>VZTZ01031160.1:0-294589 GCA_013400955.1 Drymodes brunneopygia
CTATTGTAACCTAAGACACTTTAACTTCTTGGCTCATTGGAATCAAGCAGTGATCCTTGCTGTTGATAAACTAAACTTGAAGCTGGTATGTGTTCCTAGTTACATATAGATAAAACTAATTAGTAAAAGAGTTGCTAAGTATTTTTCTCCCATATTAATTTTGGTACCTGCCTAATTTGTATTTGTGACAGGGTTGGCTGGTTTGACTGATCTTCACTATGAATTCAGAAGATCAAAAATAAAATGATAATTGTTGATTAAAGTGTTCTTCTCTTCCCCCATCTCTTAGATTTCAGTGTTTCTCTTGTCACACAACTGCTTTGGTCATTATATCCATGGTCGCTCCGTGCATGGACATGCAGATACCAATATGGAAGAAATGAATATGAACCTGAAGAGAGAAGCAGTAAGTAAAAGTATTCAAGTTTATACCTGCTCAATTATTTATTTTATTTAAAGACCCCACACTTTTTAATTATGAATCTGCAATTGTGCACTACATTGAACCATGTTACTTAAAGATAGCAGCTGTTGGTATGTTAATATATGACTCAGTAGTTCTTTTAAGTAGCTCTTCATCTTTCTTCACTATTTTGTTTTGTTACTTCTTCACATTTCAAGGATATAAAATTCCTGTTTCTCTAAAAAGTTTTTTTTTATGTATTTAAGAACTTTCTTTTCAATATTTACACTTTTCATAAGGTCACAGCCACATTCAAAAAGGTTCATACCAAAAAGCTTTTGTAAAGAGACAGATCTGAAAAACTAATACAGAAACATGTAATCTTCCAATCGTCTTTTATTCCATCTCTTCTGCTGTGGTGATGCAACCCATTCTTTATAGAGATTAATTTGCATATGTTGTACCTTTGCTGCAAGATTAGGCTAATATAAAATGTCTAATACAAGATCAGAGACTGCATTAAATTTCATGATGTCTTGTATCTTTTTAGGGACAACTAAGAAAGTACCTTAAATAAGAAAATTACTATTTCAATGTTAAATGGACAGAGAAAAAATATAACCATGTGAAAATTAAATCTCAAGCACTGAAATATAGAGGAATTTTATTAATAATTTTTTGAGTTATATGTTCCTACAATTTTTTTCTAATTGCTTGTTTTAATATAATTTTTGGAAAAACGGGTTTTCCCCTATGAAGGTGTCAATTTTTTAATTTTCTTTGGGTTTCTGAGATTTATTGAATGTGACCTGAAAAGCACACGAAAAAAGTCAGGAATCCAAAACAAACAAACAAAAAAAGTGAGACAAGTATAGAAGATATGATAGACCTAAAAGAAAGGTCTTCAGAATGACTATCAGAATATATACAACTAGAAGGTAATGAACCGAGCACAGGTGAAAAGAGAAATACGACTTTTTGACAGCAGGGGTCAGGATTTCATGTCCTAAGGAAATCTTGCTGCAATAGAACAAGACTGCAGTGGATTCAAATATTTAGAGATATTAATTATTATGTATACATGAAAGAGAGGAAATGAAAAGCTTTTGACTATTTTCGATCTACGAATGACATTAATAATGTTAATTTACAATTGCTTTAATTGTATAGGAAAATCTGTGTAGTCAGAGAGGTTTGTTACCAAACACAGATGGCCAGACATTTCAGATTTCCATTTCAAGAAAAATGCGACTGCACTATGACTGGATTCATGAAACCTTAACAAGAGTAAGTGAGATATTGGTATTCTTTAAATTTTATTTAAAATATGAAATTTTTCTCTTGAAATCTTGGTCTTGTATTTCAGAAACGTGGTCCTGCCAGGCTTTTGAACTCGTCTGCAAATACTTTTGAACAAAGCACAAGGGCCTACAATGCCATGAACAAATTTCTCAGTTCTTTTATTGATCATGTATGTATATTGACATTACTGTATTAAGGAAAATATACTTATTCTAAGTACAGACTATAAATTGTAAATATAAAGGACCGTAGTTCCTCTTTAAGCATATGTGCTTTAAGATTTGTTGTTAAAGATTTTATGGCAACCAGAACAGTGCTTTCATTCAAAATAAAACAATTGGAGTGTTGTCCAGCAGTGCAGACTGCACTTAAAAAAGACAAGTCCTTTTTTGTTACGTACTTATTTTTGTCTTGGAATAGACCAATGGGTTTTGTTTCATTCATAAAGGTCTAAGTAGCTGTACTTCACTTTGTAGCAGTTTTGAAATCAGGAAACAAGAAGTGTTGTTTTTCTTTTTCTTACAGGTTCATAAAGAAATGGATTATATTGTTAAAGATAAGTTGCTGCTTGAACGACTTCTTGGCATGGAGTTCATGGAACCAATAGAGAAAAGTATTTTTTATAATGGTAAAAAGATGTGTGGTATTTGTACTATTTTAAGTATCCTGGTTTCTGTGTAGATTTCTTTCTGAGGATTTATAATATAAAATGGACTTTACAACAGGAGGGATCATTCAATGACTGCTTGTGAGGGAGATAGTTAAGAGAAGTTCTTCAGGTTACAGAAATCCTATTTATAATTTGTCATTTAACTGTGATGTTTTTTATTTAAGGCAGCTGAAAGTGACAGATGTGCATGTGTGTACAGATGTGCACGTTTATGAAGTTCATAATCATAAACATTGATAGAAATACATTGTTTGATAGTCTAGACTGCTATGGTTCCCAGAAGTTTAGATATAAATCAGGATTTCAGGCATTGAAATACACAATTTATAATGAAAGTACAGTTTCAAATCAAACTTGTATTGGACATTTTTTGAAAAAGTAGTAGGAGCGAAGAGAATACGTTTCTTGTAATTGTTTACTGTTCTTTTCTCTTTTAGAAGTGGTGCTTTTTGATAAAATACAGAAGTAGATAAATGGTCTAGAGTACTTTGGCTATGAAAAAGCCAACATTCACCTTAAAAGGCCCATTTTCTGGGGCACTGTTAACCATTAAACAAAAATAATGCTAAGCTCTGAACATTCTCCATAATAAGGCATTAAGCATATGTTTTTATGATTTTGTTGAGTTGGGGCCAGAGCTAATAGTTACTAAAAATTTCAGCGACAAGGAAGTTACATCTGCTTCTTGGTTTAAAATAACTTTTTAAAATAATCTGATTGAGATTTCAGGAGTAAATAGAGTTGTGTGTGACACATGGGTTTTACCTGTTGTGCTCATCAGTACAATGCCATTTTATAAGTGAAAGGTTTGTATTATTTTCCAATAGAATGACTATTAATAGGACTATCTCTGTGTTGCCATAGAGTGCCATAAATTGCTCTATCTCTGATTTTCCTTTTTCTTATTAGCCTTCTCAGCACAGACTGATGAACTCCACAAGCTTGCAGCTTAAAAATAATGATTTTTTTAAAAATATTCTCTTTCCATAGATGAAGGACACTCTTTCAGTGATGTTCTCTATTATGGCAATGAAACAACACTGCTCATCTTTGATATCCTGTTTTTCTCCATTGTGGATTTAGCTTCCCAAAGTTTTGTTTTAGCAGCTATTCTCACATATTTGCAACAAGAGGTAAATTTCAATTTAAGAACAAAGTAATATTTTTTAAATGGGAGTCAGCATGACAGTTTAAACAATTAACTCGATAATAAATGCAAGGAGTTAGCAGTATGCAGGGACAGAAGATTATACTGAGACCTTATAAAATCGTTTTTTGGTTTGTTTTGTCAAATAGACTTGTGAGAAATTAATTTTGTTCACAGGGTGATTCTGAATGAAGAGGTTACAAATAATTTTCAGTAGAAAACACAAATATATGTTAAAATTAATCTCACCAAACTCTATCATAATTTAGGGTGGAAAGGTAGTGGAAAATGTTTTAAAAATGCTAAAGGAAATTAAGCACCTAATTCATATTATTTGTAATTTAAAGATAATCTGAAGTTACTATTTTATGTTAGATACTTAAACATACTAGTGTAAGTATTTCTTCATTAATACATGTTTTCTAAAATGTTCTTAGATATTTAGGTTTATTCGTAATACACTTGGGCAGAAGAATTTGGCTTCCAAAACATTGGTGGATCAAAGATTTCTGATTTAATTAAGAAGATTAAAAACTGTTAAGGATTTAATCATGGAAAATATGAACATGATCAAAGCATCTCTGACCTGCAGATTAACTGTAGTGCACTTTTCAACAATAACAATGTTTGAAACTTGTCATTTTTTATACTGTGTGCTATGAAGCTTTAGTTTTCTGTGTTCATAGGTTTTTTTAAAATTTGTGAACACTAAGCCATAAGCCTTTAAAAAGAAAGGTACATGCAAATAAGACAAAAGTAAACTTACTGTTGTTATTATTAGAATAAGATAAAAATTATTTTATGGCTTTTGATAAGATATGGACCACTGACTTTGATGCAACAATATGAGCATCTAATTGACAGGAGAGGTTGCCAACTCTGAAGTGCTCTGTAAATACCTTAAATCTTTTTTCCTTTTTTTTTATTTTGAGGTGTAATGCTTAGCAAATATATGTTGAGTTTTACACAGCACAGGATTTGTTCTGAATTAAGTTAGTATTTCAGAAGGACTTTGTAGAAAAAAGATCACTTACTTGTAGTGACTCCTGCTTGAAATTTTAAATTTTCTTTCTTGTGTCATACAGTATTGTACAATTCTGTCTCTTCTCAAGGAGTTTATAATTGTTTTTCTTGGGTGTGGCCTACACATGACATCCCAAACAAGTATTTCAGGTACAGTGGTGTTACAGTGATGTAGAAAAAGAGGCTATGATAGAGCAGAGGAGATGGTCATCAGCATTTGGGATTTGTTCCTGATCTTCTGTCATGTGATGCAAGATGTTCAGGGAAACAACAGTAATTATTCTGTTCACTTTTTCCACACAAGTGAAATGGAAGCAATTTTTAAAAACCTTTTTAGAATTGTTTTCACAGGTGCTCATGTACCATTGGTCTCTTAATTTTCTGATTTTATTATCTTTTGATAACAACAGAGACCATAATAATTGTACCGTCGTATTTTTGGAATTTAGACAAATTAATAATTACTCAAGTGCCACATATTAAGTATTAAGGGAGATTATGAATGGCCTTCAAATCACCTTAAACTGAGGTGTCTACCTCCCATTTTTACCACTGAAAAGTCTCCCTGCCTTTTTATATTTAATGTTTTTCAGTAGATGGTTAAACGTGAATAGTGTTTGCTGGGTTTATAGCTGTTACTTGTCTTTAGATGATTCAACAAGGGACTTACACGAGCAAAAATACCAGAAAAATATCAGTCAACATCTCTCATGTTTATTCTGAAACAGAGACTGAGGACCTGATTCATTGAACTTATCAGATTTCCAGTGCAGACATGCTTATCTGAGTTGAAGCAGCATTGCGTTTCAGGTGGTTTTTAGCTTCATGAAGAGGAACATGTTCTCATGTTGGTACCGTGTCATATCACATTAAACTGAGATTTACGTGGACATAAATGTCACAGTCGCTATTGCTCCAATGCATTTGCTTTTGGTGTTGCAAAGCCTGTGTCACTTGCTAGTCCAATACAGTTGCAGTTGACCGATAGAATATGCCTGCCAGTAAAGCTGTGACCAGAGAGAGAACTGAACAGTTGATTTGCAGTGGGACATCAGCAGTGGGACATCCATTTATTCATATGCAGTTTAGCATGGGTATTTCCATGTCATGCTTTCCTTGCTTCTGTCTGCTTATGGACACAATTCTTAGTTTGTTGGTGCACACTTTGCCTCAGAAAAGGTGTGCATACAAAATTTCTAATGGAGTGAAGTGTTCAGGATAAATAAAATTAAGGTTGTTTCATTTATGGTGAATGTAGTAGTTAAAGTGTCCATTAGGTTCTGGATCTGTTTAAACAGCCAAAAATCGTATTTCCACTGGGAGCCGTGATTGTATGACCTCATTAGTTGTGAGGTTTCTTGTCAGTGATCTACTGAGAGCCAAAACTGTAAATTAAGCTAAGGGGCCATCTGAGAAAGAGTCTGCAGTAGGACATTCCCAGGGCAAAGCCTCACCTGGTGTCCATGTATTTCTTTGGTGGATATCTTTACGTAGGTTAACTAAACTTAAGTCCTTACAAGTTCTACTGCAAAGTCAGTGTATGAGAGAAAATAAAATCTTTGTCATGTGGCTGTATTTACTCAAGCTAACAGATGTGACTAAAGGGGTGTAGGGAGTTGCTGTGGTCCATTAATGAGTGAGGGTGACCCTGGAGAACTGCCCTAATACTGATCTTTAGACCAGCAGAGCCGTGAATAGAACCATGGGTCACTGTCAGTGGTCACAGGCACAGGCTTGTTCTCTGTGAACTCTGGTGATGTGTTCATGATCAGAAAGTTTTTCCAGGGAACAGAACCACACCTCAACCACAGCTTCTCCAGAGTGGTCAGATTTATCACCAACTGCAGTCAGAATAACTAAACTAACTAGACTTGGGTGAATCAGAGAACGTCTGAAAGCAGAATGAAGATGTGGTTGTGCCATCTGTGGATGTGTGGTTTTAATTAGTTTGGGTTTTATCAGTTCAGTACCAGCAGAAATGGAGACATTTCAGCATGTGGACTCTCACTCTGTACCCTGTTCTTAATGCTTGTGCAAACCAGCTACACCTCTCCATGCAAAACTGCTCTGAGTTTGCTTTAGATATGCCTTTATCTGCTGCACAGAAGGGCACGTGAAAGCTTTAATGGACTTGCATTTTGCAAGAACTCCTGCTAAAAGCAACTCTTCTTAACAGATAAATGATAAGTTAATCTAAAAACATCCTGTCAAAACAGTTCAGTCACTTGGCCCTCTCTTTCTCCTCAGTGTACACACTACTCCGTTTTGTTTTATTTTTCCGGATCATTTGTCTAAATGTTAATATAGCTAACATAGGCACTCTACATGATTCAGGAAATAATTACAGGAGTCAAAAGCTCCAGGCATTCATAGAAACTTTTCTCACTCTTGCTGTCCAGTGAACGCTTGGAACAGGTTGACTGAGCTTTGTTCCCCTAATCCTTGATATTTATTCAGGAAATATCAAGCTTGGTATTTGTTCAAGAAATATCTCTTGTGATTGTATTTCCAGCTTAATGGTTTTTGGGGCTTTTTTTAATTAATATGCATCTACAATGTATTGTTCATGTGATGAATGCCTTTCAGGTTTCTAAATGTTCTGTTTGCCCTAATGGCATTTCAGTCTCTCCTGTCTGTTTCTCTGAGCAATAAATAAAATGTCAAAGATTGGAGATGGGTTTTTTTCCACTTGTCAATTGAGTTGACCCAAACCTACAACATGTTTCTCCTTCCATGCACATGAGAGTAGGGTCAGAGACTGCTGCTGGCTCTACAGTGCAGAGAAGCTCTGTCAGAAGAAGTGTGATAGAGAGGTTTTGCTGTCAGTGCAACAACAGAGGGTATGGTTTTGGATAGCCAAACTAATGGAATGAGATGGTTGGTTTTTGCCAAGTTAGATACCAAACAAATTATTTCTATGAATAATTAAAATCTGTGTGTACAGATAAAGTACAGTAACTTCAAAAATACGTTAAAATTTACAGGTTTCATTCACTAGTGAGGACTTGCCATTTTACTCTGACACTCACTTGAATAGTAGGGGCAGGTGTGTGACTGAGGTAAACCCTACCAGAGGTGAGAAGTGGAGCTGGCAGGGTGCTCAGCTTCCACCCTCCCATCAGCTGCTGCAGCACAGTGATGCCAGCCAAGCCCAGCTCAAGGGGTTTTGGTTTGGTTTTGGGCTCAGCAGGAGTGTTTGAGCAGTGGGTGAAGGGGACAGTGACATTGTGACACTCTCCTAAGAAAATCACAAGTAAGTGGATGGTGGAAGGAGGTAACTACCAAACCTCTCCAAACTGGTCTCCCTCAACACTGCCTACTTTGCTCTAACTTTTTTTCTCTACCCAGTATCATGCCCATTTCTCCTGTACCTTTTCACTAATTAAAAGCACTAATCCCCTGTTCAACTCTCCTGTTCCCTGAGCCACTACCTTCAGGCAGTGCCTGACATCCTCCTCCTTCACCCCATCAGTGTCAGCTGAGATGCAGATCCTGCCCCTCCCTTCCTGCATGTCTGCCAGCCAGGCTCTGCCAGGGCAGCTGCAGCCTTTCTCCACTTCCCTGAGCAGATGAGGAGAGATGTGACCTCAGCAGGAGAATGCTGCCGAGCTGAGCAGCACTGTGTGCCAAGGTGTGCCTCAGGGTTGCAGCACAGGTTCTTTGGTGACAAGAATGAAAATCCAAACATAGCCTTAAAAGTCAGTTTAAAAGTGTGAAGGCCCAACTTCCGTGTATGTCTAAAAAAAGGAATGAAACCAAGATGCCTCAAAAAACCCCTGCTCTTCAAGCACTGGCTTCCTCCAGCTTTGCCACTTCTATTGCCTATATACCATCTCCATCCCAGAACAGCACCTTCCTTCCTTCCCAGCTTCTTACCATGACACAGCAGACACATGACCCCTGTGAGAAGGTCACAGTCCTTGCTGGCCCACTGCTGGCTGCCAAAGGGAGCAGGGCTGTGGATGATGTCCTGCAGGCGGGGTGGCCGAGCTGTGCCAGCCTCCATGGGCAGAAGTGTGCAGACAGGTCTGGGTTCCAGTGTCCATGGGGAGGACCTGGGTCCACAGGTTGGGCTGGGGATCCTGGAGCCTGTGGGACAATGCCCAGGAAACTATGGGAGATGCATTTGCCTCTCTGCAAGCTGAGTTACATTTTACCCTGGTAGGGCTTCAGTAAGTTGTGATGATGCAGAGGCCTGACCAGCTGTATCCCTCTCTGTTCCAGACTGCTTTACCAACCTACTGATGCTATGTGAGACTTGTCACCTCTTTAGTTTTGCCCTGTGACTTTAGTCACAGCAGGAGTAGCTCCAAGCCTGGGGGTTGGGGAGAGGTGAGGTAGCCCCTGGGGTTAATGAGGAAATATTTGATGTTCAAAGCTCATCTGTGGAATAGCTCTGCAGAGGTCAGGAGGCAGCACTGCATAAGCTGACATGGAGAATTTCCCTTTGAATGCTCAGAATTGGTTTTTTTGTTAATCTCTGAAAGCTGAGCCCACACCTGTCAATCTCTTCACAACCTATGGTATTCATGGAATCAGACCAGAGGCTGAATCTGAGCAGAGAGAAGGAAATGTACTTGCCATAGCACTGAAGCAGTTATTCCTAAAAACCTGCAGCAATTAAGAGACAGATCTAGATGGTTTATTTCAGTGGCTGGGTTTAGATTTTGGGGTTTTTTATATAAGTGTCTTTTATTACAGAACTATCAAATTTCCATTTTACAGCTCTGTGTGTCAGGGTAGCAGAAAGGCACATGCAGTATGGAGGAAATGAGAATGGATAAAACAACTGTAACCCCATGGTCACCATAATCTTCTCACCCTGGTTTACAGCTGCAGGAAAATAATTCCCTTCAAATCATACAAGAAATAAGTCTCCAGTTCTTTCTGCAAATGCTGAATGGAGATATTTGCTTTTGGCTTTGCCTGATCTCTGGGACCAGGAGAGTTGCACCACCTGACCTCCCAAGCAAACAGCTCAGTACCTCCCAGAGCCTGATCCCCCTTCTATCCATGCCCTGCCACTGGCAGCCAACCTGGGATGAATAAATTTTGCACTTGCACATGCTACATCTCCCCCTGAATCCTCTACACACTCCATGGAGCTGTTGGGGCAGCATCCCCGCTCCATGGCTTCTCGAAGGACGGATCCTGACATTGGCTTTGGGGCACATCCCCAGGCTGCTGCCCCACCTGTGCCGGCCCTTCTCCTCACCTCTTCCTTCTCAGGTTCACCTGGGCCTGCAGCGAGCCAAGCCCCAGAAACCTTGTCAAGGGGATTGCAAGAGTTAAGCTGAAATCTTTGTGCTCAATAACAGCTGTGCTGAAAGCTCACTATTTATTGCAGTATCCTGGAAGGTCAGAGCAGCAATGATGCTGGGAAAGGGACCCCTCAGGTGTTCACTTCTCCTAAAAGCATACAGTCAGAAACTAGTTTCTGTTTTTTCGACAGTTTGAGACAGGGAAGGAAAAGGCTGCATTTCCCATTTGCAACATTTTATTTTTTTCATGTGTGTGGATATTAAGAGCTGAGCTTCACTGTTGTAAAGAGAAAAATTGCTCTTCTGTACCTTGTAGTGCAAGTTATTCTCTCTACAAATGCTGGAAAGTATTACTGCATGGTCAGGCACATGACAGGACATGCAGATTCCTTTCTGTGGAGATTACAATGTAGAGGATGTTGTGACATGGGGCACCCAAAGCCCAGTGCAGCACTTGATGAGACTCTGGCTTCTCCTCACATCATCCTAAACCCACAGGGACAGAGAGATACACCTTTTCATAAGGATGGAGGCAAAGCTTGACTAATTCATCCGTGTATAGATGTTACAGTTCTTTAAAAAAAGTAGAAGAGAGAGAGAGAATATGGCTGCCCAGCTTGCACAGGCAGCTGCAGCTCTCACTGCTGGCTAACACTGATATTACTGCATATTCACCCTGCCTTTGCATTTGCAGAAAACCCAGCACTGTGCTGTTTGGAAGCACAGCAACGCAATTGAATTCCTTTGAAGGCTGTAGATGATGTGAGGAGTCTCAGGGATTTGTGAGCATGGTCATGGGAAAGTGTTGGGTCTGAGACCTGTGGATCAGAACCATCTGGTCTGCCAACAGGAAAAGCAGGATCCTACAGCAATGCTCCCTGTTGTAGCTGCAGATGTGCAGCTGTGATACCCCTGTTATACAGGTTGTAAGGAAAGCTTGGCTGCTGTCAGTGAGGAAGTTTTGCTTCCTCACCCCAAATACTGTGAGCAAACCACAATTTTCTCAATCTATTTAGCTGTTTAGAGCTAGCATTGCTCTCCAGTAGTTTATTTCTGACAGTCTGAATAAATGCATAGCAATGCTTTGATGACACACTTCTTTTAATAATAATATTCATTGCCCATTCTCACCAGATGTGAAGCCAGAAGAGACCATGATGTAATGGAACCTCCCTTGGTGGCCACTCAGGGCTCTTGGCTCCTCTGGCACAGTCACACTGATTCCCCATCCGTTGTCACCAAGGGAAACGCTGGCTTCTCATCAACCATTGCCAGGGAAGGCCTGGGATTCTTTACGATGCAATTAAGTAGCAGACATTTAAATGTATCTAGATGGGGGAACAGAAAGGAGGTGATCTGTTCTGGGGAATGACTTCTGTCTCCTGAGGCTTTTAGATTTCTCAGCTTCCCCTTTCTCTCCTGAACTGTTTGGTTGCAGCTGCCTTACCTGGGAGAGCTTGAAATGGGTGTAGTAGGTAAGTACAGAAGTTAGAGAATTCGGGAAGCTTCACCTCCTGCCAGTCATTGCCATGCCATCCATAGTCATAAAAGCTGTACTGGAAACTGCAGGGTATAATTAGAGGGGGTGGATGTTTTCACATTCTCTGCCTGTGTGTATGCAGGAGTGTAAAATCCTGACTGCTCTTCACACCCCTTGTCAGTCTCTCGGCTCAAGGATGGTGTGTGTAATAGACACCTGCAAGGAGCACGAGCCAGCTCTGAGGATGCATGTGCTTGGAAAGAAATAACTCTAGAACCCAGCTCACAGCTGGGAACAAGCCTCAGCCCCTGATATTGTCTGTGCAGTGGCACTGAAATGGATCTAGATGGGCAAGTGGCTCAGAGGGTTGCTGGTGAGCAACCTGGCAGGGTTTGCTGTGCTGCAGGGCTGGGATGATGCTGGTGGCACCAGGTGAGGGGAGGGAAAAGTGGAGGAGCCAGGCCAGGGAAGAGGTGCCCAGGGCAGCAGGCCTTGATTTATCCCAGGGACACCAGAGCAATGCGCAGCACCAGACCAGGATCATGAGCTCTTTCAGCAATTTTTTGGCATTGCACAGGAAATACGAGGCAGCCCATTCTTGTGTGCTCCTTCTTTGCAGCCCCTTTGCTGCAAGGAGAGTGGGCAGTAAATGTGAATTCTGAACACACGGTACTGCCCCATCCCTGGCTGCCAGCACACCCAACGGGGGCAGGCTGGGACTACAGTGAGGGTCCCGAGCCAATGCAGCAGAGACAATCACCCAGTGATGACACCTTTTCATATGGTTTTGTATTCAGACCGTAGCCAAGAATTACCAGATTCCCTTGTCTCTGCAAATACATGAGAAAGGTATTTCTTGAAAAAGGTGCCTACAGCCCAGGAAACTGCCATCTTCAAGCTTGTCTATATAAAATAGGTGCAGGAGATCCATGATACAGAAGGGTATATGCACCAAATTAAACTCCATGGGAGGACTGGAGCCATCAGCAAGGTGGGGAGTAGAGAGTGACGCCTTGTCAGGCTCCCAACAGTGTGTCTGGGTAACCCCAAAGTGCACTTTCTTCCTGCAAGCCACTTCTGCAAAGAAACCCAATGGTTCCCAGCAGGGTGGCCATGCTGGCAGGTAAAAGGCACCTGGCCCCCAGGTGTTTGTAACCATTAACCCAAGAGCCAGTAGGGACCTGTGACCTTCCTGGCCCCAAGGAATTGCTTAAGACTTTAAAGGAGGGCTGTAAGCAATGATAAAATGCTCCAAAGCTCATATCCCTGTCCAAAATCTGGGGATGCTGCAGGTCTGTGCTTCCTTTGTGGCCAAGGAGTGATTTAGCTAAAGGAAAGGGGAAATCACCCCATTTGCTTTGGCTGGAAATGTTTTTCTCAAAGAAACCCACCACGCACATGCTGAAACCCCAGGAGTTGCCTGATCCCCCTTGCTGTGTCATAGCACAGGCTCTTGCACAGTTTGTTCATAAGGTAATTATTTTTAGGGTTAATTTCTCAGCAGGGAAAGGTGTTCATGCTCCCAACGAACTACACTGTTAAACACAATTTTCCTCCGGGTTTACACACGCATAAAAAAGCTGCACTCAAGCCAAACCCGGAATAGAAATGTTTCAAAAAACCTCCCTCTTGTTTGCTCAGACCCAGAGCAGTATTGATTTAAGAATATTGTCTTGATGGTAACCTGTTGGGAAAGTTTAAATTCCTTTCCCAACCTGGAGAGAAAAGGGGGCCCCTCAGGGAAGGCTCTTCCCGGCAGTGGCAGGGGTTGGGACTTCCCAGGCAGCCATCTGTGCTCATTAATTCTGCTGGATGCCTGCACTGGCCGATCACAGGAGAAAAAGGAGGGCTCTGCAAAAGCACAAATTAAACTAGCTGGTAATTCCCCTTTTGCCTATACCTGAGCATCAAGGTTTAAACGAGATACAGCTTCAGAGCAGTGATATTGGCCGGCTATGCCAGTGCTAGAGCCTTGCTGTGTTTGGCCTGGCTCCTGGGTCAGGGGGCTGCACTCCCAAAACGCAGAAGAGAGCTGACAGGGGCGATGTATGCGGGGGCATCTTGGGGAGCGTGTAAAACAGAGGGACAAAAGGCACACTTGTGTAAGCCTGGTGGCTGAAGGAGGAAGGGTGTTTTCTGGCATCCCTTCCTCTCTCCAGCTGCTGCTCCCAGCGCAGCCGCAGCAGCGCTCGCACGCCCCTGCGCCACCCACCCGGCTCCGAAAGGGCCCTTTTGACAGGGAAGCGTCGGGTTAGGATCAGAGCCGTAGCGCAGCAGTGGCTCTGCTGTCAGGCCGAGCTCTGCTGTCAGGCCGAGCCTCTCAGCTGCAGAACGAGGAGCCGCAGAGGCTCTGGGCAGCCGGCCCGGCGCCCGACGGACAAGGAGCAGTTGTCACGCTGGTCTTGGACATGTTGCTGGGGGTTGCTTGGCTGTCGCCCCAAACTCCTCTTCCTTTCTAAGCTCACAAGTCCACTCGTTCATTCTCTCTAAGGACCCTTCCTCACCTTATGCACCTGCCTACCCCAAACACTACGTCTCTGACCACCACCTTACTGCAACGCTCCGAGTGTCCCCTGCCCGTGTGTCCCACAGCAGGCAGTCCCACCGCCTGCAGCCTCTTCACGGGCTCAGGGCCGAGCACTGGGAACGGGTGCTGCTGGGCAGCTCCGGCTACCGCCATCCTGTCCAGCGGCACTCAATTGCTGACAGAAGGCTGGACAAAGTCAAGCTGTGTCGTGGACAGAAAGGAACTTCAGGACCACGCTTGGCCCAGGGAAATTCTCCATCCAGGACCAATATAGGACTTTCTTTTGATTCCTGGAATAGAGAGGACTGAGGCAAAAAGGGTAAAAACATCATAGGAGAAATGCCTTTTGATGAAATTAGCTTTTGTTTTCAAAAAATACCTGGGCTGAATGCTGAAAGTATTGGTGTGACAATTTAATTTACGTGATGCAACTGCACCACAGAGAGTTGGGGATGTCCACAGAGAATGGAGGTTGAAACACTCCAGAAAACTCCCAAATACTTTGCAAAAAAATACTTTTTGCCATCGAATATCTGCCAAGCACTTGGAGATCCCTGGCCCAAGCCCGCTCTGTGCAGCCTGCTCTTCCACAAGGACAAGTTCTAGCCTAAACACTGCCTTTCCAGCAGTGATCCCAGCACTCCCAGCAGGGTTTCAATGCTGAGGCTTCTTCAAAGTGAACAAAACTGTGACCTACCCTTACCACCCCATCCATCAGCTGTGTGTCAGACTCTCCTTCTGCTGGCTGCTGAGGGGCCAAAGCCAAAGGAATAGCCTTCTACTTCTGCTTGTGACAATCTCTCCACTGAATTCCAGTCGAGTTAAGTGCCCAACAAAAGCATAAAATCAATATTAAAGGGACTTCAAAACAACATGTTTGGAATAGGATCTCAGTGAGGGAGAGACATAAACGTGAAAGTATAGTCTTAATTAAAGCCAATCTCCCTGTAATTTTCTCAAGTTAATGGTCATTTTGTAATGTTCTGCCTACAATAACCTGAGTTAACATTCTTTTATGTATATGTTATATATATTGTTATATGGAACAATATGCAAATCACTTCAGGGTTATCAGCTTCTTGTCATCTCCATCTATATCTCACGAGTTTTATTCAGAAAGTATCAATTGAGGCAAAATAGCTAAACTTACCAAAGCCCCAGTTATTTTAGATCAATTATGATCAGAAATACACTTCCATGAAACCATGAGGTCATATAGCCACCTGCACACATCTACATTCCCTGGTCACGAACTCAGTCAATTCAGGGGTTAAAACCACATTTTTTCTCACCCCCAGCATAGCAAAATGTAAATAGACCACTTGTTTTGTTGCCCTGCTCCGTGTATCAGCCCCAGAGGGTCCAGAAGTTAGTGCTTAGCTGGCAATTTCACTGATAATGAGGGAGGCAGAGCAGCCTGTTCATTTACAGCCACATCACCTCTGCTGACAGAAGTAAAAATGGGCTTTTGTCAACACCAATAAACAAATTAGAAACTGCTCTGGAGAGACAGAGCTCTGGTAGCCCCATTGCATCAACAGTGAAAGGAGGGGAGGGCCAGGCCCTTCCAGCCACCGACTGCAGGGGACGTGAAGGACCTGGCTGCCTGTGACACTGCTCCTCTCTGCTGCTGGCCTGCTGTGAAGGCAGCTCCTGGACCCTGCCCAGGTGCAGAACGAGCAGGGCTATGCTCCCTGGCTATGGTGGCTCAGAGTTTGCTGCCCTGGCTCCCACTGCTCACTGCAGCTCCACCAGGCAATAATGGATGTCCTACAGCTGGCAGTGATTTTCATCAAAACAATAGGTTTTTATCAGAAAATGGCAATTTATCAAATTCAGCTGGCTCTGAACCAGCAGAGCAGTTTCTAATGAATTTCTAAAAAAAGAAACAGATTCTTTTCAGGACCTGCCTCATTCCTCCCTGGTTTCTTGAGCTGCACAGTTGCCAAGGACTCACACATCCACAGCTCCACAGGGCTGCTAATATTTCAGGCTTTTTATTTTCCATGGCTGAGAAGCCTGGAATGGCTTAGCACAAATAGGGCTTATAGGTCCCCACAGCACAGAACAGAGCCTGGCATTCTGAAGGATATCCTATCACACCAAAGACATAAAGATTCCCATGCCCAGGGAACAAGGAGCCTGGACACACTGACGAGGACTTGGACAACACAAAATGAAACTCCTGGACTAAAGAAAGTTTGTAGGAAAATCAAACCCTAACCAACCAATTTAAACCCCAGGATCTCCATTCAAGTTTCATACTGTCAAAATTTCATTTTGAAATTGAACATCTCCTTTATTGTCCATGAGGAACAGACCCACCACCTGTCCTCCCACCCCTGAGAAAGCAGAATGCTTGTGCTTTCTAATTCTCCATCCTTTCCTCTCACTTCTTGCAGTATCTGCAGGTTTTCCTGCATATTTCTTATAGGAAAATACATTTCCCCAAGTGCTGCCTTCATGATATTGAGGGCACACAATTTGTCATTTTAGCCAAGTGCTTATCTCTCCTGTGTTTGATGTTTATAAGAGCTATTTGCCAATGATTTCCAAGGTGTTCTAATAACAAGTGTTGCTTCCTTTATGTATGTCAGAGTGAAATTGCCTGTATGAGATCCAGAGATAGGGCAAATAAGGGACACACTGCTCTGGCTACGATAGTCTCTTCTTCTGGATAGATGTCTTCTTCCACCACCCAGGGTGAGACTGGCTGTCCAGCTAGGTGGGTCATGTAATGCTGCTAGAGGATGCAAAGGCTACTCTGTGCAGACCTTTTCACGCAAGGTGTCAAGCCCACAGCCCTCATTGTCTTACCTGTGCAGAGCTGTTTGGATGCCTTTCCAACCCGTGGCTCAGAGAAAACCGGTCCCCAGAGCTCACACTAAAGGTGACATTCAGGGGCATTCTGTAGAAGTGCAGGTGCCTAGCTCTGACAGACACACTTCCCAGACCTCAAAAGCACAAAGCACACATTTATAACCCCCCCTTATAACCTGGAATGCTTCCATTGCTCTTTCTGGATTGTTACCTGTGGCTAACCATCTGCTTAGTTATAAGGACCAGCTTGAATTTCTCATTAACAATCATATCAGATATACACACATTCCTCCAGATCTCTAGTTCAGCCTCATATGTTGCTGGTGGGCATAAAGGAGCACCAGCTGCAAAGGTGCTGCAAAGACCCAAGCTAAGAGCAGAAAAGATGTCCCAGAGTTCCGCAAGGTTTTGAGGAAAGGCACTAAATACATCCCATTTCTTTTGCGTGCGGGAAGTAAAAGCAACGAGTGACATGGGGAACAAGAGAAGAGAACATGAGGAAAAATTATGGGAAGAGAAAAGGTTTCCCCATTGTCACTACCGAGGTTTTCTCCCTACAGCAGGGATTATGAGATGACTCCTGATGTCAAATAAATCAAGGCCTCATGCATCACCCTATTTTTCTTACAATTTCTTGATTACCAGATCACCTTGTGCATTAAAAGCATGTGCCTCAAGGTTGGAGTATTGTGTCTTCAGCAGAAAAAAGCAGAAATCATCACCATGCTCAACATGGTGCCTTTTTTGGTCAAAAAACCATCAGAACCATAGGCAGCTCAGATGACAATGCTGCCCTCTGCAACCAGGTGGCCACCCCCTCAGAAACAGAACAGATGTAAAAAATAAAATGTTTATAAGACGTTAGGATTCAATAAATGGAGAGACGAACATTGATTTGGGGAATGGCCTGTCCTTTTCCCATCCTGAATGCATAAGTTTACTGAACTCAGAGACACAAGACTGCTCGGTCCTTCACCACTTTCTCTTTGGTTGCCTGTTTTTGCTGAGTTTCCTGCTGGCAGAGCAAGTTCTGCACTCAGTCACTCACATCCAGTTGTCATGAGAGCTGATCAACTCCTTGCACAGACACCTGTGCACAGAACCTGCCTTTACTGACTGACCTCCATCTTCAGCACTACTTCACTCTGGGCCTCATCAGATTTCCACCACAGGAAAATCTGGGTACTCCTTCCAGATCTTTGGTTTTGATTAAAAATGTAGCTTTAATTCTACTCATAATTTTGAAGAACTTGGATAATTTTAACAAAGCTTTAAAAAAAAAAAACACATGATTTTTCGTCTTCCAATTACTCCATCAAAGCTTGAAAAATTACAGACTTGCTACAGTCCATGTTTCAGATGAGGGCTCAATGACAGTTTGCCACTGGGAACTAAAGATAAAGCAAAGATGAAAGAGTAAATGCAGTCCTGTATGTTCAACACAGAAACCAACCAAACTGTTTCAAGGCATGTTTCAGACACAACCACATAACTGATTTGGAAAGGAAAACTCGGCTACAGTTTGAAAGAATTCAGTGCTAACTAGAGCAATGATCACTCTCTCTCTTAATGGAATTTTATCAGAAAAACAAAAATATCCTTAATATTCCTAGCACAAACCAGGCATGGATCCAAAAATATTTTACCTCTGAGTAACTAGGGAAATGAGCTTTTTCCACCGTGCATTCTACTGCAGTGACTCACCAAGGAGCTCAGCCCTCAGTGTAAGGCATCCTTGCACGGTGATCCATCAGGAGCCATGCTCAGCCAAGCATATGGCATCACAATCACAGGCAGCAAGAAAACTGAAGATTTATTTCACCATGGGTATGAAATGCATATTTCATTATGTCCACTATGCAGATGAGCTGGGCATATAACCTCAGAAAGCTCGATTACAATACTAAAGCAAGGTGAATTCTGGTTTTCCTTTAAGTTCTACCAGTATTGTATCAAATATTCAAAACAAAGCTCTGTTCATGTCAGTTCACGGTGGTTTGACCCAAATGACCAGGGGATCCATTCTGTAAGGCACACACATGTATAATCCTGTCTGGGAAGAAAATTACAGGAAAATATTCACAGGACAAAGGTCGGCCCTACCCCATCTTGTGCTCTGAGTGTTCCCTCCCAACCACCATCTCAGGAGAATAAGGCATATTTATTCTCACCACTCTATTAAACAAGATGTGCTGGTTGTTTAACAACTCCTATGATAACACACACCTTTAAGCTCAAAAGGCACAACTTGATGATGGAAAAGAGCCAAGAGGACAAGCAGACCTCCTTTCCTTGCTCCGCTTTGCTTGTCCCCAGGTCAATGGCTCCTCTCGCCCCAGCCCAGCCACCCCCTGCCTCCTCTATGGGCAGATTCAATTCACTGAACCAGCAGCATCCAATGCAGTGGGGGGGTTAAAAAAAGGAATAGTCATCTATTTCCAGCTTTGGAAGTTGTGTTGTCCTGGCATAAGGGTCTGTGAGGCATGACAGCCGGCACAAGGACGGGGCCGGGCTGCAGGTGAGGATGCGCTGACGCTGCTGTACCGCTGAGCCGCTGCCCCGCTCGGGCCCTGAGCGGGGGAGGCGTCGCTCTTCCTGCCGAGCACTGGGCAGACCCAGATGTGCCGAACCCTCACCTGCAGGGGGGTACCACCCAGCTCCCAGCCTGCTTTGTAATGACTCAGGAGCCTGACAAAACGCCTGAATCATTGCAATTATTCATGTGTCATTTCTGATGTGTTGGAAAGCAGCTCATGGTGACAAGTTGTTCTGACAGTAAGACATACCTTGCTGTTGCTCAGCTAGGGGAGAAGGCATTTGCTTTTCAGAGGATATTACAGGAAGTCCTTGACGATTCCTGCTTACCAGCCACCATCCTAAGACCTATCCAAACCACGCAGAAGTCACTGTTAAGACCTGCCAGCTCCAGTCACATTGGGACCTCTGGTTTTTTGTCAAAATAAATGCCAACATAATGCAGGTCTTTATATGCAATATATCCTATAAAAAAGGAAGCCATTGGTGTACCTGTTTACTTGGTGGTGCATATTTTTGCAATGAATTAAAATGCCAAGAGTGCCAAACTGAATTTCAGGGACTAGGCTAAAGGGATGCACAGAAGGCATGCAGGCTGGGCGCAGGAAGTACCACGTCACTCACTGGTTTTGGGGAAAATGAGACAATGGAAGATGTCCCTCATCTCAAATTTGCTCAAGCATTTTTAATGAATGTGCAAGATCTTTCACACCACAGTTAATTACAGAGATGGAAATGTGTCTCTCACTGTACCAGAGCCAGAGAAGTGAGGTAAGAAACCAGAATTACAATACAATAGTGCCAATTTCTGAACTCAGCTGTAACTATGGCAATCTTCATTCACAGTATTTAACTGAGACTATAGAAAAATAGTGCACTCAGCAAGCTTGAATAAATGATTAAATCACTCGCTTACAAACGTTCCAAAGACATGAACTTTTACAAAAATAAAACTTTATAAGAAATTTGTATTTGCAGAAATCATTTGACATTACCTCTGGTTTGCCTGTTCATGTTGACTACAGAGACTTTGCTTCTCAGAGCAGCCAAACATTAAGGGAGATATATTTCAAGAGGACAGGCAAAAAATATAAAATTAAATACAAAATTAAATATTAACATAAATTCTAAAACAGTGTCCTGTTACTGTGCAGTTACTGTTAAAAGCTGGCACTGTCAGCAACAGTATTTTTCTTTTCCTTGGTTGTATAAAGTCAAAATCCTTCTGGGCCAAATTCTTCTCTCACTTATATGTGTGCCTTTCCCTCCCACCTTCATTGGCATCAGCAGCCTCAGCTTGCTGCAATGTCACAGTTCCCAGTGCTCCCCACACGTAAGCTCGAATAAAGGAGTAGTGTGGTATTAACAGAAAACAAAACAAAACAGAAGCAATGGATCATTATAGTACATTTCCTCTCTGCATCCAGCTTCCCTGATGTTCTGGGCTGCCAGGGAGTGCTTCACTCACCAGCTGCTCCCTGGTATGTGGCACAAGCCTGTTGTTCATCTCTGCTTCATACAGCATTTTTCTCTACTCTTCTGGTGCAGAAAGTCACTGTAACTAACAGAAGATAAAGCAAGAGAATGAAAAATAATAATTTTCAAACGTCAAAACCAAACCTTTCTTAATAGAGGTGCTTGGTTTGAGATGGCCAGTGAACAACTTTTCGCTTGCTATTTATTGATGTCCAAGAGAAGCCAGAGAATGCTCTGGATGCTGTATTTATTTCAACATTCACTATACCAATGCATCATGTAGAGCAACTGCACCATTCGTGTGTTTGACAAACACTTAAGCTAATCCATAGACACACAAGTTTGGTTAGTGGTGCTTGGATGCAACAAAGAAGATATTTGTAGTTCACAGGGATGGGCACATTTCTGACAGGACTCATCACTGAATTCCTACCCAGTCAGGGACATCTGGCTTTCCAGTATCACACTTCATCTGGTGATTTGGCCTTGGTAGCAAGACTAAACAGGCTTGGCCACAGTAACAAAACAAAAGGTAAGGGTGGCAAGGCACCTGGCAGAATTATGATTGCTGCAGGCAAGCTGAAATAATGAAAATATGATGGTCTGGCACTGTGAGTGCTGTAAAGGTGGCCTTAAGGAATGACCCTGGAAAATGGTACAGTGTGGGAAGAGACTCAGTTACGCTATAGTCCCTTTTCCCTTAAGTTTACTTTGAAATTATATTTCTTTTTTTTTAAGAAAGACCTGGCAGCAAAACAACATTTATAAACTCTTCGTTCCTGACATGATTGGAATGTTTGGGTATGAGCCTTGCTGCAGTATGTGCTACAGGCTGAACACTGTGCAGCAAGTCCCAAGCCTTTGAGCACAAGCTGGGCACGGGGAGTGCACTTCTTGTACACATGGCAGCCCTGATATTTCACTGTCTGGAAACAGTTCAGAGTTGTCAGCGACGCAGATTTGCTAATCAAAACTCCACATGGCTGAAGGACACACACACACTGACCTTTACTACAGCCCTGGGAATGCTGCAGTAGCCTGAAATTACTTTCTAGAGCTGCTCCCACTGTTTGAGTTCTTTGCAAGTACTGGTGGGGATACTGTGCCTCTGAACAAAGCACCTTTTTTATACATACTTTTCAGAGAGAAGGGAGGAATTATCTCTGATTCAACAGGGCTTTCAGATACACTTTCCAGATCACTACAGTGGTTTCATTCAGTTACACAGACTTCAAATTAAAAGTTAATGAAAACTAACACACTTATTTCTCCTGAGGCACAGTTGCTCTCCTATTCAGACGGCTGAGAAAAGTAAGTCAGAAGAAAATTACTCTTTGTCTGACAAAGGGTGCAGGGATTCTGAGAACTGCCTGGCAGCAAATTCCTGCATCAACACCGTTGCTGTAATTTTGAATCAGTTGTGCTCATTTTCCAAGCGTGCTTTATAGCCACCTCCCACATGGCAACACATGAGCAAGTAAAGTATCATTAGCTCTGATGGGCACCCTTTGTCTTCCCAGGAAATGACTAAATGCTATCCTCAAAAAGCTGACCATTGGAGAGAAATTACAGACTCATGTTTGGCACAGAGTGTGGTGTTTGCAGCTGTACTGACTGCCTGCCAGGAGCTGTCTGCCTACAGAACATGCTGTCTTCCAGCTGCTCGACCCAAGATAGTCTAAGAGGATAAGAGCAGTGTTAGAGAAGTGAACAGACTTTTTGTTTGCAGAGTTCTCTTGCTTGGTTTTATAGCTCTTCTCTGGGGAAGTGAGCTTGTTGCCAGTCTTCACATGATGGCAGATTCAAGAAGTGTTTCCCAGATTAACCCAAGGCACTGCTTTTTGACCCAGGGCAAGGTGTCCTTTCATTATTAACAAGCAAGAAAAAAACCCCACCCTGTGACTCATGTATTTTACCCACTAATACATGAAAATACAAACCAGAATGACTTGAATACAGGGAAATAATTGGGAAATTTTTTTGCTAACATCTTTAAACCCTTAAGCCTCATAGACCCTGTTCTCCCTTATTCCAGCTCTTCTTTTAGCTGTTCCTGTTTAATCCTAGCAATCACCTTGAGTCATGATGCTGGATATAATGCAATAGACTCAAATGTACAGTTCCTGGATTTAAAAAGTTCTTGTTTCTCTGAACACAGCAAAAAGCAGGCAAACAGCAAGATCCCACCTGTGCTTACATTCAAGCCCTTTCCAGGAAGCCCTTTGCCCCAGTGTTCTCCTTCCTTTCAGTGTCATGTCCCTGAACTCAGTTTACTGTGTCCTTTGCATTTCTAGCCTTTTTTTTAATGGGGTTTCTTCTTCCTCTCCTACATGCACATGTATGACTCCACAATTTCTGGCTTAACCACTTTCTGTCTGTATCATTTACCAGTACACTGCATTGCAAGCCTGTATGGGGACATGCTATTACTTAATTTTGTGATATTGGTGCAATATTTGGGGAGGTGCACTGTACTGGTTTGGGTTTCAGTAATCAGAGTCATTTAACTGCTTCCTCATGCCAAACCAATTTAATATCTTTTTTTCTCATCACATAGCTTTTTCTCACTATTTAAAAAAAAAAAAAAAAAAGCGATCACAAGTTGATTACATTTTGCTTCATGAAAAGGCAAGTAAATTAGAATTGCACACATGAATTCGACAAATGGCGAAAATGATGGTAAGATAGCTCCACTGGCTGATGGAGAGAACAAAAATCACTCCCAGGGCATGGGTTTGTATTCCCTCCTGTTCCCCTGGCCTGCAATGCCCTTCCCTACTGCCAGAGATTGCTGCCTGCCCTGCTCTGCGTGCTGAGCATTTGGCGGAGTCGTGCCCTGAACTGCTCTGTGAAATGATCCAAGTTTAAAAGTGCTTTTGGGAGAGTTTAGAGCACTTTCACTTTAAAGTATGGCTGGACATGCTCTGGTGTGGGTGATGACTTGGAGGGTCTGGGAGGGGACATGAAATAAGAAGCAAGAAAGGTGTTTCTATAAATGAGGGTACAGTTGGATGGCTTAAACCAGTCAGTAGACAGACTGAACAGAAACATAGAGATCTGCCCTAGACACTCCAGGTTGATCTGTTCTTGTACCTTTAACCTGCATGGCATCGGTATGACTGAGCCAAATTACACAAGAGCACAGTGACACATCACAACCCAGTTGTCCACTGGGTAGATCAAAGCATTCTGTGCACTTCGACCGTGAACCTTACATCTTCCATTGGGATCAAATGCTGAGGGACATTAATTGCTGTGAGCACCGAAAACGAATGAGCATGAAGACTGTGCCTATGATGACAGCGTTTGTGAATGCATTTGTTTTCTAGTATTGAAAGTAAATATTTTATTCATTATCTCATGTGAATGCATGATTATATCAGCAACATATTTAAAAGAAACAAAAATACTGTGTGCTACAGCAGTTTGCTAAGGAAACTGAAATAGTGAGTTAGGTAAATCAGTCCTTGATAACCCAAACTGTAATTTAAAACGCAAATGCCTTTCTGAGCTCATCTATTCTGAGCTGGATAGAGCCCAGCATGTTTCAGTTTTTAAATAACTCATTCCCATGACCTTTGCAATTCACTACCTTACACAACAGTGCAAAAAAGAGCCTCATACACATGACTCAGGCTGCCTTAGGGCTCCTGAATTTAAGAAGGCAGACTACATAACATGATCACAAGCAAAAGGAAAATAAAAGACAGCTTATATAACATCCAGACAAACTGAATGAGCCTCTGCAGTTACACAAGGCTGCAGGCTGCAGAGATGCATACAAAGTTCAAAGAAGTTTCAAAGAAACAGCCTGATGTGGCTGGTGTTTAGCCCCAGTGTTTAAAGTCAACACTGATAGAATAAATAATTCTTCTTCTTAAAATACTGCTCTAAAACACTTGGCTTGCAACCTGGACTTGTTCCAGGGCATTTGAGACACACTGAGTAAAATGAACATGGGGAAGGAGTAAGGTGCCTGCACTGCTAACATGCAAGCCCAAAAGGCTCGCAGGAAACGTGCATCCTGAGCTCCTGAGAAGGAGCAGGGTAGCAGTCATCTTGTGCTTACTGAATGTCCCCCCAACACTCCTAGATCTTCATGGAGATTCCTCAGAGGCACAGCCCATCCGTGGGGGAACATGATCTTGCACCACCTCCCTGGCCTCTGCCACAGGGACATCATTGAGCTGAGCAACTGCATATGCAGACTTGCAAGCCAAATCCAGCTCTGGGCTGGAATCCAGATTCAAGGAAAGCACCCCAGTGCCAATGCAGGGCAAAATTAGAGTGGGGATCTCTAAATGACCTTATAAAAAATTCCCCAGGAGAAGAAAGGCACCCCTCAAGCAGGCCTGCTGGAAATGGTCACAGACAGGCCGTCTCTTTTGATTAAAAGCCTGACAGAGGAGCACAGCTTTGCTCTGCTGAGACGGCCAGGACCTCTCAGAGGGAGTTGGCTGCCTCTAGTTCCTGAATACCATAAACAAAGCTCCAGCTCCACATGTAAGACACAGTGTTGCTCCTTCTGCTTGTTCCTATCCTACCATGTAACAGCCTAGTGGCTAAATCTTTTAACTGTAAAAGGCTGGTGTAATTGTCACCTTCATTCCACACTGCCTCTTTTTCCAGGTGAGTCCTTTCCTGTCTGGCTGCAGGTCAGCTGAGGTGAGGGCAATGCCCTACCATGCAGCGAACGCTGGTCACTCACACAGGCATCCACCACTCCTTGGCTCAGAGGCATCAAATGAGACTCTGTAACCTTCTGCTTAGGACACCTGCCTGCAAGAACAGAATACTGGACCTAGTCAGGGAAGGGAAGAAGTTAGAACAAATACATGTTTGGTTTGTTGTTTAAACATATAAATTAAACATATAGTACAAAGCAAAAAGGTAAATATTTATGAAGATGGGGTCACTTGAGATAATAAGTCAGTTTATCAGCCAAGGAAACCAGTAACCTAACTCATCTTTTTTCTACAGAAAAAAATAACAAATGCTTATTTTTTTTTCATCAAATACAAACCCCAAAGGATACTTGGTCTTATTTTCCCAGCATTTAGGTAAGGCTAAACTGAGAAAGGCAAAGAAGAATGAGAAGGAGGTCACTTTGGTATTCTTTCTAAACTTTTTTGTTGCAAGTGGAAATGTGACCTGATCTAAACCTGGACCCCAAGACATCTAAGAGATTGGTTCAGGGCCTACTCTTGGTTCTAAATTGAAATTTCTAATTTTATCTACTTTTCACTTCAAAGTACCCACTCATGCTAAGACAATAACACTGGTACTTCTAGTAATTGGTACTGGTTACTCTTCCTCATTGCTGGAGAAATTATTAGTCTTTAACATTCACATTTGCATAGAAAGATCTCAACTCAAGCCAGCTGTTTCTATAGATCATACATTGGCTTCCATTTCTTGACTCCAGTGACCTCAAGGAAAGACAAAAGGCTGTATCCAATTACCAGCCTCTCAGCAATCTTTTATTTCAGGGTATCATATCTGATAAAATGAACCCAGGATATCATTGTTCCAGCAGCATTAGGTAAACAATATTTTATCTGTTGAAAAGTTGTAAGCTATTCTCTGCATGGAAAAATGCAGGCAGATTCCCCTCCCAATTTTAATCTCCATTCCTTCCCCTGAAGTCTATTCAATCTTTTGCATGGCAGCCATTATAACTGCAAATGTAGTTACTTTTTCAAATGACTGTAACAAAGAAATACGAAAAATGCCTATGATGAACTACAGCTGGAAAAGGGATCAGACCCTTCAGAAGCGAGGTAATTGCCAGATCCAGCTTCCTGATATCCTGAAACTACTTCCTCATTGCCAGACACTAATAACATCCTAAGTACCATTCTTGAAGCTGGCCAAAAAATTATTTTTCTACAGAATTTCCTTTACTTCATCAAGCTGTCAGAATGCTATATTCCCCAAACTGGATACCAGACCCTGAAAAACCAACCCAGGTGAAGAGTGCAAACTAGTGCACAACTACTACCAAATTTAAAAAATGCATTTAATTCTCTGCTAATGAGATGGGAATCAACATATAGGATGCTACAAAGAAGTCCTGAGGGGCAAGAGGCAACAGATACAAGCTTAACAAGGAAAATTCTTATTAACTAAAAATTAAAAATCTTCAAAGTGAAAGTGGTGAAGTACTGGAACTGGGGCCCAGGCAGACTGGAGAACCTCAGTCCTCAGAGGTGTCCAAAACAGGACTGACCAAGTCCCTGAACAATCTGACCTAACTTTGAAGGTCTGTCTGACCTCAATTACTCTCTGAGTCTAGGAAGTTGGATCTGAACTGTTGAATGAGTCAGACCCATTGCTTCATTTCAGAAAGGAATTAAGAGTGAAGATACAAAGGACCTCCAGGGGAGACAAAATAAATTAAACTACCCGTGAGTCCCACAGCGACAGCAGAATACCCAGTGAAAGCAATTGTCTGTGATTCGCCATTGGACTTGCCTTTAGAAAGGGCAGGGGAGAGATGAATCACGTGGTTCAGTGCTGCTGGCTTGCTCTAAAGCTGATACTCTTAAACGTTCTTTAAAAATCACCTTTTACAGGGCTCATTGTTAAACTTCAGAAATGTTCACTGTACTCAGGAACCCAGCTGTGTTGAGGGAGGACAGATGCACCACTCCCTGAGAGGGCAGCAGAACGCCTGCATGTACAACCAAACTCTCCCTTTGACGCAGACTGAAGAGCACAGGCCACCGATGTTTGCAGGTACTCCTTCTGCTCTGAGCTCTACTGACACATTTATTTTTGCCACAAAGTGCTCCTGATTTCCACTGAAAATAAACTGCTGCTCTGTGGAACAGCATACTCAGAGTGCTGTCATTACTTCTGTATAATGCTCTCAGGAAAGGAAAGAACACAGTTTGGTCCTGTCCAATCCTTCCTGTTTATTCCATACCTGGCTTCTTTGTTTCCCTTATTTCTCCCTTGTTAGGCTTTTCTTTCTGCCCTCAAAACTTTGATGACTCTTCTGCCTTTTTTTCCTGCTCCAGGTTGGTACGGCAGCCTGCCAAGGGGAAGTGTTTGATCCATGCACTGAGTTTCAAGACAGGTTTTATGAGCAACTGCTCTTTTCAACAAGCACAGGAGCAACGTGACATTTCTGTAACATTGTGTGCAAGGATATGATAAGAATGTTAAGGAGTCAGGGGATATAAAAATAAGTGAAATATTATCCTGTTCTCCTGAACTAGCTTTCAGTAAAAATGAGTCAATAAAAATGAATCAACAAAATATTTATACATCAGGCACAAGAACCTATTTAAGCTAGAAGGTTATTGCAAACACTTGATTTCAAATGAAAATGGACTTTGATGATCTGTAACGGAGTTTCTCTGGAAATGTGTTTCCCTGGAAATGTATTTTTTTGGAAATGTGTGTTATGGTAAGTACTGCAGCACTTTAGCTGCAGTTATAATGCATAGCTGCATTTTGGTTCTGCAGTGCAGAATGAGCCACTGCTGGCAACAGGCACAGTAAGACAAGAACTGATGCCTCTTGTTACACTCTGTTGATAATCCTTTCATCCAGGGAAACAGGGAGACTTTGCATACCTTGAAGTAGTTACAAGTAATTGCTCTTCCATCAAGCTCTGGTGTAAAATGTTAAATGTGGAACAATATGTTTTTATTCATTAAAATATTCTTTATTCTTTAGAATCAGCAAAAATGGACTGTTGCTCAAAGTGCACAAAAAAGTCTTGGCAGCAGCAAGATGAAGAAAAGGAAAATCTATCATTCCAGTTAAATTGCGACATCCAACTTCTGGCCGCACACCAGCAAATTCACATAAGCTTGAGGAGCAAAATGCCATCCAAATTTTAGCATTTTGTCTTTAATTTGTGGGATTCACAGGTGGCTGCTAAGACCACAGTCTTTTCTCACTCAGTGTTTTAAAATTCAAATTTTGTCTAATATTCAGAGATATCAACAAGATACTGTGAGACAGGGAGCTACAACTTCCAAGACCAGCTCTAAAAGTGGCTCCTCTCCTGGCCTTAAATCAGGAAGAAAGGCATAATTAAATAAATAAACAGGGAGCTGTACCAGTAACCTTTCAATTTCACAGCAAATTACGGAGAATTGAACTTATGGGCACAAGATATTCTGAAGACCAAAAGTGCTAAATGCTAACTATTTTGTGGAATTTTTTTTCTAGGTAGGCAACTCTAGACAGCAACATTCTCTGTGGCAGTCATACATGAAGCCACTCTACAAACTCCTCACTTAGAGGAATAAGAGGCAGTTGGTGGTGACTTCATCCCCATCCATTTCTGTGTATCTACTCATAGAACCATCATTCAAATTCACCCAAGCAGAGGTCTCTCTTCCCACAACCTCCTTCCTTCTGACAGGGTAAGAAGGTGCCCTGGTAGTGTACCTTTACATAGTCTGTAAGAAAATGTCCAAATCTGGGGGCTTTACAGTCACTCTTGCCACAAGTAGAAAATTATGTAAATGGTTGATTTTTCACTACATTCCAGCAATCTATTTTTAGCCATATGCTACCATTAAAAAGGAATGCAAATAATTTGTTTTCTATGCTATTTAATGAAGTTTTTAATGTACAATGGTGTCTGTCTGTCATGCCTTTTTTTTTACTTCTAAAATAAGCCTCAAAGAGAAGATGATGGTGTACCATTACGGATAAACAAATAATGTCTCAAAAGTCAACCAGAACACCAATAAATGAAAATTCTAATACTCTGTGTTTTCAACTACTACCATGAGAGAATTGCATTTCTAAGGATGGCACTATTTTATCTTTTGAGCTGTTTTTCACAGAGAGGGTCACAGTACTTTCCACACTCTTACATTTCAAGCAGAGCTCTTGAGTCTTCTGGGCACTAAGTGCAGATTTTCCTTTGTTTCTCCTGGTTTTGGTACGCAGCTATACACATCCTACCAACTGAGTAAAGACGTACGTATAGTCAAAATCTATGTTTTGTTACAGCTGGTGAGGGAATGCTAATTACAACTCCCCAAGGCTTGCTAACATCTCCTACCAACAACACACAGCATCCCAGACACCCCGAAAAATAGTAAGGCAGGAGAGCACAGTCACCTGTAAATAGAGATGACCAAGGAAATCAAACGTGGCAATGTCAGCGTGGAGAGGTCCCTGCTCTTTGCCACTCCACAGCAGCCTGCTTTGCCCAGAGGGATTCTGGAGAAGACAAAACACCACGGGGCAAATTAATTTTTTTAAAAAAAACGTGAAGGATTTAAAAATCCTTCACGTTTCAGTATAAGCTTCAGTGTTGTCTTGCGGAGTTAAAATGCTTTGTGACTGCTCAAGTCAACTCGAACATTTCAAGGGGAAAAAAAACCCAAAAAGCATCACTCTTTAAGAGGAATTCATTTTCCCTACAAAATGCAGACATTTTCCCATATGCGGTCTCCGTAAGCGTCAGTTGTATGACTCTGAGTCCTGACCGAAGGAGTGTGGGGTTTTTCTCACGGCAGAGAAGTCCCTTGCTTAGGGGACAGAATTTAGCGGTCCTCTGCGGAGCTACCGTGCTTCGTACCTGCTAAAGACACCTCATGACCGTTTGAGGGGGAAGCGCTCAGGGCCCCATTTCCCACCCGGAGCAGCGCTCCCCAGCGCTCCCCAGCTCTCCCCCAGCCCTCACGCACCCCGGGGGGGGGGCGTGGGCACAGCGCGCGCCACCGCCGCCTTCGCGCCTTCCCGCCCCCCCGCGGTGCGCGCGCACGCACCGCCCCCTCCTCCTCCTCCTCCCGCCCCCGCGCGCTACCTCAGCCTCCACGTCACGTGCCCGCCTTGCCCTCCTCAGCAGCCAATGGGCGGCGCCGCGCGCCGCAGGGCCCTTTATAAGGCGTGGCGGCCGTGCGCGTGAGGCGGCGGCTGGCGGGGGGTCTGGGAGCGGCGGGTGCGTTCGGGGCGGCGCAGTCCTTCCACCCGCTTCCCTTCCTCTGCCTCGCGGTCCTTCCANCTGCGTCTTCTCTAACAAATTCTCTGCCTTGCTTCTCCCCCCGCCCCCCGGGCTTCTGCTTTGTGGATGTTGGCGGCTTCATGTTGTGACAGGAGAATGTGTGTATGTCCTGGGCCCAGGCGGATCGGTATGTATCTCCCTTCTCGTGGAGCGATGGGCTCGGGGATCGGATGGGACCCGGGAACGGGCTTCTAGGCTGGGTTGTGGCTGAGGGCTGAGGCCGGAGGGAAGGATTAACGGTGCTGATTGTGCTGAGTGCTTCTTGTTCCTCCTCCCCACCTCCCCGTCCTCTCCAGCTGGCTGATTCAGGTCTGTCAGGTGTAGGAAAGGCACCCGAGTGAGTGTTTTTACCTGAAGCCATGGGTGTCTGTGGCACAGTGTTTTGGAGGACCCTGTCTGTGCAGTGTCAATTAGCCCTAATATGGCTTTATTAAAGAAAGGTGGAACATTTTTCTATCTTTTTAGTGTAGCACTATGAAACCCAGAAGTTGACCATCTGATTTGTTATTGGTCATATTATATTTACAGTTTGAAAAATAGGACTTGTACCCTGCTCTGGGCTTGGAAAGGTATTTACGCTAGATTGATTCTAATATCTTGACAAATCTTGATTGAACTGTAAAATTTCTACTTCTTTTTCTTCTCTGCCATCTTTTGCTCAGCTATAATTACTTTGGGCTCTTAATTATTTAAAGGGCAGCTGGAGTGTCTGGTTATATTTGGGGCAGCTGTGTTGTGGGGGTAAGGGGGAGAGACTTTCATTTCAGTTCAAGTTTGGACACTTGGACACATGCATTTACTTAATTGACTTGGAATTATTGAATCTGGTATGTGAAACAGACTGATCTCTTAAGCTGACATGGATCTACTGTAAATGATATGAGCCTTGGAAAATGTAAGGCCAACTTTTTACTACTTCTTCTTGGATTTCATGTAATATTTGATAAACTAATGATTAAAAATCATTAAAATATCCTCTGGTGGCACTGCAGAACTGTTACAGCAGCAATACATTTCTATTTTTGCTTCATCATGGACCAACAAAACTGTCAGAACAGTTGAGGCACCACTGTGGGTCAGCACTGAACACAAATGCTGAGCAGTCCAGAAGAAATTGATCCAGGTGGAGTCTAATGGGAGACCAGTGCTGAAGCTGAGGTGCTGCTGCAGGCCAGGAACATCCATAGAACCTTAAGATTACTGTTCTGTAAGCAAAGTTGTTGCTTTTAAGTGTCACGTGAAGAAATACACATAACTGTTACCAGAATAGCTCCCATATAACTAGAAGGCAGTGAATAGAATTTAAAATCTATATTTGGAGTTGCAGTTTACTGCTGTCATGCTGTGTGCATGTGAAGCCTGGACTGGAGAAGTAAATAGCTAACATAAATTCAGTATGCATCTGGAAGCTTGAGCCAATTCACTGCTCCCGGGTGTCTGTACTACAGCCTGAACTCTTCATGGTACCTGCACAACAGAAAACTTCAGTCTCCACTGCTCTCAGTGGGACACTCTGGAGAGTTTTTGTCAATGTATGACAGTCAGTCATTAGTACTGGGAAGTCAGTGGAGTGACAGCGACATGAATTCCTCTGCTTTCAGCACTTATGTGTCATGTAACAGAGAAATGGGCTCTACTCTGCTTTATTTATAAAGAGCAAACAAGCTTGGAGGGAAGAATTACTTGCTTCCCTTTCTTTAAACAGGGAGAATGAGGTAAAGCTTCATATGTTTCCAGACACTTCTCGGCTGGCCCAGCTGATCAGAATCATATGGTTGAAGCTATAGAAAGATAATGGAATGGAGTGATGCAAAATGCAATTTCTCCTATATTGCATGATCCTTTAGACTGAGTATTGGGGCTTGCTGCATATTTTATTGGGGTTGAGTCTCATCTGAAATACTGGTATGCCTGCCTGGCTAAAAAAAAATCCATTTGATGATTGAAGCATCTTGCATAACACAGCAATATGCGTTTCTTCAGTGAAACAACTTGACATCTAGCAGTGCTGATAGATTAGTACTTATGACTGCAATAAGCCTTCTAATGGTCTTTTCTGAGAAAAAACTTTATTGATGAAACTTGATCATAAAAGTGAAAACTGAATTTGCCTTAAATGTGTGTACTTCACCACAAGGCACAGTTCAACTCCATTTCCACTCTGGAATTGTTTCTCAAGTATTACATTGTAAAAGACTTCCTGATAGTGAGGCATAGTGAATAAGGCTTTTGAGAGACACTCTCACTAATGTTGTGATTTGGTATGTAAATGGGGACAATAAAGAGTATGCTAGTGTACTCTTTTTTCCAGGGAACTGAAAAACAAAAAACTTTTAGATGTGGCAAGTAGCAGTAGAATATTTTTTCAGATACTAGTGGTTTATCTGAACACTGAACTAGCTTTAGAGTATTGTGCAAGCCTCTGTTCTAGTCATGGAAGCAAACAATTTGCATGTAGGCCTTCAACTGAGTAGCTTTTTTTAAGTGTTTTATATTCATAAAATTTACTGGGATGGAGCAGCTGTTGGAAAGATGTGTTTCCATTCTACCTTTTGTACTTGCATCTTAGGCTAGAAAATTGCTGCATAGACTGCTGTGGCCATTTTGTATATGTCACACAAGTTTGAAGTTTCTCTTGTGAAAGGGGGGAGAAGAAACAAAACCTGCTACTGACTTCTGATTGGATAAATAATATGTTCCCTGTCACCTACTACTTGCTTCTGCTGTCTAAACCACCTTCATTGTATGTCATCTCAGAATTGTTTCTTGAGTCTTCCTGTGAGATCCTTTCTCTTCTTCAGCCTTTTAGAAAGAGAGATTTCTTCCTTATGTGCCATGTCTGTCTCTGTCAGCTGTGAAATCACCAGGAAAGCAAGTATCTGTAAGAGTCCTGTGTAATTCTGTAGCGTGCTCCATGCTAACCATTGTGCTAAGTTGTTTGAAGCTTCATTGACTGTCTGGGTGATGCTTTCACTTCCTACCTGCTGAGTGGGTATAAGAGCTAAAATACCCGTGCTGAAGTATGGTATAGCTTTTTTGTTACAGTGTCTACAAACGAGCATCTCTTAATGCCTTTCTTTGTCAAGTCCTTTGAAGTGATGAACTCCATATAATAAGCAACTTGGTTAGGAGCTGTAAACATCTTAACACAGAATTCTGGGGAAAAAAATCCCTTTGCTGTCCCGCTAAGCATAGTTGTTCTCTTGTCTTTCAGCAATTCCAGTCCGAAGCTCCAGGCTGCCATTGTTGTCTGATGCCATGCCAGCACCAGCTCATCTGTTCCCATTGATTCGTAACTGTGAGATTAGCAGAATAGGCAGTACTGCGTGTTACTGCCACCATAAACACCTGTGTTGTTTGTCATCTCATTTTGCTCACAGTCACTTCAGATATGCACCACAGAAGAAATTTGCGGCACTTTATAGGCCAAAGGAGCACTTCAATCACTTTCTTCGCACAAGGGATTATGTTTCTACTCCACAGAGGTTTTACCTCACCCCTACACAGGTCAACAGCATTCTGAAGGCAAATGAATACAGTTTCAAAGTCCCAGAATTTGATGGTAAAAATGTAAGTTCTGTTCTTGGCTTCGATAGCAACCAGTTGCCTGCTAATGCTCCGATAGAGGACCGGAGGAGTGCTGCCACTTGTTTACAGACAAGAGGGATGCTTCTGGGTGTGTTTGATGGCCATGCAGGCTGTGCTTGTGCTCAAGCTGTCAGTGAAAGACTGTTTTACTACATTGCTGTCTCTTTGTTACCTCATGAGACTTTACTTGAAATAGAAAATGCTGTGGAGAGTGGAAGAGCTCTGTTGCCCATTTTACAGTGGCACAAGCATCCCAATGATTATTTTAGCAAAGAGGCTTCCAAGCTTTACTTCAACAGTCTAAGAACTTACTGGCAGGAGCTGATTGATCTTAACAGTGGAGAGACTACTGATGTGAGAGAAGCTTTAATTAATGCCTTTAAGAGGCTTGATAATGATATTTCTTTGGAAGCTCAAGTAGGAGATCCAAATTCTTTTCTCAACTACCTGGTACTGCGAGTAGCGTTTTCTGGTGCAACTGCCTGTGTAGCCCATGTGGATGGTGTTGATTTGCATGTTGCAAACACAGGTGACAGTAGAGCAATGCTTGGTGTTCAGGAAGAAGATGGATCTTGGTCTGCGGTTAATTTGTCCTATGACCACAATGCACAAAATGAACGTGAAGTGAAACGTGTGAAAATGGAGCATCCAAAGTCTGAAGAGAAAAGTCTTGTGAAACAAGATCGTCTCTTGGGTCTCCTGATGCCTTTCAGAGCTTTTGGTGATGTGAAGTTTAAATGGAGTATTGAACTGCAGAAGAGAGTAGTAGAAACAGGCCCAGATCAGCTGAATGACAATGAATATACAAAGTTTATTCCTCCAAACTATTACACTCCCCCATATCTCACAGCTGAACCAGAAGTCATACATCACAAATTACGGCCACAGGATAAGTTCCTGGTTTTGGCCACAGATGGGCTGTGGGAGACAATGCACAGGCAAGATGTGGCTAGAATTGTAGGGGAGTACCTCACTGGTGTTCACCACCAGCAGCCAATAGCAGTTGGTGGCTACAAGGTAACTTTGGGACAGATGCATGGTCTCTTAGCAGAAAGGAGAGCAAAAATCTCTTCAGTATTTGAGGATCAGAATGCAGCAACTCACCTGATACGTCATGCAGTGGGTAACAATGAGTTTGGAACCGTGGATCATGAGCGACTGTCCAAGATGCTTAGTCTTCCAGAAGAGCTGGCTCGAATGTATAGAGATGACATTACAATTATTGTGGTGCAGTTCAATTCACATGTTATAGGCGCATATCAAAATGAGGAATTGTGAATTTAATGCAGAGAACTAGTTACCAAAGTTGTAAAAAGGGCCAGTATGAGCAGCAAATTTAAAAAATCTACCCAAAAATAAAATACAAAAAAGCATTTGGCAAACAATTGTTTGTTTGTTAGATTCAGTGTATCTATTGTTCCTTCCTTTCCCCAGAGCTCTAAAAACATGGGAAATGCTATTGACCTAATACAGAACTTGAAGAGGATGTCATAGCTTGGGAAAAGAGTTTTTTATAACAACTTTGCACTATTGATTTCATGAATGCTGCTAAAACAATGTCTTGAATTTGGCAAATTTGGGTGAGGGAGGAAGTAGGATAAAGAATTAACTATCAAAGATCTGACTGTTCAAGAAACAGCTTGCTTATAAAATATCTGCAAATATATACACTTAAAGGAAAGATGAGTAAAAAGTATTGTTGAATTTTTTACAGGGCTAATTCTTGCAATGGTTATCTGTGAATATATTGTCTATTGTTTCTTCTAAGCAGAAGGTCACTTTATCCAAGTAAGTCTTCAGTGTAACAACGTTGTCTCACTTTCATATGGACAATGTCATTCACCTAAGGATATTTGTCTAAGTGTTGACTTTCAATGCAGGTCTAAGCCATAATCAATACCTAAGATTCTGTTACAGCTTATCGTCATATCTTGTGCACGGTAACTTCTAAATTTATTGTGCATTAATACTTGGCTGTGGGTTTCTGCACAACTTGTAGGGCAATAATGCATTGCAACATGCAGCAAGATACCAGATTACTTTGTGGAGGACTTCAGTTTTCAGTATAAGGAAACTTTCAGGCTTTTTGAAAAGTCAGTATTGTTGGTTAAGGCTGTGTTTGCTTTCCTAAAGGTTATGTCCTTCATGGACTCCCCCCCTCTCTACCGTTGCTTATCTAGTAAATAATTTTTCACCTGAAAAGATCAGGAAATCATTGCTAACCTCTTTGTAGCTTTGTAACTTGCACTCATTTTTGCTCTGGATATTTCAAAAGGTCACATTCTGTCCTTCACTTGAATTCATATGTGTAAGTTGGGTTAAAAACTACAAGTTACAAAAAATTGAAGTATGGCTTGTAAATAGCATTTCAATTGGGAAACTCACTGGCATGCATGTGTATGTTCAGTGGCTATTTCTAACAACTTTTTAGTTGTGTGTTTCGGGGCAGCTGGTGTATGCATGTTTTTACAGTCCAGAATGCTATCACAGAGCAATCTCTGAAATGGGTCTTTCTGGCTTGGAATGGTTGAACTTAAAACATTGGCTATACTTGTGTGCCAAAATTGTTGGGTTTGTAACTAAAAGTAGATACTGACAGCTAATTGGTCATCATTGCATCTATTTTAGGTATGTTGCATTGTATACAGATTTATTTTAACCTGCCCCTAGGTTAAAAACTGAAATGCCTGCTGAAATACTAGTCCTTGGTGACTGGGAGAGCACATTTAACTTTATTCCTGGGTTCTAGAGAGCAATGGTAGGTCAGCTTATTTCACTTTACCAAGATGTTTCAGTTAAAATGCCTCCCTAGCCCTTATCATAGCTAGTTAAATCAACATCTTACTCTATTAACTGAAATATGCAAGGTTTCTAAAGTGACATTTTCTACTAAATACATCTTGCCAATTAATGCTACTGTTACATAGGGTGCACTTAGTTTGAACAATGAACCTGTCCTATAGTAAACATTGGCTCCTCAAACTCACAAATGGTATGTGTACTCAGTGGCCTGCAGCTTTAGTATGTCTCTACCCAACCTTAACTATCAGCATCAATGTTGCTGTAAGGTTAATGATGCCTAAGTTCACATTCAAGATGTGCAGAACCCTTCTTTATTTGAAGGGAAAAGGGGAACTCTAAAATGCTTAGACAAGTACTGGCTGTTGACATTGCTTCTGTATGTAGTGTTTTGGTGACTGTGTCATTAACTAGGTCAATAGACTATGTTTTATCATTTGAATGCAGTATGTATCTCAGCTGTTGCAGTATTTAACTTTCTTACTTTTTTTACTGTTAAAGCTCTATTAACATGCATTGATGTACTTAAACTATGATTGTTGATATGGATTTGGTACAAGTCATAGCTAGAAGAAATGCACATTGGTCCCATGGATACAACTTTTATTGAGGAAAAGCTGCTTTTTGTAGTAAAGATACTTAAGTATGGCATCAGACAATATTTGTGTTGCTTGGAAACTTGCTCAGTATGTATGCAGTGAGCAGAAGCAGCATAATTGCCTGCTGAACAGGTGATCTGAACAAACATCTTTTAACAGATTCCAATAAAATGATCAATTATGCAGAAATCCATGTGTGTTGAGTTGATGTAGAATGCGATATCTGTTCTGCTAGGACTTTGTTCATTTGTGTGGTTCCTGTTATGAATGTATGAGATGGCAAAGGAAAGTGAAGTATAAATGGAAACAGAGAATTGAACTTCAGAGCTCTTCAATGCCGCTGAGGCGCAATGCCACCCAGCATCAGGCATGCTAGTGCTGCCTCCCCCAGGCAGCAAAACTCAGATCCTTCCATCAATATTTCTGCATGTCTCAGTTCCCAGCACCTCTTGAGTACCTTCAGGGGCAGTACTGCTGAGGAAGCAGCATCATTTCAGATCTTAAAGCTGTGTGCTGTACTTTGTATCGAACAATACGGCATTTTACAATCTGAAATACGTGCAGGTTAAATTGGGGCAAGAACGAACTGATGGTGAGCTAAACAGAAACAGCTCTGGTGCCACAGGCTGAGGGCACGTTTGCCTTGTCTGCCAGAATTGTTGCATTGTGGAAAGTACAGTTATTGTGATTCTGGGATTACTTTTTCAGATAAGGATTTCACAGCTGCAACTATGTGGTTCTGCCATGGAGGATGGCTGAATATTGAGTTAACACAATGTTTGCCTTAATCTTTAAAACTCTTCTAGATTAATGTGTCAGTTTAACAGTAATACTAAGTAAGAGAGGAGTGGGAGATGTGTTATCTGTACTTCTAACTTAAGGCTCTGTGAACTCTGTTCCCTTGTGATGTGTGCATTGTATTGCATCCCATCCATCTGAATGCTGAAACTCAACCCATGTCAGTTGTACAAAGAGTGTTGCTTCTTATTGAAGCTTATGTAGAACTGTATTCAGAAGCTTCCTTGACAATTTCAGTATTAATTACTCATACCACTGACATGGTGGTGATGGCAAGTCCAGGGTTGTATTTGCAGTGCAGTAGGTAAGCCTACTGTTACAATGCTGGCTACACCTTCTGTTTTATTTGCCGCTTGTGAGTATTAATAATAAAGAATAATAAATTTCCAGTAGAGGGAAAGGATAATGCAACTTTCATAACTGGATCACGAAGTATAAGTTGGCAGGAGTGTCATGTGAGTAAATGGAAAGCAATCTGAGATGCCTAAATGGTTTGTTCCTATCTGTTCTGCAAGGTCTGAGGGTAAAAAAATCCCCAAACCGCTTATCTCATGTATTGATCAGTGTGCAAGTCTTCTGAAACTGCAGTTCTTGCAAATGACCCACCTAACTAGTCATGAAACTTTCCAGAATTACATAAAGCAGTGTAAGAAAATACAGGCACCATTCAGTATATACCATGATAAGCAGGTATTTTATGACATTTAATAAGAAATTAGATAATTTTTTAAAACTTAACAAATAAAAGGAGTAGACTTAAAAGTTCTCTAGCTCAAAAAATAAGGACTGCCCAGTACAAGATTATTTTAAGATTGTTCTCTCTATATCATCTCTTTCTGTGTTGAAGGAAAAAACCGGACAAGTAAGTAGTCAATCTTATGGATTTCAGGGGATGTCTTATGCAGCAGGCTGTTCACGATCCTCATGGTGAATCTCTCTGAACAGAAAAATTATGCTTGCTTTGGAGACTTTCTATTAGATTTCCTACATAGAAAATCCTCTTTAATAAGACTTGTGAATACCAAACTTTTTTTAGCGTTATGAACAATGTGGTCAGTTGTAATATCCAATATGTGTACTTAGGGTAGCCTTTAATGTACTGCCTCACATCTTAATTGCAAAAACAATCCAGTTAGGGTTGTCTAATTGGGCATCATGTGTCACATCACATGATGGTGAAAGACAGGAAAAATGGCTAATAAATAGGGAGATCATTGATGTTAACAGGAAGGTACCTGTGGGCGGGCACACAGCCATGCATTAAGCATCGTTTCATTCAAAAGCTCTGTCTATTAATGAAGTGAGTCTGTCAAAATTGCTATAAGCCTATTGTCATTAATTCTGTAGTCTTTCTTGTTGCTCATCCCTAGTACTTATTTGCCCACTGTGGTGGTGCACCAGCTAATAACAAGAATATTAGGTGGACTAATTACAAGAATACCATTTTCCAGGATTTTGTGGATTTTATGCATGGTGATTAAAATAGTTAGTAGTAATTAGCTGGTGTTCCCAGGTTTAGGCAGCTGGGAGAGGAGTGACTCTTGCTTCCTTAGTAGCAGCCTCTTCCAGAGGGGAGAAAAGTAAATCTTAACAAAATCTGGCTGCTGTACGGAAGACCTAGGCATAGCACAACAGTGTTTGATAGGGATTTATTACTCCTGCTAAGAAGCAGTGTGGTCATTTGTACAGCATGCTACATTAGTGCAGCTACCACCCTGCTATTCTCAAAGTAGCTCTAATGTCTCTGCAAAACTTGGTGTTTTCCTGTGTATGTACAAGCTCTGCTGCTTATGGGCAGATCCCTTACCGGCTTTTTCTTAAGACACCTAACTTGGACGCTTCTGTGTCTGTGCTGCATCCTGAGTGTTGAATGCCTCTTACAGGTGGAGCTGTAGTCAGTGCATGGTGTGGAGTCTCAGTAGCTGTTCAGCCCATTCCTTGCCTACATTCAACTCCACTGAGCACAACAGCAGCTTAACCACCTTGTCCACACATAGGTAGCTCCATTTAGGTGTTTTCTGGAGGCAAAGCTTAAACATTTTTTCCAGGGTTTTCAGAGGTACAGTAGTCCTGAAGCTTTTGCATCTGCCACTTTTGTGTAATTACTTTGGGTTTTTTATTGTCATGTAGCCCTATTTTAAGGGCTTGTTCTTGCTCTTTGATTCTTAAGGTAAGTGGAAGTGCAGTTCAGTGTCACTCAAGTGTCATCTTTTGCATTGATCTGCAGATGGTGTGTAGGATGTCACTCCTGCACGCTGCAAGGTGTTGCTGTGACACCAAGGACTCCCTTTATCTCCCCTGCTCCAGAGTCCTGACAGTGTTCAACAGTTAAGTGAGCAACATACGGTTTCCTTGGCATAACCTCTGAAGCCTGCACTTGGAGCGGTGTTCAGCATTCTTTCTTGCTTGCATGAGTAGGAATCTGTAAAGCTTCCAACACAGCTGATCAGAGGAGTCCATGCTCTTCTATTCATTCTTTTACAAATCTCAGTTCCTAAGAACAGCTCTACAGAAAAGATGTTCCAACTCTTTCTGTAGTCCCCCTTTATATGAAAATGAAGTAAAATAACCTGAACTGAGGTTATGTCTCTTTATCAAAATAGTCCAGCCTGTAAAAGGCTGAAATATTAATAATTGAGGAAAAAACAGAGCCTGAACTTAGAGTTGATAGAACAGGAGGCAGAAGAGTCTTCTAGTGGGTAAGCACTGGCAGCACTGTAGTGTGGCAATACAAGGCAGTCCTGTGTCTGTCTTCTGAGGCTGATCTAGAAATGAACACTAAAGTACCCATTCACTGCTTAGCAAACACTGACACAGAAGAGTCTGAGAAGTTGTCAAGCTTAACATCAGACAGATAAGCATAAAAAATGTGTAGATTTTTGACAGATACTGTCTTTTTAGTATTTGGGGCTTTTTTACATTTGGGCCATGTTTATATAACTTCATGCCAAATTGTGTTCAAACAGGTCAAAAGAATCTATATTTTATAGAAACAATGTGTAAGAGACACTTCTTACAGCTGAGGAAAGCTCCTGACTAGTCCTGCTACTTTGTGAAGAATATGTAAGGAGCTGTTACGAAAATCCAACTGACAGAAAAGTGCGGTGAGAAGGTCACACAAGATTAGCGCCCAAAAATTACACAGGCTCTCCAGGTTGGTAGATGCATTCAGGCTGGTGTACTGCATTTTAGAGGCACTGTATCGTACAAAATTTGGGGAATTAAAATTGCCTGAGCTATGCCAAGGGTTCAAACCGTTGAAATCTATCATGACTCAATTGATAAAAGATAATTCTGATGTCTGCTGTATTTGCTAAACTGTATTAAAATAGAAATATTGGAATGTTATGGGTCTTATTTCTCAATGCTGCAGCTTAAAGGAGCATTTGAAGCACATCACAGTAGTGATATTAAAAGCTCAGTTCTGAAGTCAGAGAATCATAAAAGTCCCTTTGATATGAGATCAAGTGTTCCCAGGGTACCTGCAAGAAGAGTGCTTGGAAACTCTCGCTGCAGCAGCTAACTCTTTAAAAAAAAAAAAAGTAACACAAGATCTGTCTAGCTAATGAAGAGGCGTGAAAAGCCCATCATAAGCTGTGAAGCAGTGACCGAAATGGCAATAGGAAGTTAGGAGACATTCAGAAAAGCAGCAGAATGTGGAGCATTTCAAAAGTACCCAGAAATACAAGAGTGTGAATCCTAAAAAGAATTTCAGGATAAAATAGGAAAATGTAAGGGAGAAAAAACCTGTCATAATGTGTCTTTAAAGCTGAAATTGCACACATGAAATAAAACTTAGGTGCATGTCATAAAACAACTGCAGAAGACAGCACAATAAACCACAAAGATGTCAGAGATGGCTATGAAGAGAAAGGTCTTGCATCACTTATGGTTGGTACATGGTCCTGCTCAGAAAAACAAACAGCAGATCAAGAGATCAGAAATGACTCAATGTCTAAGCTGAAGGTCAAAAAAACTTCCAAAACAACAAAAGCTGAACAAAGTACAGCTGCTGTTGTTCTGATTTTTAAATGAACGTTACTGATACAAGTCATCAAAACAAATCATGGGTGCAGAGAATTTTAAAAACCAAGGGCGCAGTGCACATTACAAAACAGTACTTTCCTGCTTCTTACATTGCAATGGCACTTCAGTACAGAAGACAGAAAGAAAGCTGTGAGTGAGGATGAAAGAAATATCAGAAAAAACGAAGCAGAGGAAAGAAAATCAGAGCTGAAGAGAACTAGTCACTTCATTTCGGTCAGTCTTGTAGTTTGTATGATGCCTGTGTTTTTGGGGTTTTTTTTCAGAGGTTTTTGAGCCCTAGGGCTATGCTTGTAGACCATGAAAAGTTAAGTTTGGTTTAGAATGTAGTTAAAAGCAACTATGTGCTGACATTTTCACAGCTGTTAAAATGCAAAACTTGAAGTTTTGCTCTCCTGCATTCCACCAGTTGTTGCCCAAATGAATACTAATCATTGTGTCATTCCCTTGTTCAACAAGTTTTTCTTGTTCTCCATACCTCAGGTGAATGCTGCTATCCTGAAGACAGAGACTTCATTTTGTGTATCACCCTCACCCAAGAAAAATGCTGCAAGTATGCAGTAGGTGTCCATGTGCATTCCTTAAATGGAATGTCCTCAAGTAATTTGTAGATCCTACCAGTCCTTCAGAGACAACCGGGTCAACTACTATAAATAATAAATAATCAGAGGGAAATAAATAATCAGACGACTGAGTTGTTTGCAAAACTAGGAGCATCACGTGATGCCTGGCAGCTTCATGGGCAGAGAACTAAAATTTTTATCATAGGATGACTTTAGGGGATGTTTCATTTCCAGAGACTTCCTCTAAGATAAATTTAGTTGCTAGAATATTCCACTGGCAGCAATTTAGTAGAACAGTGAATATGTCTGTATTGATGGTGTGATTGTTTGGGCAGAGCCTTCCAGGAACGTAACTGCAACATACATTTTGACTTTACAATTGCAAATTGATTAGTTATCGACTGAATTAAGGAAAAATTGCATTCTAGAGCATTTGACTAGCAGGAACAGTAATACATCCACACTTGACAGAAAAACATAACAGGAAAACAAAACCCAAAGTAAATAGAAAACTCAGCTCAGATCTTAAGCTTAATAATTTAATGGGCAATCCTACATATACCATGACAATAAAAGCTTTACTGGACTGGATGAAAGTTTGTAAAATACGAACTAAAATATCCTGTTCCAGATGAAAAAATAAATAAAACCAACAAAAAGCCTAACACACTTAGAACAAACTAATCAGTTCCATTGTAGGTTCTAGGTTTTCTTGTAAAAGACGGGTAAAAAACTGAAAAGCTGGTGGTTAATTATAAGGACAAAGATGATATTTGAGCAAATTGATACCTGTTTTGATCTACTCTTGACTTTAAAAAATCAATAGACCTAGTAAAAAACAGATTTTGCAGATATATTTGTAAGAGAAAACTAAGAAACAGCATAAGTTACAATGGCTGCAAAAGACATCTCAGATTCAAAATGTTTATTAATGTTCATATGCCTAATACATTTCCAAGGACTCAAACAAATGAATTTGCTGAATTACTCTTCAAAGATGCAGTGAAGAGCAATACTACAAATCCATTATTTGTTAGGGTTTTTTTTCTTAAAATTTCAGTTAAACTAAACTATCATTTTTTTAAATTAAGAACTTGAATAAGACATTCTGTGTCCATAAACTCCTCCCAAACATGTTGCATCAGCTCTCCTTTTCATTCCTTCACTTAAATCAGAAAAAGAGAGGGTCAGAAAAAGGAGAAAATTGTGGTTTGAAATTTTCTTAGGTCAAACAATTTAAAAAAAGCTCTGTACATTTCTTAAATGGGAGGCATATTCTTGGTGAGTTTCATCAGACTTTATTTTCACAGAATAATGGAGGTTTCCAGAAACCTCTGGGTGTCATCTAGTCCAGCTCTCCTGTTTAACCCCCTGGTCCATTAGCAAAATTGCTGTCACAGCTCAACCAATGTAAATAAAGCTTCAGGCAGGTCAAGAGAAGTTTGGATAAAGCAAGTCTGAAGACTCTGTCCTGAGGCCTTGCAAACTCAGTACAAAGCTTATGGCTCATTGCTAGCAATGCCTACACTATATTACAGGGTTGTGTGGTTACAAAGTCCATGCTGGCTGCTCCCAGTTACCTTGTCCTTCAATTATTTGGGGATACCCTCCAGGAATACTTGCTCCATCACCTTCCAGAGGACAGAGATGAGGGTGACCAGGCTGTAGTTTCCTGTGTCCTACTTGGAGACAGGAGTGACATTCACTCTTTTCTATGGTTCAGGAATTTTTCCTGACCACAGTCTTTTACAGATAATTGAGGGTGACCTCAATGGCATCAGCCAGCGCTGTCAGGAGGCATGGGTACATCCTACAAGGCCCCATGGACTTTAATATGCCTTATTTTTTTAATAAAATGTTCCTTAACTTGATCTTCTTCCTCTTGCTCCAGACTTTCTCACAGGTTTGAGAGCATGAGGTTCCTGAAGGCTGGCCTTGGCAGTAAACACAGGTACCTCTTTCTTGTTACCAGGTCCCCTACCCCATTCAGCAGCAGGTCCACACTGTCTTCCTTTTGCAGATGATATACTTGTAGATGTCCTTGCTGCTGTCCACAATTCCTTACCAGGTTCAACTCCAGATGGGTTGTGCCTTTTCTAACCCTGCCCCTGTGTGCTTGGACAGCATCTCTATATTCCTGGCAGTTCCCCTATCCTTGCTTCTAGCTCTTGTACACTCTCTTTTTCTTTTCGAGCTTTGTCAGAGTCTCCTTGCTCACATTTGTAGCTGCCTTCTGTCTTTGTCTGGTTTCCTGCAAATTGAGTTGGATCATTCTGAAGCTGGGAGAGGTGGTATTTGAAACTCAACTGACTCTTCTGGTCCCTTCTCTCTATGGATGCATTGCGCAGGTTTTCTCCAAGTAGTCACCTTAAGAGGCCAAAACCTTGTCTCCTGAACTCCAGGGGTCGATCCTGCTATTTTCCTTGTTTCCTTTTTGTGGGATCCACCACCATTTCATGGCCACTGCAGCAAAGGCTGCCTATGACCTTCACATCCCTGATGATTTCTTCCTTGGTTGTATTCCTTGGTTTTAAGTGTGGGGTCCAGCAGAATGCTTTGCCCCCATTAGCTCTGTGATCATATTTGTTAGCAACTGCTCACTCCAGTAACCCCCAGATTGCTTGGGTCCTTCTGGGTTGACCTCCCAGCCAGTATCATAGCAGGGCAGAGTTTTGTAAGAATGCATAAATTCAGCATTTAATCAATTTTATTAAAACAATTGGTTGAAGGTACTTGCTTCTGAATAATGCAGAAAAAAGAGATATTATTCATGAGATTTTTTTTCTGAAGTCTTAACACCTCAGGTAATTTTATTTTGCAAAGTAGGCAACAACTTAAACTGAAAAGTAATCAAGATAGCAGCAGACAAATAAAAAGGAGAAAAACTGCTTACCTTACTGTGAATTCTGGGTATGTAAAATAAATATACAAACAGGAAGGAAGAACCACACTGCTTTTAAACTGAGTGAGCTAAAACCCACCTACATGAAAGAAATCTTGAATGAAATTCTTCCTCAAGTGAAATCAAGAGAAATCCTTGCTTGTTCTTTTGAGGTGTATTTGGCAGCATTTTATTGATCTTGGACAGGTATGGCTTTTGTTCCTTATTCCACCAGGCATGACTGGATAACTGTAGGCAAGTTGCTCAAGATGAAGTTTTGAAGTACAGTCACTTTATTTGCAAGCCTCAGGCTTTGGATTACAGTTTCAAAAGCCTGTGCCCATGCAGGCTCAGAGTGAACATGCACCCTTTTGGCTTCAAACGGCTCTCAGGAGGCTCAGTATACCTGAAAATCGAGCAAGACAAGTCACAACTGCTCAACTGCTTTGCACACCTGCTCTTCCTACTCTTCTCCAGATTGTTGTAGCTGTAAGATAGTAATGAGGCTATTCACAAACAATGCTCAGTTAAACCAAGCTTTGTGGGTTATACTGAAACAAGCATGGTAAATTCAAAACGAAAACTGCCGTTGCACCTTCATGCAGTAACTTTTCTGTATAAAACTTTCTACTGACTTTTACTGTGTTTCTTTCAGCATTATCCTCCTGTACTCCCCACAGAAGCAGTTTCACTTAATCACACCTTCCTGCCTGAGCAAAACGTGCTTGGCATTGTAACTAATCGAGTCTAGGGAAAAAAAAAATGATTTTGTAGGGTCTTGTTGCAGACACTTGGTCTTTGATGTTCCTTCCCTTTGGGCTCATTTCCAGTCACAAAACATCTGTTCTCCTTGTAATTGGGAAAAGTTGGGATAATGTAATTAGGCAAACGTCCCCTATCTGGCGAATCTTCTTCCTGATGGGAGTTTAGTTGAAAAGAACCTCAACGTTTCTTTTATCAAGAAGTGATTCTTTGCTAATCTGTTTAGCCAGGGTATGGCTAAGGCAGAGCTCTTGTCTTTTCACTTAATGAATTATTTGTAAAAGGGGCTCCTCCTTGTGGGTGATGTTCGTAGCACAGGGCTAGGCAGAGACGGGCCGGTCCGTGCAGCTGCCTGGGTTTGGGCACAGTAAATCATTAACGATTAATATGCAAAAATCCTTTCAGTCATGTGCCAACACCTCACCCCAGAGGTTCCTGTAAAAGCCCGAGGAGTGGTTGGTGGTTACGAGCTCTGGAGGTGTTTTTATAGAGGCAGGCAAGGCGGTATGGAGGGAGATGCTCCCTAGAGGAGCCCGGCCAGCCTTTTATTGCAACAGCAGCAGCAGCTCATGTCTCAGTGGCTGCGAGGCACAATGGCTGATACAGCAAGTTTACCGACCACCCTTCAATTCATGTAAAATTAATTTTACATTAGCTGGAGCTGCTGCTGCCAACAGCATCAGGCTTGGCAAGGGCAAGGACCCTGAGAGAAAACACTTCTCTTTGTCCTGAATTAACACGAAATGGTCCTGACCCAATCTGCCTGCAGTTTTATTTCATGGTGATTTTGCAGTCAAATATTCTTTTAGTAAAGCTGGAATAATGTGCTGCATTTTCAGCCCTTAAAATATCATATCTGAAGGTTATGTGGAAATGAAGGATCCTGTCAAAGTTGAAATTGTCCATTCAGTTCTCAAAAATTCAAATTCTACCTTAATAGAATTTATAGAAAGCTCTTATATGCAATTTTTTTGATGTTCTATCATATATATTTCCAATCACAAAACATGTTCTCCATCTAATTACAAGAAGTCAAAATAAAAGTAGGTCCACCTGAAATAAAACCTGAGATTTTCTTAATACAACCCTTTTGAATTTTCATTAATTTAAAATTGATAATTTGTGGAAGACAAACACTCTTAAGAGGAAACTGACACATTCTTTACAGAAATTATGAAAAAAACCTCCCTTTCTTTTATACTAACTGCTTTTTTTATGGTGTCTTTAGGAACCACTGCTTTTCTTTGTAATTAGCATTGAGATTACCTGGGCAGGAAAAGCACCAGAGGATAGTTCTGGTTCCGGCAGGGATGTATATGTAGCTCCCAGCTTTGGCAAATGGCAAGCATAACATCCACACTCACTTGGAAAAGTACAGAGGAAAAAGCAGTCATTCAACTTCATTTCACTTTAGTACTGTTTTCTTTTCACTTGTAAGATAGAAGGAGAAGAGGAAGCAAAATTTTGTGTCTATGCATTGTCTTTATTCTCTAGTGAACATGCTAATCAGGGATTTGTTACAAAACCTCTGTGAAAGGGATATGCAGGTGATTGGACAAGATCCAATAGAGGGAATAGCCTCCATGGTCCTCCTTTGCTTTGCTCGTGGTCAGATTTTCACCCTAGACAGACACAGGTAGTGACTTTTCTGTGTCTCTCAAAGTACAGCTGTGACCACAGATGCATCTGTGCCTGGAAGTGTGAGCAGCCACAAGCACTGGCTCTGGCCTGCAAGCTCCACGCACTGCAGCTTTGTGTGGCCATTTGTCAGCTGCCATGAGCTTGCTTGGCAGCAGGAACATAGTCCAGGGACTTCTCATGTCCCTTTCCTCATCTGTAGCTTCACCCTACTGAGTCCTGAAGTGCCACCAGAGCAACCAGAGGAGTCACCAACCAGTAAGTTGAATTTCTCATGGGTTATAACTGCATAGGTCCTTGGGGCATGAAGATGAGCACAGTGCTGTTGTGATTTTCCATTTGGATTAGTTATAGCAGTAGAAATATACTGTAAAAAATAAAAATTAAAACACCTATCTAAGTGATCTGACTGAATTGTTATCTACTATGCATGTTACTGAGTGCAGAAAAAAACACCCTATACAGATAGGTGAAGCTTTTTCTGTACTGGTGTTTGAGAAAATAGGCCAATTTGTTTGCTTTTTGTAATATGGAAAGAGTATATTCATCAGCCATGAAAGGAAATAAAAGAACTATGAAAGAAAGGGTTTCTTACAATCAACCTGTCAATAGTCTTGTCAAGAAGAAATGAATCAGTTATTATCTTTGTGTCTATGTCTTTGTCACAGAGATAATGATATCACAAACAGCTGAAGTACTTGCAGGATTTTATAAATGCATTTGGAAATTAGAATGACTTCCATACCATTAAGGTGAAAGCTATTTTGAGCACCCTAGGAAGTACATTGTTGTAGTGCCAAGTTATTTTTTGACTGCAAACTATGGATTTTCTGTAACTTTCTCAAAAATCTATTATGTTGGCTTTGGAGATGCTATAAAAGATAGAGGATAATGGAATGTGGTAAGAATGATTTAGTAAATATATAAATATGATGTGTGGGTTTATTGGGAGTTGTATTCCTGGTTCATTCAATAATCCAAACAAGCCTTTCCTGCAGAAGCTAATGTCGCTATATTGTAATTAATGCAAATTTGTCTTCCTGTAAGACTGACAGAGGCACCTTTGAAAATTCGATGTGCATACTGTTCCTCAAAGGAAGAACAAATTAGCTTGAACAGTTTCAGAAGAACTAGCAAGATAAAGAATTGAAAAGTACTTGAACTGACAGGACTGATTTAGGAGATACATTGGTATTTGAGTGGATAAGCATGAAATTATGATCTGCCTGCCCATCTCATCATGTAGAAGATGAACAGCCACTTCATGGCAAGGTGGTTTTTTTCTATAAGTTTTGTCCCTATGATTAGTTCTATATTTTATGAGAACTTGATCCTGACATTTATGAGATATTAATTCTATCATTGTCCTACACATAACAGAACTGTTGGTGCTAAAATTTGTCTGAGCTTCTGTAACTCAGATCTCAGTTTAGAAAGAAATACTATTCCCCTGTGATAGAAGCTGACTTTGGAAAGGGAATTTATTGAGATGATTATAACTGGATAAATCCTCTGGTAAATCACATTATCCTCGTGCTTTGCACTAAATGGGCTTCTGACCTGAGCTGTCTAAAAATTATTATGTTGCTAAATATGGTCAGCAAAAGTCAGTTCTTCTCTTGGTACCTTATGGGAATCAGGTTGACCTGTAAGAAAACCAAATAATTTGTGTAATGTACTGGTAGGGACTAAATGTAAGGCCAGAGACATACAACTGTGTAAGAAGCACTTTGTTTTGGTGCTGTATCTGTGAACCTTCTGGACATTTCTAAACTTGGTCTCTCAATGGCAACAAAACACCCCCATCATTTTCTGAAACAAAAACTGCATGATGTTTGCATGACACCCAGTGTGCTGCCTCTGGATCCTTGGCTCCTGAAGCAAGGGGTGAGCTACTGAAGTCAGGGGGGAGTTGTAGCATTCACGTTCTGCTTGGAATTTTTGAACAGTGTCTGCAATGTTTGAATTTACTCCATGTGACTCCATGCTGGAAAGCACCCTCTGAAGAGCATTTCTGCTTGTTATTTCCTACATCTGTCATAATGCTTCTTGCAAGCCTGAGTGTGGATGTGCTCTGGCTGGCATAAGCCGAATGACTCATGAGTCAAGAACGCTTCTCTCAAGATTCAGCTCAGCTTTACAGATTGAGATTGCTCAGCCTTTGCTTTTCAGCTGACATCAAAGAGTGCAAAAATAGTTGGGGTTTTGTCTCCAGGCATTTTCCCTGGTTTAAATGGGAATTCTCAAATATTTCCATTTCACAGAGCAGCAAATCTGTATTTTGTGCCCAGGGTTTTTCCTCACATGGCACGCATTGAGCAGCCATGTCCTTCTGAAGTCCCTCCTTCCATTATCTGCCCTTCGCTCCCATTACTTAAATGGACAGACTGTCTTTAAAAGATTAACTCTTTGTTGTGTTTAAAAGCATCTTTTTAGAGGGAATTATTGGAAACCTTGTTGCTCAATATTGAATGTAAATATGGCCATTTTGCAAAGGAACAACGACCAAGGCTTGTGCCTTTAATGGGTGAAGCCTAAATTTTGTTCTCATTTTCTACCATCTAGGAACTTAGACATGCAGCAGATTTCGTGAGGGGCAGGCAGGTCTGATAGCTCTGGTTAGTTCTTCCATCCTTCTTGGCACAAGACAAGTTCAAAAGAAATTCTAAAATAATTTTTCATTTATAGTAGGGACATCCTAATAAGTATAGAAGCTAGGATGTTTTCTTTCCCTATAGTTAAAGCAGTTCCAAAGGACAAAAAAATGTAGTGAAACAAAATAAAATAAAGAACGAAAGAATAACATCATCTGTGACAAAAAGTAAAGATGGGAGAAGGATTCAAGATATGCCAAAATGAAAATTGCAAGATTTGAAGTAGGAAATTTGTTTCAAACAGGCCATTTTTATACCTCAAAAAACCCAGTTTGCTTGGTACACTAATATGCTTGGGAGTCCTTTGGTGTAGCACCGATATAGCCTTAATAATTTTAAATTATCACTCATACAGGGAAGAGTCCTCTCAAGAATTCTTTTCTTCTGTTTTTAACTATACATTTGAAATGGACTTTATATTGCAGTCATATCTGTCCACTGAAGCTACTGTTAGCTTTCCTTGGTGTGCTACAACTTGGCTCAAACCCTGAGTAAGAGAAGTCCGAGTAGCCTGGGTATTATTTTAACACTTAAACAGTATTAATTACTGTTTACTGAAGTGGATGTCTGCTGATGCTATTGGTGAGGATTCCCTCATTATTTAATAAGCAGGAACATTTTCTTATTATATATTTCAAGCATCATTTGTCTCCAGAAGTTTAAGGATAGTAGTATTAAAATGTTAAAAGGCCAATACAAGGATTGGCCTATTACAGTGTGTTGACACTGTGTGCTGTTGGCATTTTCTGAAGCTTTATATTGTACTGAATTTCATTAATTTACAATAATTCACATTTTAGAGAATTGGGCCTTCCAACAGAAGCCATCTGTAATGGCTTGTTTTAAAGAGTTAGAATGAATCCTTTCTCACATTTCTCACATCTCCTTTCTCACAGAGCTATGGTCCACAAGCTCTCAACACCACACAGGAGTACTGAGCAGACTCTCCGAGACCCTGGGGGTACTCTGGGCTTTAGATTACTTTCACAGTGCTCTTGTCTCATCCCCGGACAGCATCTGAAAGCTGTGCTGAGTACAGCAAAAGGAACAGCCCTTGTCTGCCACACTCAGTAAAACTCTCACCTGCAGATTTCTCCTGGGACTCACCTCATCTCCTGAAGTCTTGGACAATGTTCTTAATTCCTGTATGAAGAGCTATTTCATAGAAAAATGCCAAAAAATTAGGGGACCAAACATATTCTGGAGTAAGTTGTACTTATTATCCATATCCTAATGGGCATGTGGGCATATAAATCATAGAAGAGTCCAGTATAGAAGGGACCTCAGAAGATCACCTAGTCCCACCTTTTATGGGTAAGGGAGTGCAGATGAGATTAGCAACCACCCTGTTCAATCACATCTTCAAAACCTCCAGTTCTGGTAACTCTACCACAGCCCTGGGAACATTGTGCACTTGTGGCTCAGAAAGCCAGCTGTGTCCTGGGCTGCATCAAAAGAGGCAGGCTGAGGGAGAAGATTCTGCCCCTCTGCTCTACTGGTTAGACCCCACCTGGAGTGCTGCATCCAGCTCTGGGGTCCCAGCACAAGGAAGAGCAGTGTCGGAGCAGCTCCACAGGAGTGTCACACACATGATTAGAGAGCTCCCACTATTTATGAAGTAAGATGATTCACTTACATTTGCATAGCAGCAAGGCTTCTAGGTCACCTTTCTGAACAGCCCTTGGCTCCCATGTTGGCATCTGTTCCCCCAAGTCCAGAATAAGCTGGATGCAGCCATCACAACTCCCACTGGTGGTTGTGGCTTAACTATTGGTGCAGAAAGGGGTGGGGAAACATACTGCTACACTGTCCAAGGTCTGTCCACAGCATTTAAGGTTGAATTCGGGTTTTTTGGGAAAAGAAGCTTCATTCCTTTTGGAAATTTAGCTGATCCTGGAAGGAAACCAGTGGGATTTTCAGTGTTGATTTTTACAGGTGGAAGGAGAAAAATAGTGAAGAAACTTAATTGCAGCTTATCTACTTAGGTACAATTTCTCCAACAAGCTGCAGACTCCAGTTATGAGTATAACAGGATGCTACAGACTTGGTTGTCATTCAAAACGGGAAATGCAAAAAACCCGAAAACTAATAAAGTATCATAAAGTCACTATAGTGCAGCCCAAAAATATCTGAGATAATCTACCACTGTCTTGTGACATGGACTTGGGTCCTTCCTCTCCCTTTTAAATGATGCTGAGCAATTTGAATAACTGTTCAGTCAAAGTGACTTTCTGGTGCCTACAAAATTATTTTCCAAGGGAAATAACAGGTTTTTCCTGTCTTTCACCAGTATCTTATTGTTGCAGTTCCTCCTGTGGCATACCTGTCAATTTGGTGTGGGGTTGTGATCATGGAGTGGCCAAGGGAACTGGGATTGTTTAGTCTGGAGAAAGCTGAAGGGAGGTTGTAGACAGGTGAGGTTGATCTCTTCTCCCAGGTAACAAGTGGCAAACAGCCTCAAGTTGTACCTAGGGAGGTTTAGATTAGATATTAAGAAAAAATTATTCACTGAAAGGGTAGTTAGGCATTGGAACAGGCTGCTTGGGGAAGTGGTGGGATCATCACCCCTGGAAGTGTTCAAAAACATACGTAGTCACGGTGCTTAGAGACGTGATGTAGTGGTGGACCTGGCAGTTCACGGTTGCACTCGATGATCTTACAGGTCTTTTCCAACCTTAGCGATTCTATGGTTCTGTGATTCCGTGCCAGGAGAGGCAAAAGCTGCCAGCCGTGTGCTTTCCCTTGAGGAGAGCTCAGCCGGGGCCGGGAAACGAGAAGCCAGGCAGGGGGCAGCATCTGATCATCCAGGGACCCGCTCCGGCCGCGCTCCGGCCGCGCTCCTGTCTCGCTGTGGTCGCAGTGGGTGCAGCCGCTCGGGAAGTTTGGCCAGAGCAGGGAAAGAAATTTTGAATCTCTTTGATGTGTTGCTGCAGATTCTGTGATAGCGGTGGATCAAAGTAGCGGCAGCCTCGCTGGTGAAGTTTTTTATACAGGTATCAGAATGTTCTGCAGCAGGAAGCCTACTGCCACATCATTGGTGTAGCATTCGTGGCTAGAGAACTGGGTGCTAAGAAAAGTAGTGGGGACAGTAAATGGGACATCTCACTGTGGACCTCTGTAGGATCTTGTTTTATCTGGAGATCTGAAACAGATCAAAAAGTGACAATTAGTTCATTTTGCTGCTAATCCAAGAGTTACTACTTCTCATATATGTATATATAGGCCCTTTTTTTCTTGGTGATAGGTTTATTTATGTAGGGACTGCAGGTTACAGTGACAATTTGAATTGCAGAACACCTATGCAGTTATTTTCTTCCACAGCTGACACTGAAAGCCACAGATCAAGGTATGAATTGCAAAATTAATAGAATCAGTTCCTGAGCCTCCTATAAAGGATCCAATACAGAAGAGAACAGTGACAACTCCTTTTTAGACCATGAGTATGTAAAAATGAGCACCTAACAGTCAGTATCACCAGTCCTAGGAACCTTTGTAGAGTTAAGCCTGTGCAAACCAACTAATGCCTGTCATATGTAGTTCTTCCTTTCGTCTTATTCCTGTGAAAACTGTGTGAGCAGTGAAATGTTTGAGAGATGTTTGGTCCTTGAGAATGTCGGGCTTTGATCTCCTCTATTCACCAGACATGGCACTCTCTACCACTGGGCAGGTTCAGCTCTAAAGCCCCAGCTGTCTTTACTGGAGCATTACAGGTGCTGGATATGTGTTCTGCAGCCTTTTTACCAGGGTGAAGGTAAATGATAGCTCTGCAAAAATGCAGACACATGCATCTTCCTGGCAGAGGGACCATGGCACATCCAAGCACTGGCTGGAAACCCAGTCTTGAACCCAGGTGAATTCTCCACCAGCCGTCACCAGCCCTGGGGCTTTAAATGCACCTTTATCATCTGACTGCCAGGCATTGAGAACTTGGCAGATTGCTGCCTGCAGCATTAAAGCAATTGCGTCCTGCAGAATGGCCTGCACTGTGCCAAAACGAATACAGGTCAGCTGCAGTCTCCTTCTGTGTGTGGTGTGGTTCTGTTTTGTACCACAAAGACTTTCAGAAGGAGCTATGGGGGATTCCCAGGAAGCCAGGGCAGGCTGCTAGGCTGGCATTGATGATTTTGCAGCAAGACAGGGCTGGTGCCCTCCGGCAGTTTTTTAAGATGATGGCTTTGTGCTCACTAGTCCTCCTCCCTGCATCCCTGAGATTCATAATGCAGTATACAATTACTGCCCAGCTGGCTCCTCAGCCAGGGTTGAACAACAGGTACCATCCCTCCCACAGCCCACTGGAGTGCAGGGGAGGTTTGTCATTCCTTAGAATTGGAACAAGATTTGTCCTTGAGGGCTATATTCTGGAATTAATTCAGACAGACTGGATGTTTCTGGTCCAGAAGTAATTTTTCTTTTCCTAGATATTTCCCTTATGCTGCCTGCTGAGATATTCTCAGTCCAAGTCAGCAGGTACAGGGCTTCCCTCATAGTCAGGTCATATTAGGGGAATTAGCCAGAGTGGTGAAGAGTTCCCTGAGAAGGTACAGAGGATACATCTTTTTGGCAAAGTAGATGACAGCAAAAAGTGCTGTCAGGGTTACCACCTTCTTCTCACTGCTGCAGAACTGTTTCTGCCTCATATCTGTGACTGCTTAATATAAACTACAGTCATAATCTCACAAGGGGGAGCCACAGTGTTCCCTCATCTTTGTCAAATGTCCTTACCCAAAACCTATGCACTTTCTCTAAGTTTTCTCAGTCCCTCTCTCCCATAAGACCTTGAAATGGCATGCAGTTTTTACAGAAGGACTTTTGTTCCTGTCTCTTCTTTTCTCCCCTGCTTTAGCATTTATTGCAGATAATTTTGAGCTCTGGTCACTTGCATCCCTAAGGAGTACTCATCACTAGTCAAAGAGGCAAAAAGTGGGTGCCACTTTGAAAGAAAACAGTGAATCTTGCTCCATTCCTTGAAAGAAATGAGGTAGACCTTTTGTCTGAAGGATTCCTGACTTTGGTTCCTGCAGGAGTGCAAGCACCCACCTGCAGCCCTGAATTAATCCCCTCAGATCCTCAGAATTCCAGCTTCCTTCCTCCAGCTTGTTTTTTATTTAAAAAACAGGTGTCCATACACTTCATGGAACAGGGTAATATGTCTTCAAAGAAATAGTCAGAAACCCCCTACTCAGAGATGCCTGAGCCCGTCCCATGGGGTGTACAGACATCCATCCATTTTGTAACAGGGAATGCTGTGCTCTACTCAGCAAGTTCAGTGTTGCCTTAATGCTTTACTGGTTTCCTAGGGATATGGGTGCTTGCATTTCGTTTTCTTCCACAGGTTGTCTATTTAAAACTGTTAGTTTTAGATCCAGTCTACAGCTGTTCTAATCTGTTATGAGCTGTTCTCATCCAATGGTGTTAAGCCAAGTGAAGCCAAAGGGTTTGTACCAGGAAGGTAATGACTCACTTTCTCTAGCCAACCTGATGGCCCATCACCTACATCCAGCTTTTTAGTGCCCTCCAGTTAGTCCATCCTTGTGTTCAAATAGACAGAAAAATGCATTGCATTATAAAGAAATATCTCTTCCCAGTCATTTTCCTAGCATAAATTTGGAAATGTACATGCTAGCACTGACAGCAGGTGCAGTAGGGCCCTAAGTATTGTTATGACTTACCCAGGGCTGAAGGTTTTGTACATTGGAGGCTTTCTTATTCCAGTAATGGGGGCATGGTGAAACTTTCAAATTGAATTTTTTTCCAATGAGTTAACAAGCTACCCTACTTACAAGTGCTGTAAGGATTTGTGAGATCAAATACTTGTATCATTCTCTACAAAGTTAATTCAATTCAAGCACCTTACTCTGCATGATTGGGATCTTAAACTTCAACTGCATGTGCTTCATTTTTTCACATATGGGCCAGGCTGACAAAATCCATAAATACACAGAATCATCCTAGCAATGTGCAAGCATGTTTGTTTTCACATTCAATTTTGATTAGGACAAGACCACTCTGAATCATTTGAAAGGTTCTTGGGACCCATTTTAATGACATCCTTTCATCTTGTATTTCATGCAACTTTAGCAAGCATGCTCACAGAAAAGATAATTGGCAATATGCAAATATATTCCTCAGAAATAAAATTTGTCTTTGCTACTTATTAAAACAAATAAACACATGACTGTTATTCAGGCATGACAAATTTCCAGCTAATAAGTAAGTGAGCAACTGAAGTGAAATGTTTGATATCTCTCTCTTTACAAGTTCTTACTCAGATGCAACATGGGGATTTACACAAAAAAAGACATGGAGGACTCTTCCCCTGCTGTGAAAGTGCCTGCTGGAAGACTGGCACTTCCCACCTGCTAAAATGGAAGTAATGACCCTGAGTTAGATGCAGGGGTGTCTCCATTGCTCCATTGCTGCCCCGTGCCTGTCTGCCCAGAGAAATGTCATAAGTCATTGCCCAACAAGGGTCTATCCACGTTCCTGAAGTGGGCACACTCATAACAGACAGTGATGCTGTGCATTAAAACAGACAAAACAAAGCGTCTATGTCAGTGTGAGCTGAAACGGTTTGGAAGGGACAGACTGCCTTCACCATGTTCTCTGGTACAGCTGTTGACCTGTGCAGTGGAGTGAGTGATTATCTTTTGCTTCAATCCTGATGTGAGTGTTTTATTGCCAGCCTGAGGCATTCTTGTATGGCTTTTCTTGATCTTCCTTAAGAGAATTTACACTTTTTCCTAAGCTTGTACCAGAACATGTTCCAGAGAAAGCACAGTCCTGTGTCCTTCTACTTTGAGCTCTTGATCTTTATTGATACAGTGCAAGAGTCTCCAGAATAATTCCTTGCTACCCATGACTGTTTTATCTTTTCCCAGTTCATTTACAAATGGGACCATTACCATGATAAAAGTTAAACTCTTCATGGTAAACTGCTTCACCAGCACATCAGTTTTATTTTTCTCAATTAATCTAGTGTGCAGGACTATCCGGGTGGCTGTCCTTCCTTGGTTGCTGCTGACACACTTTACTGTTTTGCAAACTAACTCCTGTCATTAATTCTGCTTGGGCTTTGTTTTGGGATTTTTTCACCAGCTTGACTTGCTAGAGTGCAGACAGCGCCAAAGTCTAGAAATATTTCTGTGTGGCTAAGGGATATCTGCGGGGATGAGGAAGAGGTGTGAGAGAAATCACCTTTTATTAGTGTGAATGTCTTGAATGCAACATACAGAAAAAAGTGCAGTAAGTGGCAGCTTCTACAATTTCTGATTTTTCTGCGAGGATGAGCCTTTTCCAAGGACTCAAAGTGAGTTTCATGCAAATGTATAGAAACCCTAACTCTTGGAGTGCTAGAAATATTCTGTTAGATGCACTAAAACCTTTCTCTTCTGAAGATTTATATTTCAGTAGGTGGCCTCCTGTGTTACACACAACAATGCCAGACATCCAATGCATCAGCCCCTATCTCCAGGCCTTTGAAGGGAGATTGTGATGAGTGCACCTACTCCATGGTGCAAGTTGATCATCTGTGCAGGGTGGATCCTTTAAACTTGTTGTCAGTTGTATAAGAGCCTTAGTGGGTTGGGTGGGAGTCCTCCTCTTAATCCCACTGAAGTCAGAGGAAGGGCTCCTGTTAACTCTAACAGGCCTTGGATCAGTGCCTGTGGGAAGCTATTTTATAAATCCCAGCTTGCCTTGAGCAGTGTTCAGTTCTTATAATTTACTAGAACATATTTTGATACAAAGCCATTCTTTATTTCATTTCTTCTAGGATTGCTTGGAGTAATGAAGTCACCCTGTTGAGCTAAAATCTGGGGTCTTGGAGGTGAGGAGAAAAAAGTGATGGTAGGGCCAGTATTTTCTTTGATGCAGTCTTGTTTATTTGTAAAGAATGTAAATAGCTCTTTTTTCCCCAGAGCACAGCTGGGATCACGAAGGTTACAACTCTCTTGCTTCTAGCACTGAAACCTTCTTGCAAAATCATTTCTCTGTCTTTCAACAAATGCACTCTCATGTCTGTCCACAATGCAGTTATTGTATGACCATGCAGCACTCTCTTGTGCAGTCTGCTTGCTTTGTTTTCCATTATAAATTAGATCCTCACTCACTGCTCCTCCTATGAGCGACTATTTCCCTACCTACTGCTGTTTGGATACCATTTATACTGGATATTTGTATTTTTATACATTTTATATCTTATACATTTATATTTACAGAGCAGACTTCAGGGCGAAATGTCTATTTTTAGTTCCATGTTTATGCACCTCTGGTCTCTTGGTCCAATCTGAGGGAAACAACAATAATAATAAAAAAGAAAATATCATGTTCTTAGTTTCTTGCTACTTTGCCCAGCACTCCCTTCACCCAGTACTGCTCTGATAACCCTGTCTAAAGTAGGTTTCCAGCTGCAAAAGAGCTTATAGGATGGCTGTTTCCAGCCCCATATATCTCAAAGGAGTAGTTAGCTGGAAGGTGCGGAAGGGGTAAGGAAAATGGACAACAGAAAGGGAATTACCTAAAATAGTGTATGTGGCCATTTCTTTCCTGACTGAAGCTCACAAAAGGCTGAGTCACCTCATTTAGGTGTAGGGACAGGAGTTCAGGATTCCCAAGAGGACAGAGGAAAAGGCCATAATGAGCATCTGCAGAGGGTTCCCTGTGCATGTAGGCAGCTTGTTTTCAACAGACGAGTGGTGTCTGAGAAGGAGTGAGATATTAATGTGAGTATATGAAAACAAATATCTTGTCAAGCCTCCTGCTGACAGGATTTCCTGTCTTAAAGCTTTGTAAGTAAGGGGGTAAGATTTTCTGGACAAAATTTCTGTTCCTTGAAGAATCAGTTGGTATAAAGGAAAGAATTCACTGTGTTTTATCCAATTTGGAGCCATTGCTGTTGCTTATCCTGCTTTAGTGTGGGATTGATTTGTGAATGTACAGTGTTTACAGAGGGGAATGTGAGCCAGGCACATCCAGAGAGTTACAGTTTGTCAGCACAGTTTCTCTAAAAGGAAGATTATATGCAAGCATTTGTAATGTAGCTTGGGTGCCAACCCAATTCTAGGGACCTGCTGTGTTCATTATAATGGCACATTGCATTCCTTGCTGCTGGGAGATCATTTTATCACAGCATTTGAAGTATAAGCGGATGTCAAAGTAAAAACCAGCTTTTTTATGGCTGCTGGGAAGGTCATAATGTACCCTGCTGAAAGGCTGCTGGGGCACAGCAGAGGGCATCCTTCAACAGAGGTACCAGTCCAGCCCTCTGACACGGCTGCGCAGGCAGCAGCATTTAACTGCAGCTGGGCAATTGCACCGATGCTTTCCACGCAATCACTCTGCTCCCAGGGCTCTTGTTGCCCTCGTCTCTTCTCACAGAGGGATTATGTGGCACGGGGCTGTGCCATGCTGAGACACCAGCCCTGAACAAGCTGCCTTGTCGACCAGGAGCGTTAATATCGTGCTGATGCCACACTTGACCTTTCTGAGAAACCACATGCAGTTGTTCAAGATGCTCTGTGTTGACATCCCTGCTTTGTTTGTACCCCTGCACTATGTTGAATATCTTCTGCTGTGCCATAGAAACAAATTCATGTACTAGCTTTATCCAAGCCATCCTCTATGGCCCTGGGTACTGTGAAAGACAGTCAGTGTAAAGTCCTGCAGATATAAATGAAAAATCATTCATCTTCTCTATTTCAGACACTTTTGGTCTCCTGATACTTTGTCCCATATTCTTCTAACATATTTGAAACTCTGAATGGTGTAGGAAAAAATAAGGTTATGCTGAAAATACAGGCCACTGGAGAACAGCTGTGTTGTGCCTATCTAGCATTGGATAAAGAATAGAGCTCTAAAAGTGTTTACAGATTGTAAAACAAAAGCAGATTGAATATGTTTTAAGTTCTAGGAAATAACCTAAAATTTGCTATAAAACAAATATATGGCTTACAGCTGGAAACCTGTCAAAACACCCAAATAATTGCTCTGCATTGTCTGGAAAGAGTTTCTGTGCCCAAAGAGTTTAGAACAGCAACAGATGTACTATTGCATAAGAGAGACATCCCTGCTTTGAATTTCAGTTTATAGGACAGAGGGGCATACAAGAGAAGCAAAGTTCTTTTCATCTTACCCAGGTGCCTCTGCTTCCTCCTTAACATCTTGCTTCATGTAGTTCTCCTATGTTAAAGCGATTAGCAGAGATATAGAATGATGGGAACATACATCATTTTAAGAAGAGAAAAAGCCATCTGGCTCAGTGTTTGTGGTTGGCTCTTAATTCAACCATGTTGGGTTTTTTTCCATGCCCCTCAAGCCCCTCCCTTTCCAGAAAAAGTCTATGTGATCCCACATCTCTTCAGTAACACATTCCAGATGGTCAGCTTTGTGCAGAATGGATTTGCCTTAGCTTCTCGGGTTTTTCCTAGGGTTATTTTTTGTTTTTTCAGATTGCTTCCCCTTTATTTGAAACCTCTTTACCCAATCGTCTAGCTCTCCCTAGATCTTTTTTCCTAATTTTTACAGTGCAATCAAAAGATATTTTTCTCACACAGGTATTTTTATCACGCTCATTACCTGCCTTCAATGATATTGAAGCTTTTCTTGTCTTTCAATGAAGGTGTGGAAGAGAGGTTGTGGAGGCTGTGTAAGTAGGCAGTTTTATAGAGGGAGTCCAATTAATCAGTAAGAATTCAGCATTTTTATTGAATATTTTATTCAGTGGATTAAGTAACATTCCTAGTATCAGTCAGCAATATGGCCTCCTGCACTTTAGGATAACATCTACACTTCAAAGAGCTTAGCTCTGCAGTTCTTATCTGGCTGCCCACATGGCACCAGTTTGCCCCTAGCCCCTCTTTTGGACTAACTGGTTCCCTGTGAAACACAGTGTGCATGTGGTTCTGGAGGTCTCTCCTCCTTCCTGAAACCCTCCTAGAGGATGAATTTGGCTGCCTCCGCTTTCATAGCCTGCTGGCAGTGTCCCGGCAGTGTCCCAGCAGTGTCCTGGCAGTGTCCTGGCAGCCTCTGCACCCTCAAGCAGCCTCACTTGCTCTCCTGCGCAGCCCAGGACATGCAGCATCTACCCTTCCTTACAGGCCATAAAAACACTTCACATATTGCTGGGCTGGGCCACTGGCAGCAGAGGGTTTTGGAAGTTTTAAACTGAAATGAAAAAGTCTATAAAAGCTAATTTAGTAACTGGGAACCTCACTGGCTCAATGGACTCTGTCTGTGTTGATAAGTGAGATCCACAGGCATTGCCCTGCAGCCCCTGGGTGGGCTGCACAGCACAGCAGGCATAGCCAGAGGGCCCCTCTGAGGGAAGTGGGATTATCCATCCATGTTATCCCGGGAATCATCCCCCAAATGTACCTGGGCATTATCCTTGAGGGGACCTGATGGCTGGGGCTGAAATGACCAGGCAGCCAAGCTAGGGAGGGGATGTGTCAATGTGCTAGCCCTGTTTAGTCTATTCACATTGGTGGGACCGAAGAGGTTGTATTTACAAGAAATTTTAGAAACTGGAAATAATTATGAAAACATCCTGAGGCCTCATGGGAGTTCAATGATTCTGAAGATGGAAAAAGATGGTCTTTTATAACTGGAGTGTTATACCCTCAGTCCTCCCTGCAAGGAAACAGCCAGTTTTCCTGGACAAGAAGTAAGACGAGTTTCACTGGGTTAGGAAGATTTTCCATCTGTTGGTGCAAATTTTTGAGGCAATGAATGTGTGACATTTCACAAAGTCAAGAGACTCTCTCAATCTATAGCTGGGGGCTATTCCTGCTCAATGGAAGCTCAGCCTTTAATGTACAGATTTCTGGGAGAAAAGTGGTCTGTGGTGCCAGGACAGAGCAGCTGGAGACACCCAGGCACAGTCTGTCTCCAGCCTTGCCATGGCTTGGAGGTCTGCGTGGGAAGTCGTGGTCACCTACCCAAAGCCCTTCAGCCCACATTCCTGTCTGAACTGCTGCTTCTCCCTGCCTGCAGCCACAGGAGTGCATTTATTAAATTCAGAGGAATGGTAAAATGCAAAATAAGAGAATTCCTTCTATAAATACACCTTAAAACAAAGAGGCTTTTTTTTTTTTTTAACATGGAAAAAATATTAACCAAAACAGTGGATATCTCACAGCTCTTATTGTTTAGAAACAGGGATTTTATTTTTCCAGCCTGCTCTTAATTTTTCCATTCTCTCTCAATTTGGAGTGCAATACAAATACAGTACAGCTACATTTCTGCTTTCTATCCTACACCTTGCAGATCACATTGACAACAATTTAAGCAAAAGAATTGCTCAGAGTCACAAGGATCCTTTGATTTACAGAAACCCCTAGGCTGGAGACACACAATGCTCTCCTGCAGAAACTCAAAAAAGAATGTTGTGTGGATTATGTTGCATATTTTTATTAATATCTTTGTTGTCTCTCTGAGTTCATACCAGTTATGAAGGAGAAAAACTTTCTGCATTAAATCTTGCGTATCAAATTTGATACATAAGCTCAGTTCCACATGTTTAAGAGCAATGACAAGAGCAATCAGTCAAATCAGCCTACTTTTTTTTCGTATTCCCTGGTGGGAAAGTCTTCTGAAAACTACTTGTTTGTATTTGTGTTCAGTATAGGCATTAATAAAGCTAAGAAGATATGAAGATTATTAGTAGTAATTTCACTCTGCAGAGGGTTTCATGGGGAACTATATGAAGATAAATACATTGTTCACACACACTTTTTGAAGGCTTATCTCTGCCTTTTTTTCTAGGATAGTATTTGAGCAAAAAAACACTGCAAGTACGTTCATCTGATTTGAAATAGGAACTGAACCACATTTGCAATTGTTTTATTTCATTTACCATGGTTTTTGAGCATCTGAGCTTATCTAAATACCCAGAAAGTGCTAATGTTGACCTCACTTGTTAATAAAAAATCCTGTTGTGATAATTAGCATTTTCACCGTAATGTTTCTGATGAAGATGTCTCCAATCTCTAACAGAGACCCTGTACTTGTGCCGTGTGCTTCTCTCTTTCTCTCTCTCTCTCATTATCTCTGAGAGTGCAATTGAATTGTGGAAATCCAAAACTCGGGAACACCTGGATTTGCAGTTAATTCATTGTAGGATCAGGGCTGCAGTTTTATACACTGTGTTCTCTAAGCACCACTGTCATAGAGTGGTTGCCTTGCACAACCTAAGCCATAGCAGTGTCCTTCTTGTGGTTTAATACCCTGACCCACTACATGATCATCTCCACATTCAAACTGCCACAGGCTATGCCTCTTGCAAAATTTTGCTGCCTCCACAATGAAGCACTGGGTTTAAATGTTTCTTTTTATATTTATTTGTTCTTTAATCTGGCAGTTACGCAAAAGTTTTGGGGATATCTCTTATCTGTCTGGAGCACACCCAACAGATGATGATTCAGGAGGATGTGGAGATTGTGGCAGGTAGATAGGGCATCTGCAGTTCTCCAGGGAGGCTTTAGATCTGTGCTTGTCTTGTGCTAGCTTAAGGGTTTGTAAAGTTCCTTAGTGAAGGTGTTAGGGAGTTGCTGTGGGTGGCCTGACTCTCAATGGGTCGCTGCAGGATAGAACACAGACTAGATCCAAGGTCTGGGGACAATGACAGCAGTGGTAGGTGGTGACAGCATGGTCTCACAATCAACAGGGAAAGTGGCTTTGCAGCACATGTGGGGAGCAGCAGAAAGCCAAGGAGAAGACATCATGCTGCAGCCCCTGTGTGCTCACTACACGGGTCTCTGGTGGGAGCTACCACAGCAGCCTGGTGGAGGCTCCAGGCCGGCAGATTTAACAGATCCATGTGACATTACGTCTTTTGGCAGGGAAAGCTTTGTGGAAAAAGCAAAAGTTACACTGGATCTTGTTTTGATTATTTGTTTCTAACCTCACTACAAATGGAAAACATTTCTCTGGTGAGTGTCTGCTTGTTATTTTCCTATATTTTTATCATCCTCCCTGCTCTCAGAAGGGACAAATAATCCTCAAACGCTACTCCAAAGGCTGACACTTAGGCCAGGTTATAGAGCTGCAGCACTGGAGATGGATCTTTTTCTTCTTTTTTATTTCTTTTCCTTCAATTTATTCCGCTTCTCCTCCACTCTCTCTTTCTCCTTTTATTTTTCTGTCTTTCCAAGGACGAAGTACAATCAGCAGTGCCTTCAGCAAACAACTCCTCTCTCTTCCTCCCAGTTCTGTTTGAAGGTGAGAGAGATGGTTTGGTTGTGATAAACACAAACATTTCCATAATCAGGACAAGTAAGGTGTAAGCACATTGTACACACACAGACAACCAGTATAAAGTGGGACATTTGGTATGTTTCCAAACAAAGAAACCAAAAAAAAAAAAAGTTTTAGGAAGAGCAATAATCTGTAGTAAATTTTGCATCTCCTGAATCAAACTGAACCAAAGATAATGTTTGAAATTGCCTTTTTCAAGCATATATGGCTTTTTGAACTTCAGCGACTGAGCAGAAATCTCAGGTAACTATGGGCTCTGCACAAGAAGAAAATTCAGTTCTCGAAGAACTGAAATACAGATTCATAGAATCATGGAATGGTTTGGGTTGGAAAGGACCTTAAAGATCATCTCATTCCAATCCCCCTGCTGTGGGCAGGGACACCTTTCACTAGAACAGGTTGCCCAGAGGTCCATCCAGCCTGGCCTTGAACACCTACTTCACTGCTTGAAGATCAAAATCTCACATAGGAGAAGATCAATAATGAGGAGATGGAGGGAAGGAAAACAGGAACAAGCAATCTCCTCTGCAACATCAGTGACCTTTGTGAAGCTGGATGTCCCATGTCACTGGGCAGATACATTGAGTTTTTTACTAGAGTGTGAGTGCAGTTTTTTTAAAGGCAAAGATGTTATTTCACACTGAATCACAGAATTAACTAGGTTGGAAAAGGTCTCTGAGATCATCAAGTCCAACCTAAGATGTAACACCACCTTGTCAACTAGACCATGGCACTCAGTGCCCCATCCAGTCTTTTCTTAAACACCTCCAGGGACGGTGACTCCACCGCCTCCCTGGACATCTCATTCCAATGTCCAGCCACTGTTTCTGTGAAGAACTTCTTCCTAATGTAGAATTTTCCACTGGGTGGTAATTAAAACCAGTCAACATAAATATATATAGCTTATAAGAAATATACATGAAATTATCCTGAGAAGTAAGTTTATTTCAGGATAGCTTTAAGTTCATAGGGTTTATGTTCCAGATAGGTAAGAGATGCATTACAGTGCCTAAGTAGAGAAAGATTATGCAATACTTAGCTATATCTAGGTCTAAACTTAGGTCTTACCTCCCTCACAGCTTAATGTCTTAATTTAAAAAATAATGTTTGTTAGTCTACGTGAAAATATAAAAACATCCAAAACAAACTTTTGTTCTTTGCTTTCAGGATTAAAGCATGATTCCTCTTGTTAAATAGTTGAAAAATTGAATAATAACATAGACACAAATCATATTGTAATGCCACTCCTAATTCCAGCTGCCTCCATCTGTTCTCTGTCTGAAATACAAAGTAAGAATCTAGCAATCTAAGGAAATAGCACTTTTGCCTGATGCTTGCAAACTTTCAAAGCATCTTAGAGCACATGTAACTGTTGTTGAGAATAGCAGCACAAGGCCCTGATATCACAGGTGTCCCCGGTTTCCTGTCTGCTGGCCCTGACTCTTGGCTCAGTTTCAAGACAGACCACTAGAGAAGGTGAAGGTTATTCATCGTGCTTTTCCAGATGCACTGCCCTATCCTGCCCTGAAGTCCCAAAGGATGTGCAGTCTCAGCCGCCTCCTAGTCCGGCAAAACTGTTCTGTTTTGAGGCTGTATCTGCCAAATATGTTAAAGAGAAGATCTTGGGGGTTTATCAAAACGTTAACTAGTCAATCATAATCTCTTCAGCCAGATTACAAATTCTTGATTGCCTCTACTTAAAGCCCAGTGGCAGAGCAGGATCCTTGCATCCCCATCCCATTCCTCTGGGCAGCCTCTCGCCACATCCTGTCTTGCATGATGTGGTACCTCTCCCCTTACTGAGCTCCACAGTGCATTTAGTGTGATGTTCTGTGATGAAGTCCAGACCACAGAGGAGCCTGGATGGAAAACAGCTGAATTTCAACTCCTGCAACTAATGGAATATTGTAACGATATTTCAAAACAGAAAATATTTATGGTCAAAATGTGTTTTTGTTGCTTGTCTGATGGCATGAACATTTTCCATGGTGACCACCTATTTCTTTGTGAGGAAATTTGTTTACTCAAAACCCTAATATTCTCAGTAATTTTTTTGAAGATGAGAGATTAATTCCAGACCATGCTGTATTTGTTCACTATGGACAGCATTAGACCTCTCTGTTATATTTAAGGATGAGATATTGGCCTTCAAATTTTGTATTTAATTCTCTGCTTGAGTGAAGGCTGCCATATTCCCACCAGGTTTTTCCAGCCACATCCACTCAGCACAAAAACTGTGGTGGAGGAGACCATGGGCTGCTGATAAGGCAATCAGCCTTTACTCTTCCATGAGATATCAGCCAATCAGTCCCTGTGTGCACTCATGGGCCAAATTCTTATTTCTTCACTATATAAAAGCATTTTGCATCAAAAGTTTAAGTCTGGACCCTTCTGTATTTTCTAAGCATCACACAAAACTGAAGTATGTTTTTGATAAGGGATCTTAACATCACAGAAGAATGTAAATGTCTGAACGATACTAAAAAACTTCTCTATTTTGGGAACCCCCTTTCGCATTATGCCTCTAGAGCTTTTGTTTTGCTAGTCTGATTGCAGGGACTTTAATAGAATCACAATTTTATTAAGCAATTCCTTTCTTTAAAAAGTAAACCTCTTTTTTTAACGTTTGCTGAGCACTAATCTTGGTAAAATCTTGTGCTCATAAAACTAAGCACTGCAGTTGGAATTTTTTGCAAGACTGAGTTATTTCTTCCTGCTGAACTTTCAAAATACAAGAAAAATATATTGCCCTTTTCTAAAAATAAATTCTCCAGTTAAATTAAAAAATAAATCTGTCACTAGATATCCTGATAGATGCAAACTTTACTGTTACTAGTTAATAAAAAATTAGTTGGTCTTTCAAAATCTTACAGTAACTTATAAATGGCCAGTTCATTTCACCTCTGAGGTTCATTGTACTGTTGTTAGATAAGAAATTATAACTTCTGTTTATTTTTCCCTGTAGTATATTGATTTTTAATACCTTACTGAGGGCACCTAACATACACCTTCAGAAAAAAATTTGGTTGAATCACTACACATTCCCTTCCCTTCCCTTCCCTTCCCTTCCCCTTTTTTTCTGTATATGATGTTAATTAACCACAACAACTATGAATTTGCTTTGCCTAATTTCTCATGTAAAGGTTTTTCCAGAATTCATAAACTGCAATATTTCACAATGGCACAGGAGGTACCTTGAAAAATTAGTGGGCAGTAAAACTGGGCAAACATAAACACAAAAGGAAAGGTTTTGCAACAGGGACAAAACACCTCCTTGGATCTGCTGAAACTCCAAAAATACAAAGAATTATAAGGCAACCTTCTGAGATCCAACCCACCCTAATACCAGCTTATTTAATGATCTGCCTTTTGCTTAGATATAAAAAGTGATGAATACTGTCAACTACAATTTAAGATCTCCCTTTCAATCCTCCATATCTTTGACTGAAAAAAGTCAGTATGCCTTACTGAGAAAGTACCATTTTGTTTAAATAGCTAGGAGGGGGTTTTTTTTGTCTTTACAATTGTTTTTAGGAGATCTTTTTGGCCAAGATTTCATTAAAAGTGATTTTTCTTCTGGAGCTTATGGTAGCAAAAATAAATACTCTTGTTGTGATACAGTTGTTTCAGTCTGTCAGTATGGCTCAAAACAATTTCTTACAGAATTAGATATTACAAGGAGGAGTACGAGAAATATCTGTTGATACAAAATTTTTGTACAGACCAAATGGGAGAGCAATTCTGGTTCTTGAAGGTGAAAACTGGCACTGAAAGCCCTTATCCTTTCTCAGTTTTTGCTTCATTCTCTTGAAGAACTACTGTCAAGATCAAGATTCATGGTTTCCCCCACGGCTGCAGAGGAAAACATTATGTTTTTCATCATCTGATAAAGCTTATTAAAATGTTATCTGCAGCACTTTTCTTAGGTTATTTGTTCTGAGTGACATGTTACACCATTTAAAATTATTCCCAAGGGAAATAAGGGCCACATTATTCAGCTGTTGCAATGAGTTAAGAGACATTCCAAATGAAGGGAGATACATTAACAAGAAAACAATGGAAGAGAGCTCTGATTCTCACTAATCTAAGGCTCCTTTAGATTGTTCTTCCTGGGAATAATATTTGATTAAAGACTGAAAGACTTGATCCAGTGAACTTCTATTTAATGAATGTTCTCGCAGAAAGTGACATCTACTCAAATCTGTATTTCTGACTGTACCAAATCATGGATGTAACCAGTTCCTGCAATAGCCCAGTACTCTGTGGCTGCTCTGAGAGGAATCTACAAAGCTCAGATGTGCTTGCCCCAGACAGTCACTAAGTCACTGCGTACAACAGGAAATGCTGCTGCAGCAGCAAAGTCCTACACAACCATCATATGTTAGTAATAAGGGAAAAATCACAGAAGAATTTTTGAGATATCAGTCAGAAAAGCAGTGACTGATAGAAGTGCATAACAGTGTAATTACCAGGTCCCATTAGTTCCTAAACCAGAATATGTGTTTCTGGATGCAAGAGAAACAAGTATGGGAAATAAATTACCTTTTATCCAGGATAATTAGGGTCTGTGATCATTATTTATTATTATTAATATGTCAGTAGTATTGTTGGTAATTTGTCAGAAAAAGAAACCAAACAAAAGCAAACAAAAACCCCAACAAACAAACAAAACCCCTCAACCAACCATACCCTAAAAGCTACAAAAGAATAAGAAATGTTTCATTCTTTGTCTTTCAGCCTTTTTTACTGCTTGAGACCAAGAGGATCACTTCCTGCAGATTGAAGGGACCTTGACAACTTGGAGAGAATTCCAAATGGGATGGAAGAGAGTGTAGCAGGGAGGGCTGCTTATGCAATCTCATTTTCATATGTTGGGGTTTTTTTCCTCAGGTAATTAAGTTGTAACGTCTTGAAGTGATGTTTGTCTAAAGTGGTGTCTTCATTAACATAAGTCCTTGCAGAAATTAACAATGAGCCAGAAAGTTTTCACATTAGGTGGCTCCTGAGAGAATATGCAAGCTCTATGGGTGACATCAGGTTTGCAGCCAGGACCTTTAAATTGTAGGACCTTGTCACTACAAGGGCTGGAAAATGCAAAGTTGGCCCTGGGGCCCCTTCAAGGAGTTGAGGCCCAGGATAGACTGAGCTGGCACTCAGCTCCAGCAAGCCAAGGGCACATGAAATTTCTCGTGTGGGTCTTATTGCTACGATCCTTGGGAGCCTGGGGCAAAGAAAGGGGGTGACTCAACCAGATCTCTGACAGGAGGTTTGTTCATTCCAGTGAGATTTAGTATTGATGTCTACCAATGTTGTGGTTTTCATCTGTAAGTGTGTCCCAATCCTGGAATACGTTTTGTATTGTCAAGTTTTAATGTCAAATGAGCTTGCCTGAAGTTGAAGCCAGGCTCTTGTGGTATCTAAGCAACTGTTCCAAAACAGTGTTTAACAGGATGCTGGGATGTGCGGAGCTGGAGGCAGGGAGCTGCACATCCCCTGTCTCTCCCTGTTCAGAGCAAGGTCATTTGTACACGTGCACCTGACAGACTGTGTGACCATCTTTGGGCTGGAGTCAGCATCCCGCTCACTGCGGGGCTTTTTTCTCCCACTTTCCTGTAACAGCCTTTTCATGACAAAGCACATTTGAAAAATGGATCTTTTACATATAACAAGCCACTGAATCCAGGATCAGAAGCTATAAACCAGAGGCAAGTTTTTCCACCCACCACAATTCCTTTGCCCTTTTGCCTGGAACTTTTCCTGATCCTGTTTTCCCTTCAGTTGAACCAGAAGAGCCAGAAAATACCTATGAACTGTCTCTGACCTTGAAAAGTCCCCTTTTACCCTGTTGACCTGGCAGCAGGCACAGCACATCAATGTATGTTTCTGCTGTTCTGTTGATCCTGCTCTTCTCTTCAGGAGTGATCAAACTGACTGTGTTTAGTTTCCAACTAAGCTTCTGAAGAGCAGAGCTGTTTTAAGGGGGAACAAAACCCCTTGGGATCAGTCAAAAGAGAAAGATGAAATTGCAGAGGGTAATGCAGGATGCCAAAGGCAAGATCTGGTGCTCAGTTCCTCTCCAAAGGTGGCCATCTCTGTACATATTACCTGTGTGGGAAACCCAGTGTGCAACATCCCTGTCAGTCACTTGGGTTTCCCCAGGCTGCAAATCCTCCCTCTTTACCTGGTTGGTTCTCGCTCATGGTCTTACCTTGCTAACGCATTTTGAAAATCTTCTTGCTCCCTAAAATGGATGCATGGATTTATTGTTTAGTTTAATCTACATGCAATTAGAAATGGGGCTTTGATGTGCGTGTAAGGGCAGAGAAAGCACCAGACTCTAGGTCACAGCTGCAAGGGCTCACATTGGTTGGTTCAAGTAGTTCATCTTCACAAACCATACACAGTTGCAAAATGTCATGATATTGTTGAATGCATACCATGACACCTCATCTGGGTTCATAAGCAATTCAGACCTCAAACTTAATGGAGGGAGTGGCTTACATCAATAAAATCGTTCAGGATCATTTAGGAAGAGAACAACACTGAAAGCTGCAGGCTGTTTTGCTCTCTGCCTAGCCCACAGTAACTCTCAAATAAGAATATTGAACTGAACTAGATTGACTTGTGTCCTGTACTCTGTTCAGTATGCTGCTTTCCTGACTAGCATTTAAATGGAAATATCACTATTCTGCAGCGTGGCACGAAGGCTGAACACAACAATGTCCTTGCTGGCTGCTTATGTTCAAGTCACTCACCTGGATGATGTGTCAGTGAGCATCAAAATGCAGACACCCCCAGCAGCAATTCCCAAAGATGTGGTTCACTGATGATTATCAAGGCCACAGGAAATGGTCCATGAACCGTAAGGGATTCATAAGGGCCTCGTGTCCAGGAAGGACAGTGCCTGCAGAGCCACGTGCCTGCCCCTCCATTGCAGGAACCTGGATGGCCAGCCAGGGTCAACAACCTGCAGAACTGGCCCTGAAAAACAAAAAACTGAGGATAATGTGTTTCTCTAGTACACACAGACCCAGCATGGGGGCCGATCACAAAAGGAGGAGGTAGTTGAGGCACACTACCACCCCAGTCTGAAGCATTACTGTGCCTAAGTACGTGACTAAGTACCACTCTGTCTTCCAGACACAAGAGATCAGATTTGGTTTTGGATCTGATTCATCCAAAATAGCTGACAAGGGCAGTAAATCCTGGATTTCTTTCTTTCTGATTTATTTCCCATGCTGCTGAGTAATTCCCTTTTATAGAGCTGTGTTGTTGGGATACATGTCTCACTCTTAATTTCCACTTCCTTTTACTTCTCTGTTTAACTATTTTCTTGCAGAAGATAAAAGTAAAGGGGAAAAGTGAAGTAGATGGGGACATGGCACACAGGCTGAGGTTCACTACAAAACCCTCCCCTACTTGTGGTAACTGAAGATACATGAAAGAAAAGACAGATATATAGCTGGGTTTTGCAGAATATTCTCAAATGTTGTTTGAACTCCCACTTGTTACAGTTATGACTGCATTCTTTCTCCTGCTCTGAGTTTAAACAATTTTCACTGGGAGTCCTTTACAGTGGATGCTCCTGAGTAGCTGGCACTGATTTTGCTGTCTCTTATATTCCAGTCTCCTATTTATGGCAAACAACATGTCCTCAAAAAATGTCTGGGCTGACCTAGAAATCTCTGGTTTTAACATAAATTAGTACCATATTCATATCTCCTCTTCTGTATTCTTTTCAGAATTTTGTGTCTGAGATATGAGTCTTGTCAGCCCCCAGCCTATGCAGGCCTGAAGTGAGACATCTGGCTAGCTCCAGGGAAATGCTAATGCTTGCATCCCTCAGCCCTCGCTTTTAAAATTGAAACTTGGAGCATCAGCTTTAACTGGTCTTTCTGCATGTCAGTCTTATAAGACATGTGGTTTGGTGATCTTGGTTATTACTTTTGGGGCTGTAACTTTCTTGTAACTTGGTTATCTATAATTGGCATGACACAAGCCAGCCTGACAGCCTAACATTGCCAGTGGGACAGGGATTGCAGCTCAGCCACCAGAAAGCAAAGTTCAGTTGCCTGAGGCTGTCTGTAATATGATAATTGCATTACCACATGTTGGTGACTAAAAACCAATAAGAGAATGATGGGGCAATTCAAACCCCTGCATCTGGGAGGGTCTCTGTGTCCAGCCTCTTCCCAAAACCCCAGTCCACTGGCAATGATTTTTTCCACAGTGTAAATGCCCTGAGGCTATTTTACAAGTGATTCTATAGTTCCAAATAGAATGGTGGTACTTTGGGAGCTGAACCCCATGAAAACACCTCAGGAAAGTAGCTTTAATCCACAAGTCACTACCTTTTTGTTAGTGCCAGTATCATCCTTAATTATTCTGAGCTTTTACAGTTGGTGCCTCTTTAGTTTTGCCCTGTGTTTTGAACACAAATAATGAGATATACATGGTCTGTAGCTCTGAGCACTGAAAGCAGGCTTCTGATAATTTTCATCCTCTTCTTAGAGAACAAAGAGTTGTACTAAGCACAATAAACTATGTCAGTAACCAAAACTTCATAGAAAATGTGGGACATGAGTGAAAAAAGCACAAAACCTACCAAGCAGAGACTGAGCCCATGCTTGCTGAGGATGGTGCCTCCCAGTAATACAAATCCCCATGCCTCCCCACCCAGTCTTTTCAGATGATGTTAGAAAAGGTCTAATAAAACATTCTTGTTTTAGTTAATCATTCCTTCAAGCTCTCCCAGCCAAGCTGATTTACACTTATGAGGTCAGCACACTCCTTGTACTCACAGCCAACGTTCCCTTTTTTATTAGTATATTGACAGCTCAGTTTACTCCAGTAACACAGCAGCGTCAGGGCCTCATTTTCCATGGCATGAAACTCTTCCCACTTCACCTGCTAGCAAACACAGCCCTGTTTTTTTTCAAAGTAGACAGACTGTTCCTATCTTGTATGCCTTGACTTTGTCTTGAAAGTTTCTTCTGACAATATACAGGCCAATTTGTGAGTTATTACCCAGTCCCACAAAGTAGTTTAATGTCTTTCCCACGGTGAAGAAGATAATTTAGAAAAAATGTTCTCAAAGCCATCTTGGTTGTGACTGAGTTATTATCTGCAGTCCTTATTACTGGCTTGTCATATGTGGGCGCTGTAAAGCTAACAGCAAACTGGGAGATGTGAGTTTAAAATTTGTCAATGTTGTCAGTGTCTAACGAGTTCTAAAATATCAGGGTGATTTTGAAGGTTTTGTGACTTTCTCAGGCTCTCAGAAACATGCTAATTAAGAAAGCCAAAGGAATTGCAGAATCAGAGAAACCCCCAAGGTGAGGGAGGCAATCCTTCTCTTCCCAGATGTCAGTGATGGGAAGAAACTCAAAGTGGGAAAGTATTTGAAGGCTGAAAAAAAGAAATGAAGCAGAACACTTCCAACTTTAACTGAGAAAGACAGACATAAAAAAAGCTGAGGCCTCTAAGTGGCCCTGGAAATCTTAGGAGAAAGGAGAGATTTGATCCTGGTCTCTGCAAGGTAAATAAAGCCCCAGCTCAGCTAAGGAGGAGCCCTGCTGATAAACAGGATCTGTAAATGCATTTCCTTGCTTGATGCTTTTCTTTTGCAACAGTGCTTGCAACTACAATGATTAAAACATCATTCTGAGCTTGTTGATTTACAATAAAAAGTGCTAATTTTTTCTGATTTTCATCCAGCATGCAAAGCAGTTCCAGAGAAATCTGACACACAATGATATTCCTGGAGATGATGTACCTCAAATGCCATTTTTACTATTAGTCACAAAGACAGACACATTTGGGGCTCCCCAGCCTGCAAGATGCTTTCCCCTAAAACTGTGTTTGTGAACTGAATAATCAGATGTCTAGTGAAGGTGGGAAGAGAAGTGTCTCTCACTGGTCATCACCATTCCTTGTTCTGCTACTAGGGAAAGGCAGCTGCACAGCAACCAAAAGCTCTGCAAAGATGATAAAAGCAAAGGCCAATAAAGGTGACTGAATTATTGAAAATTAAAAAGTAAGATCTGTGGGAAAATATGAAATCAATGAGATTCCTAGTTGCCTGAGAGAGGCTCAGAGATCACTTATCTCCCACACAGGAGAAAGACTTTCTGTTTCGATGGGGCAAATCATCATGGATTTAAGAGCATGGAAAATATGCAGGTCCTGCAAAAAGGCAAGGAGATGTCACCTTGGAGCAGCCTTGCTTTCATGTTTTCCTTCAAACTTAATAATGGAATTCCAGAAGCCAATAAATATTTGAAGGACAAAACAGTACTCTTACATTTACAGAAAACATAGAATTAGAAAGAACTCCACAGCAACTTTTTTTCCTAAACTAAGCAAGCAGTGTTGAGCGTTTTTCACATGTTAGATAATGAATCTTGAAATAAAGGATAATTCACAGACTAGTTTTCTGAGAAACCAGTGGGAGGATGGTTGGCTGTTTATTTTTAAATTCTTTGTATGGGTTAAATACATCTCACTCAGTCCAGTTTCTGCCTGGAGGGAAGCTGAGAGCAGAATATTCTATTGCAAATTCTTCTGGAACTGTATTTTCAGCATTAGCTGTTTAAGGAAAGAAATTACAAAAGGGAGGCAAAATTTAGCAATATGTTAAAAGTGTGGTTACATAATTTTTTAGCTATCTTTTTATTCCAACATGCAAGAAAACACATGTCAGGAATTCTTCTAGCTTGAAAGAGCTTAGGCTCAATCTTATCATTTTAGGCTGAGACTATCTCACTGGTAAGCATGGAAGTTCCCTGGGTCAGCCAGACACAGGAGTGGCTCTGGGAGGAGCTGATCCTGTGCTGGCATGGTTGATAAAGAGCTGGGGCTGAAGGGCACTGGGGAGCTGGGCCCTGTCTTGCTGAGTGGCTGCAGGTAATAGGCATATCATCTCCAGGAATATTATTGTGTGCCAGATTTCTCTGGAACTGCTTTGCCTGCTGGATGTAAATCAGGAGAAATTAGAACTTTTTACTGTACATCAACAAGCTAAGAATGACGTTTTGATCATTGCAATTGCAAGCATTGTTGCAAAAGAAAAATCTCAAGCAGGGAAATGCAAAGGACACATTCCTCAGACTGCTTTCCTGTCCTGGCACCTGCTGGCCCAGAGTCTTTGGCATCTGTGCTACCAACTCCTTTTCTCCCCAGCATCCAGGCTGCCTGACCCTGGGAGCAGACCCCAACCACACCATCTCCCAGCGTGCCTGGTGTCCCCTGGTGGGGATTGCAGAGTGCAGGACATCCACCCAGCTGTATGACAGCTCGGCACAACCTGCTCCTGTCCCATCTGAGCATCCAGCCAGAGCCAACAACACACGGAAAACAGGACGAGCTGGACAGAGAGCTGTGCTTCAGAGTGGTGTTAAATAAATGTCCAAAGTGGTGCTTGCATGACTGCCCCCTTCAAGCTCTGCTCAAATTGGTTGTGTGTTGACAGTGGCAGGTCACTAGTTTCCATTGAGATTTCATTGTTGATCAGTGAATGTACAGACTAGCCACAGGGTAATTTCTTCTCCTTATTTAATCAAATGGAAACTTCCAATCCATTTTTGTGTTCACAGAACAGCCATTGCAGTTTATTTAAGTAGGTTAAATATAAACCAACACCAAAAAACAGCCTAGCAGCATAACAACGCACTCCCTTTTATTTCTTGGTAATAATTTGACATAATTGGCAATAATTTATATTATCTTTATTTTTCTTGGTCTTGTGAATTCTCAGAAGTGTTTCCTATAGTGTCCATTGGCATGTGTTTGCTAGTGCACAAAGCCCTCTGATTTATAGGCTTTGACTTAGTGCTGGGGCTTCAAGGGCAGCAGCTCAGCAATTGCAGCTCAGCCCAGGGAGAAAAAAGTGGCACCATCCTCCATGTTAAAATCAGGAGCAAAGCTCTCTATGGATTTAAATGGAGCACAATGTGGACAGATTTATTTTTTCACTAAATATAGACAGCACATTCTGTCCTCCAGATGCACAGAAATAGGAAAGAAGAAGATGTAGGTTTTATACAGTGGGATTCGCTTGAACAGAGTGTAGTGGAAGGAGGGTGGGGGTGGCTTTTCCAAAGGCACTGGGGAGCTCCCCATGTGGGTCACATCCACAGTGTGCATCTCATAGGAGCACAGGTCAGGGACACTGTAATGGAATAAGGCATTTACAAAAATTGACTGGTACTGTGGATGACACTGGGATGTCCAACACAGCCAGGCAGACCTGCACTAGATGTGACTGGAAGGTTGGAAAAATTCCTCTTCACAGGAGAGGTTTGGGTTGGGGATTTTGTGTTGTTTGCTCATTTTCACATTCCCTGTAACAGCTATACACATGGAAAATCAAAAGGGGGAAGTGGAGGAGCAGGAGGGATGTCATTTACTTGAGGAGGTCTGGAGAAGATTTCTGTCACCACCTGACATGGCTTGGCTCCTTGAGTTCTGTAAAACAGAAGAGATGGGAGTAAACTCTTCCCAGCTAGTGAACCCTGAGCCATTGCAGAATTAAAAGAAAGTCAAACAGCTCTCAGGAAGATGTGATTGTTTGATAAACAAGAACATTTTATGGTAATCTCTGTATTTGCAAACACAAGGATGGGTCAAATGTCTGCTCTTGGAAATTTTTTTTTCTTGCAGAAATTTCCTTTAAAGACTAGCAGTTAGAAAACGCTTGTGCTAAAAATAACTTGTAAAAGGGCTATACCCATCCATGCTCTTTCTCCCACAAAATTTAGTATTTTGCAAATATTGCTTGCTGGTTTTTAGATCACTTTATTTTTGCAAGATAATTTAAACTCCTTTGTATCAAATCATAGCACCTGTAAATCTCAAAAAACACTTAACTTTAGGCACCTCTGGACAAGTTTGCAAATGTAATGTCTGATGCTGAAAACTCAAAGCCACCAAAACTGAGGAGAATGTCAAAGACATCTACTTGAGTAACTTTCGTGACAACATGTCCAAGTACACACATATAGGTGGATATACGTTGACAATTCATGACATTTTCCTTGAATATACCATTTTAGCTAACAAAATGTCATTAACGAATGTAAGAAAAATTTACAAAGTCATCAATATATTGACAAAACGTAATGTTACATCTGTAATCTGTGATTTTTTTATATGCTTTGCAGATCAAATTAAAACTAAGAAGGTAGATTGCTTGGAAAAGGCATTTACATTTCAGACATCCTGCAAATGAGAGGTTGCATGCTGCTTAGCATTTTTCATTATTTAAAAAAACCACAGAAAATGGAAGACAGGATGAAAAGGCCAAGAAATATTTCTCTAACTACCATGGTCCACATCCCATAGTCTCATTTCACTCAAAATTCTCATTGTCTTCAGTTCTGCAGTAGAAATTTCATGGAACTCGAGGGAATTCTGCCTACTAGGACTATGCAAAAGCCAAGTCACCTCTGTAGTGCTTGCCTGTTTTGTTTGCATTAAGTGTTTTGGAAAGTTAATGTTATTGATCTAAAAGACCTTTATAAAAGTTGCCAACATAATCAGATGTTGAGTCCAGCTCTGAATCTGAAGTGCACAATAGCCCATAACAATAAGAACTGAATATCCTCAAAGACTTTACAGTTTTGTGTAACACATTAGAAAAGTCCATTAATACAAAAAAACATTGAACAAGACTAGACATAATGATCTTCTCAAATTTGACACGACACTTTTTTGTTTAGGAAAAAGCTATTTTGGACAACCCTGCCCTTTCACAATATTTTCTGCTGCATCCAGCTGCTGAGGTATTTGTTGTTAGTTCTGATGTTTTGCAACTTTTAACAGTTTTGCTGTTAATTTGCTATTGAAACAAATTAAACAATTATATCACAGCTTATAATATGTTAATTTTAGCATCTAATGTATGAACAAGTTTAGAAGTAAAGTCTAAGTCTTGCTAGAGAGCTCCAATATAAGATTAATGGGATGAGTAAGATAAATGCTAATTTCAAAACTGCAAATTGCAAGCTTTGATGCAGCTGATGACTTGAGAACATTACCACTCATTTTAATGCTGCGTGTAGGCAAAAATAATTACTGTTCCAAGCCCAGAGACCTTGGAAAAATATCACCCATTTGAAAAGACACATACAGATTGATATCTGTATTTCCTACCTATGTTTCCATGGTAACATTGCCATTGTCTAGAGACATGAGTATTCCCTGTTTGAGTAAAGTTGCCTGACGCTAACAGTGAGCAGGTAACGTGCCATCACATATTGTGTTCCTCTCCACACCAGATGTTCAATCACCATCATTCAAATAACATTTTAATGATAAAAATAATAAAAATTATGATCAATAACTTACTAACAAGTTACTTCTTATAACTGGTGTGATGCTGGTGAGATGCTGATTTTAGGAACATTGCAAAGACAAGGATGAAGTTGATGGCAACAAGAGCCAGTCATCATTCCTTTCAGGCCCATCCGGGTGCTGTGGTACCTTCAGCTTTGCCGGTACTGTAAATTATTTGAAGCAAGATTAGTTTCTAAGGGTTAGAGAATAACTGATTCGCCATCCTCATTTATTCTTAGGTGTCTCTTCCTACAGGTATGCTGGTTTTGATGGGGGCAGTGATTTTCAGCCACAGACATCTGTATTGTAAAAATGTAGATTCAGGATGCCACAGCTGAGTTCACTAATTCTTCTGCACAGTGGTCAGAGGCCAACACCAGCCTCAGCTGCAAGAGAAGCAATGATATGTCAGATGTGCTGTTATTGTCACCAACATTCAGCTAACCATCACTTTCCAAAAAGAATTTAAAACTTAGCCATAAATTGCTTGGATGTGTACAACGGAGAAATATAGTGAAGAGGGCGAGAGAGAAACATACCATTCTTCATCCTACTCATAACCCTGCACAGCTTTCTGCACTTTCTTGTTACCTAATATAGTAGAGAGAGCTCAGCATCTCATGGCTGCTCCTACCTCCTCCTCACAGCCCTCCAGACTCCTTAGCTCTTACAGCCTGAAAGGAAAGCATGATGCTTAAGAGGATATACCTGCTGCTGCCTTTCACTTCTCTCTAGTGTGGCTAAATATTTTAAATGAGATTGGCTGATTGATAAAGTGGGGCACTGTGGATTTATGTGAGAGACTGCAAAAGCTGGTTGATAACATTCAACCAGTATTCCATTATATATTGGTAAATGTTTCCTTCATGTGACCAGGAAGATCTGAATGACAGAAAACTTCTGCTTTGAAGAAGCCATTGTTTCCTTATTGTCCTTTGTGAAAAGATAAGAACACTAGTTGGATTGGCAAAAGCAAGACAGAAGGTACTTACCTGTGCCTGCTTTTTAAATAAACTTCTGACTCTTGTTGTTTCCACATGTTAGGTAGTATGGAGATGACTGCTTTTCCTGTGAGGTTCTTTTCTTCATGGGAGGTAGTGATCTCTTTTGCTGCTGTTCACAAAAGTCACAGGCACAGGTTTCGTGGGGTTTTTTTCAGTGCTACAGCTCAACATGTGTTTGATGATATTTAGTGATTTAAGAGAAAGGGTCTCTTCGCTAAACACATGGCCAGATCTGCATGGTTGAGCAAAGTCAAAATCCAGAGGTTTGGATTCTGACCTGGCTTGGCTGTGCAGTGTCATTTACAACAGTGGCCCTCAGCTGTTGGCAAGGAAACACAGAACTGGAGTCTGTAGCTGTGTTTACCTCTTCACAAGGAAAAATAAAGCAACATTGCAAACAGATCTGGAATAAGTACATGGAATAAGTACATGTAGCTAAATAAGACCAAATGGGAAGACGGCTCACTAGCAAATAGCGATCTTATCTGTGAAATGAAGCGACAGTCACACAAGTGGTTGTATTCATCATGACACGAAGTTAACTTGGTGAAGCTCCAAGAGTTTATGTACAAACACTTACAGTAATGTATTCCCAACATGCTAACAAGGATTTCGCATGCACTTTTCACCTCGGCCACTTTTCACCTCGGCCACAGCACATCCCCAGGAGGAAGGGAGCATGGCCACATGCCAGAGGCACTGGGGAGAAGGCACATGGGAGGGCAGCTGCCCAGAGAAGGGTGCTGGCCTGATCCCCTACCAGATCTTGAGAAAGGAGCTGGTAAATGAAAGGACACTACGATGGGGAGAAGCAAGCAAAGAGTCACTGCAAGAGTGTTTTTGCCACAGGCAGAAGCTTCAGTCCTTTCCAGTGGCTCCGCTCTGGGATGAGAGCTCAGCATGACCTGTGCTGGGCAGAGTAAAGGAGAGTAAAGTGGTGGGACAAGTCCCAGACACAAGGCAAAGGGAGTTGTGTATGATTTGCTGTGGGATGAGGCATGACTCATGCCAAGAGGGCCCAGTGACACACGGGAATGGAGCAACCCCAGGAAAGAATTCTACACAGCAGCAAACTGGCCACAGGGCTGAATGCATTTAGAGATTTCTTTCCTATAGTTTTGGGCTTTACAGACTCCATAAACTAGTTCATATTTCAGAGCCATGGTATTTGATTCTGAGATGGAAGATAAAGTCCTTCTCTAGCCTGACTGCCCTACTGGTCTTTCCTTGGAGGCACACAGTGGTACAAAGTCCCAAAGAGTGGAAAAGGTGATTGTACTCTTTGACTTTTCTAGTTTGTCTTGGGATTGCACAGGTCTTCAACTCAAACCGAATGAAAGGTCTGGTATCTGCTTATGGGAATCAGAAGGATAGACCACTTCCCAAAATTAACACCTCCTGCTGTCTGAGACACAGGGAAGGAGGAACTCTCTGCTTTCTAAAGCCCTGCCATGGTACCAGAGAGCCAGGGGAAAAAACTCAATTGTTCTTATTCCACCACAGTCTGGTGCAGGGATACATGTGACTTTCAGTGGCTGAATCATAAAATTTGTCTCAACAAGTTTGATTGCTCCTTCTGAAATATATAGAATTATCAATCATGTTATGATAAAACATTTAGGTTCAGCAGCATCCTCAGGCACACCTTGGGCAGCATTGCAACAAGCTCTGTGCAAACATAAACTTAGGCATTGCCTGACCCATGAGCTCCTATTTTAAGTAGAACTGCAGAGCTAGAAAGAAAAGCAGAGGGACACAGGTGAAGGGATTTATTTTCCCTGGCCTGTAGTGATCCAAGATTCAATGCCCTACTAACAGAGTCCCCCCTTTTAAATAATGACTAAGAGGCAGGAAGATGCTTCTCACATGTTTTTTAAGCAACAAATCACAATAAATTAGGCTTGACACTAGTATGTGCATGCAAAGCCTCAATTAAATTCCAAAACACATTTTGTTTACTGAAGTCTTTACATACCTAATTTTCTTAGGGTTTGTTTTTTTCTGTTAAAAATCAGTCACACTCAAAATATTTATTTTCTCTTTAATGGAAAATTGTGGAGTCACAACCCTGAGTGAAGATCAGGAAGCAAATCTCTCTAAGCTGCCATGCCCTGTAAATAGAGGCCATGGTGCTGGCCAGAAGGTTGAACTGCTCGGCAGATGATTTTGCAAGAAGAAAGGTCTCTGCATCAGTCCCAGGAAGCCCAGACCTGGCAGATGGCATAGGATGTTGCAGTCAGTGGCAAAGGAATTGGGAAGTACATTTCTTCACATGTATGTCACGCTCACAGAAACTCAACATGTCCAGCTTCAATGCCACCCTGATGGTTGGGATAACTTGGGATGGCTGGTACAGCATAGCCCAGCATGGGCCTTGCTGACCTTTAATTCTGCTGTGAGATCCCATGGGCCAGAGGGAGGCACAGATGGGAGATGTGCTGCACCAACATGTACAGCCATCTGTCTTAGTCCCTGGAGCTCAGGGCAGGGGCACAAAATACCCTTAGTGCCAATATCAGTGTCTGTATTTGGGCATCAGTGAAGTTTGCTGTCCCACTGGCTATTTTCTATTTAGCTTTACAACATGACCATTCTGGCCAGGCCATTGTCCCCACTGTTATTTTTCCACCAGTTGCATGTTGAAAATTACTCCTTACTATTACACTGAGACAGAGAAATTCACAGCTGATAACAAGAAGTTCCATGAATAAAAAAGCAAACTAGAATATCAGCAGAAATTGTAGTGTGATATCTTAAAAGACTCACACCAGAGAATGAGCTATTTTGTGCTTCTTGGGTTAATCCCAGCAGCAATTTCCCTTTGGAGCTCCAATGGAGAGCCCTTTCTACTGTACACACTGCACACATGGTGGACAGACACAATTTCAGCCTCATTGCAAATTCTGGGGAAGGTCCTTGTTGATCCTGGTGACCCTCAGGTTCCTTGCTCTTTTGGGTTGGTGTGGTTGGACAGTACTTGGATAACTACACGTGCTTTTCATTTTATTGTGTCCCCCAGAGATTTTTGTATGGTGAATGCTTAAAGCACAGCACCACTGAGAGACAGCCATCTCCTGATTTGAGGGGATGCTGATCTGAGCATATTGCAGTGTACTTTGGGTACAAAACACCCAGGACAAATCACTAAAAAAAGGCCAGGAAACTTTAAAGTTGACATTAGACAAACAGAACTGGACATAAGAAACTTTTCAGAGCTATCTCACTTTTTCAGAAAGATGAAACAGCAAGTCAGTGATGACAGGATGTGAACTGGACAACTAAAAGAGGCCTGTTTCAGTGGAGCTCATCTATGAAATGGTGGCTGGTGTCCAGAAAGTGCTCTGCTGGCCACAGCCTGTGACCTGATGCTGACCCCAAGTACAGATCAGTATTACTGTTTTTCTGTGGAAATCACATTCTAAATATCAAAAGGAACGTGAGGACAAGACAAAATATAAATTAATTTACTCCATTCAAGGCTGGATTTTTGCAATGACATGAGCAGGGTGTTATAAACCAGAAATGATCTGATGGTGCTCAGCAATGATTCATCTGCTCAGCAGAGATTACAAACAAAAGAGACCTCTGGCTTTGCTGCTGTTGCTGGCCAGTGCCAGGATAAACAGAGATGAACATGTCCATTGACACAAAGAAAAGAAACATGTATCTCTGCCTTCCTCTGCTGTCCCTGCCAGCAGTTCTGGGTGCAAAATCCCCTGTGAGCTTTACCTCTGTGCTGTACTGCTGCTGTGTCATTGCAAGTGATGGCAACACACACATGGTTCAGACTTAAAATCAGGCGCAGACACTGAAGCCTGGTTTTGACTGCTGAGGGCTCCCTGTCAGTCTGTAAAACCTCAAGCTCTGCCTCCCTGGTGTTGATTTTGTTCTTTTCATGGGTGATGTTTATGCCCTATCTGGAGCTAGAGGAACACCACCTCGGAAACAGCCCTGTTTAAGTCCTACCAACTTCTCCCTCCCTGCTTTGGGAATGACCCCTTCTCATTGTGCAGGTGCCCAGCACTTCTTGGAGGAGGCCATCAGTGACAAAAAAAGACATCATTCCTTCTAATTGGGTTGTAGCATCCCCAAGGCACAGACCAGAGACACTTCAGGGCATGTGACCCTGGGAGCTCTGCAAAAATCAAAATCTCTGGTGGGAATGGTAACTCTGTGCTTGGAGGGGAGCCAGCACTGATACAAAGGAGTGCCCGTGGTGTGACACTGATCCTCAGTGGTGAAACTGCTTGTCATGATATGGTGTTTTATGAAGCTATGCTTTATTCAGACATGTTTCTTGGATTTCTCTTCGAAACATGGACTCAAGGACAAATGCTACCACAAACATGCCAATTATAAGGGATAAATATTGTAAAGCTTTAAAGATTTCTTTTGGCAGAGAAAGCACCTGCTAATTTTTAAGTAGTTGAGGGATAAGAGACCCTTCTCACATTGTTAGACAGAACCATGAGCTGATTACTGGACAGTGCTTTTTGTTTTAAGCAGCTACAGATTCACAAATATTTCTGCCAAGGCTTGTCATCTCCGCAGCAGTTCCTGCCACAGTTCAACCATACCAGCAGCAGTTCCATGAAGGCTTGCAAGGGCAGGGTTTGTGTTGTCCATCCAGGCTCAGGCAAGGAGCTACATCATAGCATTTGTTCTTTCCACTCAGTGAGATTTGCAGAGTAGCCACTGCAGAGCAGCCCTCTTGTCAGGGCAGTCACCCACTGTCCATCCCATGCGGGAGCTGGGGCACTTCATGGCATGGCTCTCTGTGCTGAGCTGTGTACTGGGCTAGAGAGACATCCCCCCTCAATCCTGATCCCCTCTTAATGTCATCATAGTCTGAAGCCAAATAGTAGCTGAGCTCTGAGTGTTGTTTAGCTGTGTTTAATTTTCCATAACAGACATTTTAAAACAAACTCCTGCTTTCAATGCAGAGTTACAGATCATTCAAGAGTCACATGGGGAGACTCAGAGGGCATGGTTCTCCCTCAGCTCCTCGGGATGAACACAGTTCTGCACTATGGATGCCTTTTCCTCTGCATTTACTGGAATGACCCTGTCCTCCACCACTGCCCAAGCACTCTGTTAACAACCTCAAGTAACAGTGAGAATTCCTTCCGGGGCCCAGCACCAGTGATGCCAGAGCTGTGAAACCATCTGTCTTGGGATAATGTGAAATTCATGATGCATTCAGAGCACTAGAAGCCTGGACCCCTTTTCCTTACCTACTGGTGTGCACAGCTTACACTTAACCACCTTGGCTGTTCCTCCTCAGAAATCCTCCAGTGCAGAAGCAATTTTAAAAATTGCTCAACCCACCTCAGGCCTGCATGGCCAGTGTTGTTTGCACAGAGAATTCCTTTGTCAGTTATCAGCACTTATTGCTCAACTCTGAGGCAGCGAAGGGAGGGAACAGGACAGTCAACATGAAGCACAACAAAACATACTGTGTTTATTGAGGACCAGAGCCTGCCTGCTCCAGCTGGGCTACTCCCACTGCCCACAGAGAGGGTGTGAGGATGGGGTCTCTGGTTTGATCCTGCCCCACCGTACCAGTCCTGCAGAGAGGGAGGTGGCAGCTGCACTGAAAACCTGCATGCTTCAGGGTCTTGGTGGAGAAAGGGTTAATGGGAAAAAGCAGAGGGCACACACAGCAACGAGCAGAGCAGCAGAAAACATGTTCTCTCTGCTCCTTTTTCTAGTGGACAGAGCCTTTTTGGCAGGGGGCTCACTGATCAACAAGGGAAAAAGATATTGGGAATAAAGAAAAGGGTGTGAATGGCCACACAAGAACTGGTGCATTTTTTCCCAGTGGAAGACTGTTCTTTTCAGTTAGACAATGTCATTCATGTTAAAACTGAAACTTTCCATGGAAACATGAGTATGTTGAGAACATTTTATTTTGGAAAAGGGAAACCTCCCGAAGCTTCTCAGGAAGATGAAATATTTCAATTAGTTTGGGTTTTTTGGTGTGGGATTTTTTTTTGTTTTTTGTTTGTTTGTTGGTTTTGGTGTTTTTTTCTGGTTTTGTTTTTGTTGGGGTTTTTTTGTTTATTTTATTTCAACAGTCAGTTTAAAAAATGCAGTGTTTTTCTGTTACTTCAGGAAAATATTTTTCAAAATATTTGAGGTTTTTTCTTATTTAAAATGCAAAAGTCAATGTGAAATATTCTTATGGACAGAAAATGGTGGGTTTTCTGCATTTTCATTTACCTTGTGAAAATTTTGTGGTGCTATGTTTCAATTCGATAAAGAAATTCCCCCAAACAAATATTCTGAATCTGTTCTTAATCTGACTCATGCTTCAGGATGGAGAAAGAAATTAGATTTGTGTTTAACTTTAACCTGTGTTCCAGCACTGAGTCCAGGTGGCCAAGAAGTCCAACGGCATCCTGTCCTGTATCAGCAACAGTGTGGCCAGCAAGACCAGGGCAGGGATTGTCCCCGTCTGCTCAGCACTGGTGAGGCCACACCTCGAGTGCTGTGTCCAGTTCTGGGCCCCTCATTTCAGGAAGGACATTGAGGTGCTGAAGTGAGCCCAGAGAAGGGCAAAAGAACTGGGGAAGGGTCTGGAGCACAAGTGCTGTGAGGAGCAGCTGAGGGAGCTGGGAGTGTTTAGCCTGGAGAAAAGGAGGCTCAGGGGAGACCCTTATTGCTCTTTACAACTACCTGAGAGGAGGTTGGAGCCAGGTGGGGGTCAGGCTCTTCTCACAGGTAACAAGTGACAGGACAAGAGCAAACAGCCTCAAGTTGTGTCAGGGGAGTTTTATATTGGATATTACAAAACATTTTTCACAGAAAGGGTTATCAAGCATCAGAACAGGCTACCCAGGAAAGTGGTGGAGACACCACCCCTGGAGGTATTTGAAGGACCTGTGGATGTGACATTTAGGAACATGGTTTAGTGGTGGACTTGGCAGTGCCAGGGTAATGACTGGACTCAATGATCTTGAGGGTCTTTTCCATCCTATAATATACCAATACTCTATGATTCCATTTTCCTGAATGCACTTAGGTGTGCTTTAAGTTTAGCGCCTGCTTTGAATGGTCAGAGAACTGCTTCTGAAATCTGTAATTTTGTGCCTTCTGTTTCTCCCCTCATCCAGCTCTTGGATGGGTGCTGACTGGTGTGTACTTCATGTCTTTCTCACTCAGCTTTCTTGTTCCTTTTCTCTTCTTTTTCTCTACTTTTTGTTTAGTTTTTATCTAAGATTTCTAGTTGTGATTCCCCTGCTTCCTCTCATATCCTATATTTTCTGCCACAAGTATTGATTTTGTCTTCTTGTTTTCCTAAACTCTGGGCCCAGTGAATCTCAAGTTATTCATACACTTGCAGTTAATGTGAAATATGAGTATCTGACTCTTAAGGTCCTGGGCTCTGGAGTGGGCACCAGAGCAAACCCAAGGCTTTTGGACACATCCATTGTTGTGCAAGATGAAGAATACACAGCTGCCCGGTTCCCATCAGCCCTGAAGTCTATTTATTTGCTTTAAAAGGCACAAACTCTTAGGGAGCTGAAATGGAAGAACACCAGTGACATATAAAGAAAGAAAAATATTTGCTTCCTGTGCAGATTAGCTTCATCCAAGCTTAGACTTCAAAAAGATTTTGTAACTTTTAAACAAAGCAGTTCTCCTAATCACATGTCTATGATAAAATGATGGTAGCACCTAATCCACTGTAGACACTAACTTTAGACTGGTTTTAGTATAATTCACTCACTGTAATACTGAAGACATTTACTGTTACAAGGAAAATACATCATAAAATAATGCTCAGCTTATAACTTTATTATATAATCCATGGCCTGGGCAACTATGATTTTTCTGTAACTTACAGACAACCTTCCACTGCAAGAAGGTGATGCTGTGTAGTCTATAAGGGAATTCATGTTTCTGACAGTCAAGAGACCTGGCAGTCCCAAAAAGGGAGCACAGTGTGTGTTCCCCCACTGTGTCAGTGATGCATGTCCAGCAGTGATATAATATAATCACACCAAACATATAATAACAATGCATAAAGCTTAACAGCCAGGTTGTCATGGGGAGCTTCTCAGTCAAATGGGACGAATGAACTGTACTGCTAAAGCAGAACAGGAGTGAGGGGCACTGTGGCTGCAGAAGGTGAACACTTTTGGATTTCCACACACACAGCATTTAATTCAAGGTCCAGAGAAAGCTGCAGAGCTCCAGTTAAACCAGGCTGACTACTCATATGTAGGGATTCTTGTGGTGTTCCTGACACCAGCAACAGGGCCCTGCCTCCTCCTCTGGGACCACACAGGACCATGAAGCTCAGTGTCCTTCTTCTCAGGCAACCCTGTTGGGTGCAGTCCTTTTTTGCAGGGATCCTGCTGCATGTATACCAGGCGAACTTCTTGTTTCAGTGCTACTACTGGGGTGACGTGCCAGTCTTGGTCTTCTGAGTCATAAAAGTCAAATTCTATCATCTACATCAATGTTGTTTGTAACTAGTTTAGATTTCCATCTTATGCCACTTTCCCTTATATAGATATTTTTCTTCCCCTGATGTTTACTCTTTCTTGATGTATTTTTAGAAACCTTTTGTGTTCCTTTTCTCTTCCCTGCTAAGCAGGCGCCGGTCCCTCCTGTAGGATAGTCTCCATTAGCCTGATCATTGTCTCATTTGCTCCTGTTTCAATTAATCCTTCTTGCCAGGGGATGCCCAGGAATGTCCACAGTGTTTCAGATGGGATCTTAACAGTGTGAGACACCAATATTCATAATTTAGTGGTTTCACATACTGTCTTTTCTCATGGCTGTGTTGCAGCAGTGGTTCACGCTCATCTAACATCACACCACTACTAGTGGGCTTCCCCCCAAGCCATTCCCATCTGTTGTTTCAGAATCAGCAAACATAATTTTTGACCCCCAAGTGATAGTGCCCTTCACAGTATCAATGTTCAACACATTCCTACTACCTATTTCTCAAGGTCACCTTTTATTCCTTTGTGATGCTCTAGTTCTGCATTGTGCTGACAATCACAGACTACTTGTTTCTCTAGAAAAGGCCATTGGAAAAAATACAGTATTTGCTGAAGTTCTTAGAGGAAAATATTTAATTAGATGAAACCAAGTCTGATCTTTGATAAACTCAAACAATGTACTTCAGGCCAGTTGTTTCCTTTTCAATATGACCTGCTTTACCTTCTCATTGTGAAAGCCTGGTATGATTTTTGATCACATTTCTATCTTCTACCTTCCTGAGTAATATTAGGCATTTCCCATTTGACAGTGTATCAAAATACCAGCTCAGTGGAATTAGATCAGTTGGGTTCTGGTTTTCTGGTTGGTTTTGGTTGTTTGTGTCGTTTTCTTTCCGGGGGAAATTCATTCTTCTTTCAGCCTTGGATAATTAAACTTTGTAAACTCATGTGTCTTTCTTCCTGTTCAGCAATTATTTTTATGTCTTTAATTATTCTTTCTTTTTAGTAATGCTTGTTCTTTAAACCCATGCTTAGTCCTGAAGTCAGGAGCACTGGTCCTGCCCCAGCACACTACTTTTTCCTTCCTGAAACATCATATTTGTGATTCTCGACTCATAATTGCATTTCTTACATGATACCAAAACTGTGGCTACCAAAACTGTGGTTCACTGTAACTAAGTATTCTAGAATTTAGGAGACAGAAGCCCATTATTAGAACACCTGAAGTTTTGTTTACACCTCATATGCTATAATTTCCTTCAGTTGCCTTGCTTATTTCCATATTTTATTTCATTTTTCTTATTGCAAACTAATTTGCAATGTAGGAATTGAATTTTTAAGCTATTTAGTCTTTGCTCTGTTGTGGCTCCACTTGGTCTTTTCATGTTATTTTTTCTTATTATAGTACTGAAAAAATGATTTGCTTTTCATTTTCATTGCAACATCTAAAACTATTATGGTTTTTGGCTTATTCTTACTTTATATCTCCACATCCTGATGTACAAAACATGATTTTATTTGCTCCTAAGAATTTGTTTGTGGTGTTTAAGGACCATAGATTTATATGCTCATAAGCATTTGTTTGTATTCTGTAAGGACTATTCCTAATGTCATCTTTGAGAGAATACTCACCCAATTAAATCTGAAGTGCTTCTCTCTATCTCTGTAAGTTTGTCTCTCCCTACAAGTAGCTTTTGTATCTTTGGCTTACAGAATCCTCATTCAGTTCTCTGAGTTTTTCAGTTCAGTCAGCTTCACCATTTTTCTTTTTCTTAACCAAAGCTCATGATTTAGGACTTGTAATTTTTGTCCTATTTGACCTATATTGACCTATATTTGGCAGTCTTTCTGGAAAATATGAATGTTTAATATTATAGCTAAAGTTATATTTTATAATCAGGTCTTTTATAATTTCCTCCAACTTACTGAAGTCAACTCTAAAGTAGCATTGCTTTTGTTTGTTCCGCAGTTTTTTGAAAGTATCTCCTGGCTAGTATATCTAGGAGCAGCTGAGATCCAGTTCTTCAATCTGAACTTGGGAAGTTCATAATTACATCCCTTTGAGTCATTACTGATTCAGTTTGATTCAGTTTGATGACTAAGACACACTGATGGTCTGTTACCTGTTCTCAGCTCAGTTTCTGGAAGTTGTATCTCTTCTGTCTTACTCTGTTTCTGGTCAAGGTAATTGCTCTTCTGTTTTTCACTGCAACCATATCCTCTTCACTGCTTTATTTCTGCTTTGTACTCCTATATAACCATTTTCTTTTACTCTTCTTTCCTCACTGTTTGTTTTCTTCTCTTGATGCCACACTTCTCCTGCTCCCTTTTTCACAAGACAATGTGTGTCCTGTCCATATTCAGTGTCACTGCTTGCCCACAGGTGCTCTGTTCCATCAACCACATCAGATGGGGCTTCATGCATAAATAGTTGCTGTCAGGTAACTCCTCTTGCAGCTTATGTCATCTTTGTCATCACATCCATTCCTGGACATATCTCTACTCCCACCCTAAAAAATTAATTTAAATTGCCATCATTGAATTTCTTCATCCCCTGCATTTTTTTTCCACAGTTGTAGCAGGGAAGTCTAAATACCTATTTTGTAGTCTTTATTCATTGTTTTCCTCTTGTTTGGCCCAGTCTAGTCAGCCAAAGAAAATCCTTTCCACTCATTGTGTACTGCAGTTAAGTGGCATGACCCTAGAGCTGTCCTCAGTGTCCTCACATGTCCCGCAGGTGGTGACAGATCCTGAAATGTGAGGATTTTCCTCCTTGCTGCCTCTCCTGATTCTGATGCAGTTGTTGTTGTTTAATGCCATACCATTACCACAGCCAAGACACTTGACACCATGCCCAGGCTAGAATGCTCCTGGGTCTGTGTTTAGAAAGCTAGAAACACTAAACAAAACATTATTTTGGGAGATGGGGAGACATTGCAGTTATTCTGCCAATTCTTGGAGCAGCTGATGCATTGCCATGCATAATATCATGTGGCTCTATTGAGTTAGCAACATTAAAGGCATATTTTTTTCTACTCACTCTATGAAGAAGAAAATATCATTCTTTGCTGGTGCACCCAGGGGTGTTCTGGAGCTTTGTAGTGAAAGGTGAAGTTCATACTAAGGGCAAGTCCAGGCTTTTGTCATTGATGCAGACAATGGGATTCTGCACTCTTCAGAAATTAAGTATTTCAAAGATAGCAGGAAGTAGTACAATTTAAGGTGGCTTTCAGGGAACACACCTGCATTTATCAGAGCAATGAATGGAAGACCAGATTCTACATCTAATACACAAATGTTGTTATCTTTAAATACCCAAATGTCTTGGAATGCTTCAGTAATGTTTTAAACTTCTTCCTTGCTGATTTAGCATTAGATTGCTGCATAGCAACATAATACAATAATCCCCTATTTCCTTGAAAAAAATAGAGTAATCTTTGTATTCCCTCTGCCCTGGGACATCTTTGTCGACGTGATCTGTCTATCTAATCCAAAATAAGTGACAGTATAGTGGAATAAGTGGTATAAGTGATATTTCTGCATAGTGCCTTCCAAGAGACCAGAGACATTCTTCTTCTGGATCATTGTTTGGATACTGGGAGCTTGGATGCTGGTCCAATCAATTTAAAAATATCAGTTCATCAAAGACTTTTCAAGTGAGTAGCCCTTCTAGTTGTAGTTTCCTAAATGGAGATTAAATGTTTTGGGGAAGTTCATTTTGCCATGGAGCAGCTAAAGCAGATGCTCACATCACCCCTACATGTACACATTGAAACCCAACAGAACTCTTCTTGTGGGAGCAGATTCCTCTAACGCTGCAGTTAAATCTGGACTATCAAAGTAACAGGCAGGATGGTCCTTGCTCTCCTCAGTGTTTAGATTTCTTTAACTTATCAGGTAAGTAATCAAAACATCAAGGCAGATGCTGAGTAAAGGGAAAATGCAAGTTACACTATTCTGAGACCTCCCAGTTCCAACAGTGAAAAAAATGTGCAATTTACAGAGGTCATCCTGCTGGAATTATCCAAGTAAGAGAGCTCCAGTAGAACTCCTAGTACTGATCTGCCCTATCTTGGCAGGCTAAAACAACTACTTGGGGTTTAGTTTCAGACTAAGAAGACTTGAAGACTGCTCTGTTATAATAAGGTGAGCTTTAATCCTGGAGGTATATATTGCATTAGAAATCCTGAAACATGGACAATTTCTGGTGGCCAGATATAAAAACCAGAGATCTGAATATCTATTGACCTATGTAGTACCTGAGATCAGACCAATCCACAAAGGCCTCCAGCACTCCATTCCATCCAGACAGCAGTGGCCAAATCATCTTTGAGCTGCCTTCCTAACGAGACCATACCCGATGACACCATCCTTGAAAATGGATGGCTCATGCAAGGATTCCCCACTGCACTTTAAAGCATCTGATTCCATGTAGTGTTGGTCAGAAGAACTTCTGATTTCTTCTACCGGTGGTAAATCCTTAGTCTTCTAAATGTCATTTTCAGATCTCTCTACATTGCTCTGACAGTCCCCTGTGTTGGAAATCAGTGTTGGGTGCCACCACTGTCTTCTGAAACATCTTCAGTGTGATATGCTGTATACCTAACCCTTAGCCAGGCTTGCTCAGGACAATGCCTCCATGTCTCTATTTCCAGGGTACTTCTTTGTCAGCTTGGGATTTTCCCTTCTTCCACTCTGAACTTACTGGATGCATCTGAATCCCCAACAAAGCACAGCTGATCTGCCACCATGCCAAGGAAGTTTGTCAATAATGTTTGCATTGCTTCTTTTTAAAGCCTTTAATTTTTCTGCTGTCATCTGAGTATCGCAAATCCTCAAAACACAGGACTACTTGCCACTGCTATCTGAACCTGTTTTCAGCTAAAGAACTGATGCATGCTGTGTTTTCTTGCCTAGCACTACAGGGCTCCAGGAAAGCCTGTCCTGTTACACTGCTGAGCCCTTTTCTGTTTGCTCGCATCTCCTCATTTTCCTCTCCCATTAGTCACGGTCATCACTCTCTTTATGTGACATCTCCCATGGTCATGATGGCTTTATAGCTCACACATCTTGAAGCCCAGAGGGCAGTGCCACAAGCTGCCACATCCATGGGCTAGGAAGGCTCTGCCCAGGCCCTGCAGGCATGACCCAGCATCTGGTGGAGACCTGCACTGTCCTGGCCCAGCACTGCAGGCCAGGCAGGACACCTGAGTGCTCCTCAGAGCAGACCCAGCACTAGGATTAGGGCTTGTGGGCATCGGTGACTGCTCCAACCAGCCTGTTTACCCTGCTCCAAACACTCTTCCCTACCCTTCTGCTTTTAAGGTTTCCTGGTATTTTTTTACTCCAGACTGCACTCCTGCTTTCCCATTGGATGCACCATGCTCAAGACTCATTGAAGTTTTGAATCATGACCTGTCCCTCAAATGTGAACCTGCCTTGTCCACGATTCCACCCTGGCTTTGGTCCCAGATTGTTCTGTTGCAAGCCCTGTCGACTTCCATTACTTCTGCTTTCCTCCAGTTTCAACTGGTCCACTGTCCATTCCTGGCAGCAGATATAAATTGCAACTTGTTTGCCTGTCTCTTCATGTCACCAACCTCTGAAGGTGTAGAGGTGCACCCTGAGAAACAATAATGCCACTGGCAAGCTGGTTATAGTCATTTTGCTGCAAGCATTATGTAATGACAAAAAATGGCACAAGAGATGGCATAGGAAACAGCGTGATGACAGAGAACTGCATTGCCTCCTGTACATGGTAGTTTTTACAGGGATGTTTCTTGTTTTATGGAAACACTTCTTTGTTAAGACTACCTCCAGCTAACATTTCCACGTGCTAATCTGCACACTTTAGGAGTACCTTCAGACTATTTGAGTTGTACTTCTTTATATTCCTCCTGTTGTGTGCTTTGGTGGAACCCTTTGATATCTCTGAGGGAGAGGGAAGCCCTTTTTAATACTGCAGGGTTAGAAAATGGGGCTTCACCGTGGGTGTTGGCAAGAACTCAATTTTCAGATTAATATTTTGTGCAGTTGCAGTGACAGTGGTGGGTAATTTCTGAAGAGAAGCCATAAGTCTTACTGTGGGAATTTTTAACTCTGCACCATGGTAAAACACAGGCATGCAGTGCAGCAGAAAGCTGGCAGAGCTTGTTTAAGGCTCTCAGTGATATGAAAACTACTGACACTGGTTTAATAGCCACAGGCCTGTCTGAGGGACTGAGAGATTTCCATTTCCTAGCAGCAAATGGAACACTGCAAAAGGAAATGAATGTGCTTTGTGCATATGCAGGAATGCACATCAAAGGCAGACCAAGGCTGGGTGATAGGCCCTTGCAAATCAAACAGGCTCTGGAGATTGCTAGTATCAATAACATTTAATATCCACAGTCTCTTTCACTCCCAAAATTCTGGGAAAGTGGCTATGATCACAGCTCTGCTGTGATAACGGCTCCCTGAGCTTCTGGGAAAACAGCTCTTTCCTCTTCCCTGGAATCTGAACATCCTTTACGTGGCACCCACTGAGTCACTTGGTATCTCAGTGTCTCTGGCCAAGCTCCTTCTCTCCTTCCCTCACTCCCTGGCATTAATGATTTCCCAGGCAGGGCTCTTGTCACTCTGAGCTGCTCTGCTGGGGCACCTTGGGCCACCACTGCACTGCCACTGTTGCTCATTGCTGCTTTTGTCAGGCATTTGCTTTGCCTGTACAGAGCTGTCTTTGTCACCAGAGCTGGGGACATCATCCACACAAGCAGCCTGGAAGGAGCTGGGTGGTGGCTGCAGCCCCGAGGGGGAGCTGCTGGCAGGCTCTGCCTGGGCTGGCAGCCCAGGGAGGGCTCTCCAGGGGATGTCCACAGCCCCATGCAGGTGATGGAATTCCCTGAGTTGACTTCAAAGGCATTTCTTATCAGGATTCTTATCTCACTTTTGCAGATGAGGCATGCACCTGGCAGAGAAGGCACCTGCTTACAGCTTCCAGGAGCTAGGCCTTGAAAAATGACACTCACACATGGGCTGATGACTGCAAAGCAAGTAAATACAAGGAGGGGACATAGCAACATTCAGAGTCCTGCTGTCCCCAGGGCCATCCTCTCCTGGCCTGTCATACATGAACTTTACCTCATGATCTTTTGCATATTCACAACACACTTAGTTAAATCATAGTTGTTAAAATGTTAAATGGGTTTCATGTTATATGTTATAGGTTGTTATAAGTTAATCAGTTGTCCTTGTTATAGCCGGTTATCCTTATTATAAAGTTTATTAAGTTATTACTTTTATAAAATAATAAAANCCTTGGGACCCCTTAACCTTTTTACCACCCATCAGTGCAGGTGGTCCCTGTGAGCTCCTTCACCAACTAGTGGTGCAGCAGCTCTTCGAAGCTGGGTGCTTGGCCTCCTCCCTCTCTGGGATAAATCGAACTTAATTATTTTGAACTTGATTTTAGATCAAGTTCACCCCAGCTTTGAACAGGATTATCTTTGGCTACCAACCAGTAGCCAGGGTAGTCTAATCACTGCCCGGGACTCTTTTTCTTTTTTTCTCCTCGCACCCTTTTTTTTTCCCTTTGGAATCCACCGGACGTCGTGGGCTCTGGAATAAAACATCTTTTTAAGAACCCACGAGTCTGAAATTGTCTCTTTTTATGACATGGCCCATCACAGAGCTCTGAAAAGGCAAGAGGCATTAGCAAGTGACAAACCCACAAGCCCAGTATCCAGGTTATTGTTCAAATAAAAGGTATTTGAGACTAAATCACTTGTTAGTACAAAATGCTTTATTGATGCTCAAACCGGCTTAGCCAGAAGAATGAGTAAAAACAGTCACTGCCTAGGGCTTCACATGTGTCCCCTTCTCTTTACCTTCTTATTTAACTAATTACTTAAAATAATTCATTTAGCTTTCTTTTGGCTTCAGGTTCCCTGATGTAAGTACATAGGAATATGCCCTGTTTCTTATACATTCACCCAGTCTGCTAGCCCACATTGACAGCCTGACTTACACAGAAATAATAAACCCCTCTTAGCTGTGCCTCACTTAAAAGAAGTGCACTGTGCATCATGGAAAAAAAAAGGAGCCCAGCAAAACACTTAACAACTGGGACCTAAGACAATAAACGTAAGACTCTAAAAATTAAACTTGGCAAAAGTCTAATGCAGATAAAATCAATAAGGAAAGGATAAGAATATATTAACACAAAATATTTCCTGGGGAAATGGAAAAAGTTTCATAAGAGTAGATCTTAACATCAACAGAGTTATCCAAAGGGCAAGGAAAAAATCTGTAGCCTTTCAGACGTTGGCCAAAAATGAAAGAAAAACAGGCGCCTTCTCAGTCAGGTCTGGCAGGAGCAGCCACCAGCAAAAGGAGCTCGAGAGGGGTGGCAGCTGGAAATCACTCAGCTTCTGAAGTCCCTGGCACTTTGCTGCCTCTAATCCTTGTGTGGTCACGAGATCCAGAAGGATGTATGTGCAACCTGAGGTTCACTGACATCCTTCCAGGTAGGAAAGACAGGGATGGTTCTGAGGAGCTGCAGAGCCTTCAGGCCTGTCCGCTCATTCAGATCTTAAAATGGGCCTCAGAGTACACTTCTGCTCTCAGTTTTTGGTGTGTCTTGCTTGATGCTGCCTTCCTGTTCCTTCTACCTGCTGATGCTCCCACCATTAGCTCTGCTGGTAACCCCTCACTGCCCAGACTGGATGTGTGACAGCAGCACAGCAACAGCTATGCCAGTCCCCACCTCTTAGTCTGCTCAGCTGGCTGGAACACGTTATTTCAAGAGTCTTCTTGAGTTATAACTAAGGTAAATCAAGTCAGTAAATCTTTACTGGCATCACTCTGGTATTACTAGTCCTCCACTGCTTTCCCACAATGGCCTTTCTGTGTTGAGTAAGCACAGACATGTCACTTTGCTGGGAAGGGATAAGCAGCACAGATGAGCTCAACTGCACTGCACAGAGGGATGAGATAAACCCTCTGTGAACCTCACATGAGGAAATGTCTTGTGGGTTCAGCTCTTGTGTCACTTCAGCTTTGCCAAACCAAAGAAATAATTCAAATATAGGTGTGTAGCTCTGCAATGAAGGCCTCAGGGTATGAAATCTACAAAGAGGCTGTTTCTGCAGGTGGAAAAACAACAGGAGGTGTGTGCCTATGCTGACTGCCAGCGATGGGACCATAGCTCTTTTCACTTGGTGGTGGGATTAATGCACCAGAGAGATCTCCCCTAATCTTGATCTTCCAGCTTCTGTTCTTTCTGCTCACTTCTGAGAGGCAGGAATCTTTTGCTAGATCTACACCTCAGAGGACTTTCATGTTAATGTTAGTCCTGAGGAACAGCGAACTGGAAAAGGAGTTTGTGGAAACACATTTCTTGACCATATTCAGCATTATCGAATGGTTCAGGAACAGTGAGATGGTGCTTGCTTAACCCTCACTTTTGATACTGATGTCATAACCAGACGTAAGTGGGCAATAAAAGTTGTCATCTTTTTAGCTGCAAACACAAGGCACTTCTTCCCCTTGAGCTCATCTGTGGCAGAAAATCTTTTTGCAGCTGTACCCATCACCCATCTCTGGCCCCAAAGCTGTAAACAGAACAGGCTCATGCAGTTTGTCTCCCTGTGCTGTACAGTCTTTCACTATCAGTGGAGGAACATGCTGTCCAGCAATGAGTTCAAAGAGCTGCTGCTGGTTTGCCTTTAATCTTCTGTTTTTCTTTGGGAATATGCACTGAAAAAACTAGAAGCATTTTTCCTGGCATAGGGTCCTTAACATGATCCTGCTGTCCATGTTGCTGAATGTTTCCATGGTATTTTACTGCACTAATGGATGCTCATGTACATCATTGTAACCCTTTGGTCACAGCCTGTGGTGCTTCCTTTTTCTGAACTCTGTCCGTAGAGGATCACATAATCACAGAATATTCTGAGCTGAAAGGATGGCCCCTTGCTGTGGCACAGGCTTGTAGCTCTGGGACTTTGTCTGGCAATTGAAGCTGCAAATTTCTGAGTCCTCTGTTCAAGACCTAAAGTCAATCAAGAGGGAAGGAGAACTTTTCTGAGTGGGTGAATGGCACTGGAATCACGTTTAGAGACAGAGCACAAGACCTCTTGTGTCTAGAAACTGTGGTAACTCTGTGGATTACATCTGTTCCTTGCTCTAGTTTGTATAAGCAATTAGCTAATTTCAGCTCCCAGTTCTGGCAAATCTGTGGGAAATAACAGTAGGAATAAATGTGTTTGTTTGTTTTAAAGTAAAGTCTTCTCAAACTCCTAGAGAGGTGCATTTAGGATTAGCTGCTATACAGAGGGATTGGGGGACGACTCATCTGCTTTCAGCCAAAATCAGTTGCTCTTTATCAGCTTCCTAATCCCACCTAAATTCCCCCTCTGCTCCTCCACATGGTGCTTGCCTACCCCAAAAGCACAGCTCACTACAGAGCCATTTTTGGGTGAAAACACATTTCTCTCTGCATTCCCCAGACTTGGGGAAAATCTGACCCCCAACACGCGCCGGTGGCTCCAGCTGCAGGGCACAGCCACTCCAGCCGTGCTGCTGGCACACATCCACCCATCCCTCTCACCCATCCCCATGCCCCCTGGGGCTGCCTTACCTCTATCCCCATCAACAGGCACAGCAGCAGCTGTGTGTGGTGGATACAGCCTTGGACATTTGATCGTGTGAGGGCTGATGAACTCTCCTTCAAAATGTGGCTTCAGGACACAATCCCCCCCACCCCCCAAAAAAAGCTGCTGTTCTGTGGCATTTGTTCTATAAACTCAGATAAAAATCTTGTTCTTACTTTTCAAGTTTATATTTACAAAGGGTGGAAAAAGAGGCATAATGACAGTTTAATTAATGTATGCCATTAATCCTGGAGATAATCAAAAGCCTGATAAGTCTCTAATCTTGTAAAAAAGAATTAGAAAGCACTGAAATATCTTTTGCTATCTGTAAACGTTTTAATGAGATGCTGCATACTTGCAGGAGGAGCCATGGAAAGGAGCAGTGCCAGAGGACATATTCTCAGCAGATTTCATCACTGGACTTCTTGTGTGATATTGTTCTTGGCAAAAACTGGACTCCAAAGCCATCAATGTTGTTTTCAAAATTTGTCCTTCTCCTGTCAATGTATAAAGTTATTCTAAGAATTTGTGGATATAAATCATGAGAACTTTCGCTTCTCTACCATTTTCTTGTAAGGATCATGTATTTAAAGCACTACTTCAGTTTTAATGCTTGCAGACCTCACTAATTTCTTCCTAGTTATTCCTACAGGTGTGAAAATCATGCCAATATACAATATCTATTCTTCAAGCAAAAGAAAAATAAAACTTGAAGGCAATATTTGCAAGGTGTTTAAAAAAGTAGTAATGTGGCCAACATCAGAGAACCTTTTTTTTTTTTCGAAGTCTGTAGAAAATTCTTGTCTCAATGCTGTCTATAGCTTTGCACTTTTATATGCAAAGTGCAGTTTATGTTTGTTAGTTATTACCAGTAAGCGTCAATGAAACAACTTTGGAGGGTGCAGTGACTAACAGACATTGCCCAGATCTTGAGGAACTCAAGAAAAAAGTGCTCATTCTCGAACTCAGAGCAAAAGTGTGACATACAAGAGCAAAATGTCCTGATGTCTGCCACTTCTGCAGGGACCTGGGAACCAGCTGGAGCTGGTGGGAAGCATGGTGGGAAGGAATAGTAATAAGTATTGCTTCTCTTCCTCTCCAGAGACCCAAAGGAAACTGAATTTATCCTCTGGAAAGGAGGCCGGGGGCAGCAGGCTGCCGCAGGGGGAGAGTTAAAGCTGGGTGAGAACTTTTGTCTGGCTCCCAAAAAAGACTGAACCAATGAAGGAGCCAGAGCAGGACTGGGTTAAATAAACCCTGGAGGGTTGGGGGAGAAGTCCTGTCAGGCAGGCAGGAGAAGGGTGAAGAAAATGAGAATATTTGTGTCAGGGTTGGAAATGAGGTTTCTTTCTTTCTTCTTTCTTGTTTTTATTTATTTATTTTTAATTTTGTGTAAGGTTGAACAGTACAAGAAGCACTAAGAAGCAGTGATTGCCCAGGCACAGGTTAGCCAGCAGCTGCATTGCTTGGGTACACCTGTGCAAGCATGAACATCCCAAGTCTCTTGAGCACAGGGGACTTTTGGCAAGTGGGCTGGGGAAGGGGGCAGAGGTGGGGGAGGCAGTCAGGGTGCTGCAGGCCCTGGCTGTGCTGTGATGCAGGCAGAGGGTGGGCTGTCAAGGGGCCATTGCAGCAGCCAATGTGCTCAGCCCCCAGGGATGTCACCCCAGGGCAGATGCCAGAGAAGGAGCACCCCAAGGTGGTTTCCTTCAGACTCTCCTACCTCATGTGAACTACATTTAGTAAATACCTGCAGGAGGGCTGATTCCCAAGGCATTGAGACTGAAAGTCTTCAAGACTGAAAATGTCTTGAAGAAAAGACCCTGAGGTGGGGAAACATTTTTGCTTGTCTGAGAAACTTTGCTTTCCACCAGTCTGTGAGCAGCTGGCAGCAGTGAATTACCCCATGAGACACAAGAAACAGAGGCAATGTTAGGGTGGGGACAGGGACAAGGTCCTACTATTAAACCAGTCCTGAATGTAGGTCAATGAGGAAAGAAATTTTTTGATACTTTTGCAGGAAAGAAATTGTTCAGAATAGGAGATGCACTTGGGTAAACTTAGGGAACACAAAGACAGGACAGGGAGACAGAGCAAAGGGGAACTTCTGCACATTTTCCCCATCTTCAGATAAAGCCTTGTTGGTATACACAAGTACAACGACTGCTGAACTTTGGCTCCTTTATTTATAAAACAATATACTAATCTTAATCCCTGGACACACTGACGTAACTGAATGTCATACTTTCCAAATATAATGGATTGCATTCCCATCATAAAATAAATACTTTCCAGCAGTGAGCCCCCCAGCAAATAACAGAGCTCCAACAGCTGGGGAATCTGGGGCAAGAGGTACAACAATTGGGTTGTGTTGTTGAAGTCCAAAGGCAAAGTTTTTGCTGGCAGCATTCTAAGAAAACCGATTATAAATGCAATGCTACCAAAAAAGTGCTCTTTTCTTTCTAGTTCTGTGCTGCATGCAAAAGCCATTAAAAAAAATCCTGGGTAAACAAATATACTCTTTTCCATATGACCTTTTCTTGAATATTTTCAGAAGTATATTGTCTTTTTGGTTTAACACAATATTTGTCAGCTCTTATTTATAGCTTAAAAGAAAAGCCTTCCTCAAACTGTCACCAAAAATGCCCTTCTATAGGCATGCTATCAGGAGAAAGGTTTTCTTTCTCTGAGTGTCACCCTGGGTTCAAATACATTTTACTGTTACTAAGATAGAAGTGGCTCCAGAAATCATTACATCTTGAATCAGCTGGACACATCTCACTCTGGCCTAACAGCCATTTTTAATCCCTATTATGTGAAAGTAATGGTTAAATACAACAGATAATCAAGAAACAGTGGTTTTCTCTCACGCACTCTGTCATTTCACTCTTTTTTATTTCTTTTATAAAATAAGCAGGAACTAAAATCTTTAAAGAACATTTTTATTCTTATTTAAAATTTAGGGGGCAAGAGCAATATTTGCTACAGTATGATAAAACAGAATATTACCCAACTCCACATGGCTCAGCATGGAGTTTTTTTAGCTTGGAAACTGTGATGAAAGGCCATGGTGCTTCACAAACTGGTTCTACTCCCTGGGATATCAAAGACAAAAAAAATTGAAATGTCACATTGCTAATACAAATTTGGCATAATGTAAGCAGGCATGACCCAGGGCAGATTACAGACTGCAATGAGTTTGAGACCTCCTTTGCTGAGAGTCAGAGAGATTCCTACAACTTCATGGGGTATCTTCAAATGTAGCACAGGACTTTATTCCCCAATCTGCTCTTCAGTGACTTACTAACTTGGAAAGAGACAAATACGTGCAGGTCAACAAAATGTAGTCCTCTGTAAAGTCCATATTTACTTCAGCTGTCAGATGAAGAAGACTGGTCCTGTGTATAGATCCCTGAAGGGGCTCAGCATTTGGTGTTGTCATGAGCTAACACTTCAGTCAAAGCTGATGTGCTTATTAATGGCTGCTGCTGAAGGTTATATATGTTTTATGTTTTGTGACTAAATAGTATTACATACAAAAGTAAGGCCAAACCCCTGGGAGTCTGCTTGGCATGTTTTTATCCTGTTTGCGATAGTACACTTCTGGGCTTTGGAAGCTTCAAAGTTCACTCAGTCACAGCCCAAAGGGTGGTTTTGTCTTTTGATGAAACAGTCATTAAGCCAGTCTGTCGAGTTCAGCATTATCTTTTGCATCTTTGGGATGGCTCTTTTCATTCTTCTCTTTGTGTTTCATGTGCCAAAACACACCCACTAAAATGGCACCTGAAAAACAGAGAGTGTTTGTAAAGGGAAGAGAAAACATTCTGAAAAGGTGCTCCAGCAAGGAAGGAGGACTTTTCTTCTAGGATCTGACCAGCTGGCAAAGTGCCTATTTTAGCCTCCCTCACTTTGAGCAGGGATTTGTCATGTTTGTCTTGAGATGCAGTCCCTCTTTTATAAATATATATATAATGTATGGTTTGATATTGTAAAATCATGATGAGCTTGTTACACTGTATATAACTTTATTTCCTCTTTATCAGTGTTAGAATGAATATGAATAATGCAAACCTACAAAGCTGAAATAGGTGAATAAAATGATAACTATAAGCTACAGGTACAGATATCATAAGTAGGAAGCTTCACTATTTTCACTATAATCTAGATGCTCAAGACAAAGCTCAAATCCCCCCCCGACAGGCAAAGAGCAGTAAGTAGCAATGAAGTGACAATATGCTACAAGTTCAGCAGTTTCTTCTGTCCTAGCTGGTTGTTGTGCAATTGGATGTTTTTCTTTTGACAAAAAGCTTGGAAGTTTGCAGCCATCGTGATACACAATCATGGGATCTTCCCTCTTTCACTCATTCTGCAACATGCATGACAAATCTTCACCCAACAAGTGAATTAGTATCAGAAATGCAGCAGCACCATCATATCTCAGAGATCTGGCTTCAAATCAACCAAGAAGTGACTTACCAATGATGAGCAGGACCCCAAGTAGAATCCCAATTGCCTGTCCAGGGGTGGGCCAGGAGTGCTGACGGTCTATTTCGATAAAACATGAGTTTTCACTGGAACACTTGCAGATGCTCACTGCAAAAGGAAATGCCATGAAGTTAATGAGAAGTTTGGTAGTCACATTTGGTTATTTATAAATGTAATTGTTGTCTTGAAACTAATAGTTCTGTGCACAGAATACCTTTAAGATTCACTTTGTTGTCCAAAGGTGGCTTTCCATTGTCATTAAGTATGATTGGAACATCATACGCCTTCTCTTCAAAGTTACCATGTTTTGGGGACAGGTAAGCATGAGTACCTGTAAGGAGGAAAAGGGACATTCATGTCAGCACAAGAAAAAAAGTTAGTTCAACATTCATACCAGCTGAAAATGCTCTTTTTTTAAAGGCTGCTTTGCAGATGACAGTAACCCCTGTTTTCCTCTACGACTTCCAAGATCTCATTGGCTTGCAGACATTAAGTTAAAAGGGAATATCTAGAAGCCTAGTCTGGCCTTCAGCATAATATGACTATAAAATTGCCTTCCTAATTTTTACACCAGGCCAAATCTGATCTTGGGTAGTGCTACACTGATAGCATCCCATCTAGACCAGGAATAGTCCCCTATACTCACAGAGACCATAACCAGCTTGAATTGTTCCCAAGGAAATGAAGGACACACCATCCCTCTATGTAACTTACACTGTCACGTCTAAGACTCTTTAAACACTGGAAAAGGTAATAATAGCCATTAGGATCAGATCAAAGGTCTGTTGATGTAAGTATCTTGTCTCCAGAATAAATGGAGATTAAGACAAAAAGGCAAGCATTTAGCATGTATTTTATTTTCTCTGAATGCCCTCTCACCCTTCAAACATTTTCAGCTCAGGGACTTCTTGAGCAAGATGTAATTTCTTGCTTTGAACTTGTAGAAAATTTCTGCACAGACAACACCCTGTGACAGCAAGTTCCCAAGTCAACTATCTCCTCATTCTATCTACACTGGAAATAACTACACAAGCTTCACTTGGGGGTCCCAGGTTTATGTAATGGAAGAGAGATCAAAGTATGAACCCTTGGCCACCCTGACCATAGCATTCATAATTTTATATCTCTCTATTGTATTTTTTCCCTACTGTCTTCTGAGATACAAAGTAGTAGCTTACTTTGCTGCTCTTACACACTTTCTTATATCAGGCCACTCTATAACTCTGATTACCCTTGTCACCCTATCTAAACCGGCTTCCAGTTATACTGCATTTTTATGGATATAGAAAGACTGGAATTCAAAACTTGAGGAAATCATGGATTTATACAGGGGCATAATGATGTCCTCATATTTCTTCTCTGGTTGTTTCCTGGTAATCCACAATATTTGATCTGCTTTTCTAAACACTGAAGATAATTGATCTCACATTTCCATGTAGCTGCTTACAGGTCTTCCTGACTCAAAACGGCCAGCTCAGCACCACTGATTTCAAAAGTGAATTTGGGAGATCAGGGTTCACTAGCACCTGACAATTTAATTGTTCAACCAACTCAGTCTTGGAAGAATGTTCTGAAATTCTTCACACTTGGTTCCTACTCAAATAACTTTGCATAATGAGTAAACTTTGCCTCCTCATTGCACACCCATATGTATCAAGTTATACAGATCCCAGCAAAAAACCTTTGGAAAACCACACATGAACTCACTTCACTGCAAGAGCTGACCATTTACTCCCAGTCCTGAATCTTAAGTCATTATTTATTCTTTCATAACTTGAAATTTGTGGTAACCCAGCTTTCTCTAGAGGGACAGTTCATCAAACTTATTTTATTAATTCAGACAGGCTCTATCAGCCAAGCACTTACTCATATACTTACTGTCCCCTTCAAAGAACTCCATTCACTTTGTGAGGCAGGACTTCTTTTTGCACATTAAATGTCAGAAATGTTCAGTTTGCAAACTGCTCTATTTCTTTCTCAGCAGTGATTTGTGTTCATTAAACACAAATACTTATATGCTTCTTCTCTCAAAAATACTTATGAAATTATAGCCTGCGAAACACTGGGTTTTATCTCTCGCAAAAAATAATTGATGACTTTGGTGCTCTCCACAACCTATTTTTTTTTCACATGGAACACTGGATATGCAATAATAAGAGTAAAAAGCAATTCTGTAATTCTTCATATTCACCAGAGTACAGTGGGTCCCATATCATTGTAAGAACACCTTCATTAGCTTACCATTGAATTTTGAGATTTCCCAATTATTCCTTGCATTCATCTCATCCGCAAGGGAAAAAGTAAATCTTGGGAAAAACACCTGTTGATCAGCATCAACAGCTTGAATAAGAGTTTTCTCTCCTCCGCTGACCGGGTAGCAGAAGAAAGTAGGATAATCCGTGGCTATTTGTGGCCGGTTGTCATTCACATCACGTAAATGTAGAATCAAGAACGCTTTGGTTTTCTGAGCTGCATTATCTGTCGAGTTTAACAGAATGCAAAGTTACATGCACGTCTTGAATTTCCACTCTGGGCAGCTGCATTTGCAGCTACCACAGAGTTACACCATCAGGTAGGCAGTGAGGGATTGATTACTATCTAGTAATCTGTCATATCCATCAGGTCTAGCAAGCAGTCACATCCAAAGTGACCAGTGCTCTTTGGAGCACTCTTAAGCATGAAATGCCTTGAATTTCCCACTCCTCTTCTATACGCAGGAAATGTAAATCAAAATCGAAAGATTCTAGTGGCTGGAATTAGAAGTCCTAATATATTTCAGACTTGATAGAGTATTAGTTTTAATTGCAACAAAATGAAATTCTGTAGAAGGTTACAAACTACTCTCCAGGTATGTTTTCAGGAAGCTTAACCATACCCAGGAGAACGACTAAAATTTTCATAGCTACAGAGGAAGAAGTGGCAGAAAATATTAATACTGAAAACAGTGAAAAAATTCTAGTCTTCTCTATATGTCATGTGGCTCAAGCAAATATAAGACTTCATGAAAGCTATTTTAATCCTTGTTATCTACAGCATCAAAATTTCTTCAAGAAATTTAAAATCTTAAGAAATATATACTTCTAAGGATACATCACAGGATGTATATCTGAGTTAACATGTCCTAGTACTTTTCATCAGTTTAGTCATGGTAGGTATGATAATTCCTCATAAAAGAGTCAGGACAGGGGATTCCTCTGTGTGTATATTTAGTTGTTTCATCACTTACTTAGCTCTGATGCAACAACCTCTATTGAGTATATTTCTTGTTGTTCTCGATCCAAATGGGAAGCAGTGTATACCTGCCCAGTGACTGAATCAATTTTCAGCCATTTTCTCACGTCACCTTCCAAGGAGTATCTTTGGAAAGAAATAGGGGGGAAAAAAATCACATATACTATTCCAAATTGGGAAAAAATTCCAACAAAGCAAATACCTCTTTGCTGATTTTACGCAAGCAGCTTGATTACAGTTATACTCAAAGAGAGGGTTCTTGGAAGAGTCACAGTACTACAGTACTGCAGCCAACCAGGAGACACAGGCAAAGGAAGAGAGGCCAAAATCATCCAGAATAAGAGTAAGAGCAGAACTACAGAAATGCCACCCCTACTCCAGCCTGTGTGCTTGCAATTCCACTCTCCTTCTAAAAGAGGGAACCCAGCATGGCACTGAGCTTTTAGTCCAGAAGTGTGATTTGTCCAAACCCTATGTTTATCTCAGCCCATCATATCTCCCACATGTTGGTTTTGATGGGAGCACAAGCCAAGGGCTGGGGGACAGAGGGACCAGTGCAGCCAGGCACCCTACTGTGGGTCAAGAAGGGGCCAGGATCCCAAGATGAGCTATGGTGAATATCTTCTGCCAGTCTGGAGCAGCCTGGAACTACCATTGGGGCAGCCTTAGAACAGAGAGTGCTTTAAGCATCACCACATAATTGCATTTATATAATTGTTTAAAAAATCACCAAGGTCTCTGGGTATTTACTTGTACAAATTTAACCATGTACATATCATCCAGTTAAAGCACAGGCACTTGCTTGAGTAGAAGTGACCCAACCTTCTCATTCAATGTTTTTGTTCTTTCAGTACCCTTTACAGTAGAAACAGCATGCTTGTACATCTTCTACTTTTTATACTTTTTCTTCTATGCCCTTTAACCTATTTTTAGCAGAAATGTGGTTTATGTATATCTGAATTCTTGTCATCTGTCTGTCATCATCTCCCAGAGCTTCTGGACTATGTGGCTCACTTTCAAACTAGTTTGACAGAAGGCCAAACATGATAAGTTCCCAAAAGTTAGGGACAAGTAGAAAGCCAGATGAGAAATCTCTGGGAATAAGAATCCACGGGAGGCCTAAGAGTTGTATTGTGCAACTCCATTAACCACTTGGTGTTTTGCTGAATTTCAGTTACATTTCAAGAACTGTTTGTTTTGCATTGATCTGTTCAGCATTCCAGCTGGGAATTGTACAGCAAAAGTCACAAATAATTCTTCTATCTGACTCTACTGTGTAAGGTACATTTACACTATGCAACACAGCACAGGAGTTGTCTTGCACAGAGCTTTGCATCCACAATAGAAAGGAGTGTGTCATCTCTGACACCTAGGAAAGAAAATGAATTAATTTTCAGTTGTAGACTTGAGGTTGTCTATTTTGGTGAAGAAAAAGTTGAGGTTGTATATTTTGGTGGTTTCCTGTGTGACATGAAAAGCAGCTGCTGTCCTGCTGGTTCAAGGGTACAGAGTATGTGCTTCATTTATTTGTTAAAGTCATTATGGACATGGAACCTTGTTATTCTCAGACCAGCTCTATCTTTTTCCTGGAGATACAAATTAGCCTGTTTCCCTTGTGGCTTCCTGTTTCAAGGCTGATGTTTGTCCCAGCACTGAGAGAAATCTGGTCAGACAACGCTGCCCAGCAGCCTGATGCAGGTGGGTTGCTGGCCACCACCCCACCACACCTTCACCTTCTACTAGGAGATAAGACTTCTGTAAAAACAGTACTTTTCTCCACGCCAAGTATTGGGCATATTTTCCTTGCACCTCCTTTAGAACAATTTCTGAAACCCCAAATTCAATTAATTAATCACAGTCACTCTTTTTTACCGTACAGAATCCCCTTCAGGATCATAGGCCTCCACCGTCATGACCAGGGTATTGACAGGAATGTCTTCAGACACTTCTGTTTTGTAAACTGGCTTCTGGAAAGCGGGTGGCTCATCCACATTTGTTACAAAAATTCTGAACTGGGTAAGAGAGCTTGCATTGTACTGCACGCCTGACACCAGCGGTTCGGGGTTTGTGGCGTTGATCACCAGGTTGTACACAGGCATTGTTTCAAAATCAAGAGCCTGGATGAATTAGAAAAAAAGAGGTTCTTGAGGCAGTGGCCCTGCCGCTGTGAGGAGCTCCAATAAGAAACTACAAAGTCCCCCTCTTCTCAAGGAGGAGATTGTGTCCGAAATACAAGGAAAATAAGGGAGAGCTGTCAGGAGAAAATGATGCTGGGAATGGTCAATTTAAGTGAAACCATATGCTTGTTTAGAGGCCTCCTCAGCAACTGCATTTTCTAATAATATTGCCACCTGCCCAACTAAGTTTAATAACAATATCCTGTTTACAAAAATAGTATTTATAGCTCTGTATAAGAAGCCCTCAAATGACCTCTGGGTGCCAAAAGTCATGCAAGGGTTGTTACACCACAGAGTTTCTCACAATTGTCTCCTTGGGAAAAAATGAGGCTGAGGCTGAGGCTGAGGCTGAGGCTGAAGATGGCCCACAAAATGCTGCCTCTCCCTGTTCTTGGCCTGGTGGCAGCACACAAGCTGGATGCACACCACATGGCACCCCTTGGAAAATGAGTGATAGGTTTTCTGGACCCACAGTCCAAGCACCTTCGCGAAGGCTAATTTCAAAGGGAGAGCAATTTTGCTATTGAAATTCATGGCTGCAGCAAAAAGTGCTCCTTATATTCCTGTCTCCAGCATTCAGCATATGGGCTGTATCACCTAGTGCAGCACACACTGTCCTTGGCTTGGTCACAGTTAACCTTTCCCTCAGCAGGAACAAACTGTGTCTCCATGCTGACATTGAGACACGCTGGCTGCATTTGCACCTTACTTTGCAAAGGCCACGAATGGCCAAAGCAACTGCAGGAGGAGAATCTGCCCCATCACAGCCCACCACTATCACCACAGCCTATGGAAGCATTAGATGGCTTTCTCTTGTCCAGAAATGCTGCTACAAATTCGCTCAAATAATGACATTTTTTTTTTGTCTTTATGGTGCATAAAGATCTTCTTCATTGGCCAGAACCTGCTCTTCTGGAGGAGCAGCCAGCAGCAGAGCCAGTGGAGAGAGCTGCTGGTGGTGGCAGGTGGTGAGGGTACAGAAAAGGTGGGAGGATAGGTGTGTGTGAGAACTGCACAGGCACAGAGCCTGAGTCCAAAAGTGGAGCCTCCTGCATTCTGCACCATGTCTAGGGTGTCCCCACCCCACCAGCAGCCAACACAACCCTCCTACAAATCATTACTGGGGCAGTTACTGTGTATGACAAACAAGTAACACTAAAGGAGAAGAATGAAATCCATCTATTCACCTTGTTGATCTTGACGAACCCTCGGTTTGTTTCAGAGTCTGTCTCTATGATGAGCGTGTTGTTTGGATCTCCTTCCTTCACTTGGTAAATGATGAGGGAGCTCCCTGTGGCAGGCTCATCTCCATCAGTAGCTTGAATTTCTAATATCACAGTTCCTACTGGGATATCTTCTGCCACAGTCACACTCTCATACTGAAGAGAGAGAGGTATCAGTGAAACATGACACACCAAGCACCATTTGTGGATAAAAACTTCAGCACAACCACAAGCTTGCAACCCAGATGCATGGATGTATTTTAACCCACAGCAGCCACATGAGGGAGGGAAGCTTTTTAGCCACACATTTATCATAGGTGATGGGATCTATGTCAGTGCCAGTACAGCACCAGTGTTTGGGCAAGGGTCAATGGACCACTGTTTCTGGTCAAACCAAAGAGGACTTTTGATTCCCATTCACCTTCTGGCTGTTTTGGGTACACTAGTGTTGTGTTTGGAAAGCTACTTGGGAGATGCTAGGTTTTTTCCATTTACCTGTTTGATTCATTTTAAAGCCTTTTCTCCCCCCTTTTCCTTCAGAACTTGCATTTCTAGAATAAACTGCTTTAATAGAATATTTTCTTTCTGTACACATAACTGAGAAAGTTACCTTAAATTTCATAATTAACTGTGAGTCTGTCCCATTGCTCACTGTCTAGATAGAGCTCATATGCAGACCTGCAGCAATATTTTGCCTTTATTTTCACTAGTGGGTCACTCTGTAACTTGTTCTGTAAATGGCTAGTTTCCACTTGACACTCCATAGACATTGAAGGTACGCTCAAACACTTGTCAAAAGTTATTGGAACACCCAAAATGGTGTTAAAAATACTCACATCTGATTTTTCAAAGATGGGAATTTGATCATTGATGTCGATGACATGTACTTCCACGTCACAGATTGTTTGGAAGTCTGCACGGAAAGAGACAAACAGCGTCACACCAGCCTTTCTGCCAAAAATAACTTTCCTCCAGAAGGGTTCACTGTGACCAAAAGTGAGCACTGCCAGATTGCCCAATCTAAGCACTAAGTTGAGAGAAGCACTTATCTCAGATATGTCTTAGTCAGTGACAACCTCACTCTCTATCTGATCTTTGATCTTCCCAGTTTCTTCAGCACTGTCCCATCCTGTTTCATTTCCCTCACTTTTTAAAAACCGTATCAGTTTATCAGGATGATGATATCTGTGAACTGTGTTAGCCATCTCAGTATCACTCTTCCATGTCAAAAGGTAAGCCCTGGATTGTTGACGCTCTCTTGTCCTCTTTGCAGGTCATCAGACAGCACCCTCAGGTTTTTTTCAGCTAGACTTAAACTTCAGATCCATGTGAATCTAATCACTACCTGAGCAGGGGTACCCACAGCAATGGCAGGTTGTGATTTTAAAGGCATAATATATCTGGTCATGTGCTATCCATATATAGATGGATTTTAGTGTTTTATTAATATACTGCATCAACTGAAAGTTAAGGAAAATTCTAAACAACATTGTTTGGATGGAATTCAAATAAGCATTCAAAACAAACCACCACCTTCTCCTTCTGGAAGGTTTTCCATCATCTGCCAAAACGATGCCATTTATATTACAGACATGTCACGCTGCTTTCTTTACATGCCAGTTCCTTCATGCACAAGTTTTGCATGACTGTAGGGACTCCAGCACAAAGCTGTAAGTTTTGGTATGGAGTTTGATTTCCTTTCCATTCAGTGAATCACAAAGGACTTCTGGGAATTTATGTAAGGGACAAGATCATTTCTGAAGTTTAATTTTAGCTTAATTTTCTCTTAATGTTTTAAAATATAATCTGGACTGTCTGAGCAGCTGTGTTTAATTTCTTGATTTTTTTTCAGTTAAGTCCCTTGAAAGATCTGGGGGAAAACCACAATCATGATCTCTACATTTTTTCCCCCTGTGGAAGGAAATCTCTTACTGAAGTACTTGTTAACAAGCTTCCCAATTTAGCCACACTCTGTCCTAGAGCTGGTTCCCTTCCATGCTTGCACTATGAATCATGATTACCCTCCCTGCATCTCGAGAACAGGGCAAGTCCCATGCCAGAGCAAGACAGCTCTCAGTGCTGCTGCCTGTTCAGCAAATCCTCCTTGTCTCCCCACATCCCTTGGACACTGAACACAAGTGATGCCAGTGCAAACAGAGTTATTCCAAAGTACAACAGCAGGCATTACTTACCTGGATCTGTCACCTGGACCTTCAAGAAATACTTGGGTGAATCACGCTTGCTTAAGGAACGGCCAGTTAAGTGCAAATTCCCAGTGTCTTGCTGAATATAGAAGAGACCCGTTTGGGGAAATTCAGGTTTCTGACTTTGGATTTTGAACTGCAGACGAGAGTTAAGGGTGTCCTCCTCATCCATGTCGGTAGCAAACACAGTGCCAATATTGCTTCCTGTAGCAGAGATGGGAATCAGACAGATAATGCAGTGGTCCTGTTTCTCCACAGAAGTACACAGTGACAACAGTGATACAGTGTAGAGTAGAGGGGCCATAAAAATAAAGCTGCCTGTAAATCACTGCAATGGACACAATCATTTCACTTCTAAGAGTTTTTCCTTTAGCATCCCAACATGCTGGTTTGGGGTCAGGACAGTCCAAAAGACTAATAGCAGACTCTTCAGTCCTGAACCAAGTAACTGATGTCAAGACTTAGGACAGATTTTGGTAACAGACCATTGAAGTCAAAGACATTATGCTGGAGGAGCAGCTGGATGAGGGAAAATGGGTTCATACCACTTTAAGAACAGTATTTCTTGTGTTGGTAATAAAAGAGGTGTTTTTCTTTACACAGTCTAAGCAGTTATCCAAAACTGTGGTTGTGGTAAAATGCAGTTTTATGTTTTAAATAAAACAACATTTTTAAAGTATGTGTTTTGAGTCTGTCCTTCTCAGGTTCTTGAAATCCTTTCCACAAGAATTATTGAAGGGAAAACAGGAGGGCTATTTGCACAGGAAAATATTTCCCTGGGACAACCACGTTTTAATCTTTGGGATCACAATTTCTAGCTTCATTCACACACAGCAGGAAACAACAGGACTACAGTGAGGCATATAAATTAACAGAAGCTCTTTTCTTACCTTCTTTTTCATTTTCTTGAACTTCAATTATGGTGAGGGCCTGCTGACACACAGGGGGATTGTCATTGATGTCTTCCACAATGACATGAATTTGCAAAGGTTTGTCCACCAGTTCTCCTTTGTCATCTTTTGACACCACAAAGAATGTATACTGCAACAAGAATATAATGATTAGATGGTTTGAATGTCCACTGCGACAATATTGTCATTTTAGTATGTAACTATGTGAATATGAGATATCCTCTCATGAGTTTGTTCAGTATTTTCACTCTGTTTAAATCAGAACTCTTCTATCACCCCTTTGATTCTGAGGCCTGAGTTCTCAAACGATATTAAAAGGTCTGATCTCCTGCACTCCACACTTCCCACCACCTACCTCCCACTCATGCACCTACAGCCCTGCCACAGCTGGTCCCTGTTGTACATGGTACATATGCTGTGGGCAGTGATTGCTACTGCCAGACCCACTGTGGACTAAGAACCTGAAGGCTGTTTATAATATAGTAGGTGGATGAACTTCCACATATATGGCATCATTTCCAAACAAAAGAGACAAGAAACAAAGCTTTTATCATTCTACCCTTCCCCATCCCCCTTCCTTTCTATTGAGCTTTCTCATATTTACTCCCACACCAATAATTAGCTTCTTGCTATGATGTCTGCCATCAGTGAAGTTTTATGTGTTTACTTACAGTATCCTTTTCTTCCCTGTCCAATGGTTTGGTCACATAAATATCCCCATTCTTACTGATGGAAAATGGGAGCCTCGGCAGCTTTTCTTTTTCAAAAATCTCATAAAATGCACCTGGTTCATTTGACTGCACCTAAAAAAAATCCCAAAAAAATAAGTCAGGATAGGAAGCCAGTAGTGTAGACTGAGATTTAACAGGAATAATTTCTGGACCACAAACAGAAACATTCCTGTTAGCTTCATAAACCAGAAAATTAAGAGTTTGGCAGGCTCTTGGGATGAACTGCAGAAAATCAGACTGATTATCTGTCTCTGCTCTCTGAATTGTGTGATGAAGCCACTTTACCTCAGCTTCTCCATCTGTCCAGATGGGATACAACACTTAACTTTTTATAAAAGGGTTTTGTGATATGGACATAAATAGTGATTACAAGAAAAAAAAGAAGTATTATTTGCATTCGAATATTTTGATACTAATTATTTCCTTCTCCTTACATTCTCTATTCCTGCCTATTGTTTTGGTTTATTCAGATAAGTGGAACAACAAAACGACACCAGATGACACCAGATTGGGAGGAGCTGTCAACTCCCTCCAGGAGAAGAAAGGCCCTGCAGAAAGACCTTGATAAACTGTAGAGACGAACAATCACCAATTGTATGAAGTTTAACAAAGGCAAGTGACAGATTCTGCACCTGGGATGGAGCAGCCCTGGTTGTATGCATAGGCTGGGGAACGAGAGGCTGGAGAGCAGCTCCACAGAAAGGACCTGGGGGTCCTGGTCAGTGGAAAGCTGAATGTGAGTCAGCAGTGCCCTGGCAGCCAGGAGGGACAACCCTGTCCTGAGGTGTATCAGGCACAGCATCACCAGCTGGGCAAGGGAGGGGATTGTCCCACTCTGCTCAGCACTGGGGCAGCCTCATCTTGAATGTTGTGTACAGTTCTGGGCACAACAATATAAAAAAGACATTAAGCTATTAGAGAGTGTAAAAAGGAGGGCCATGAGGATGATGAAGGATTCAGAGGGGGAAGCCTTAATAGGAGCAGTTGAGGACACTTGATTTGTTCAGCCTGGAGGAGACTGAGAGGAGACCTCAATATCCTCAGGAGGAGAGGCAGAGGGACGGGCACTGATCTCTTCACATCCATGACCAGGGTCAGGACTTTGGGAAGCTCAGTTGGGGGAGGTCTGGGTTAGATATCAAGGAAAGGTTTTTCCGCCGGAGGGTTGCTGGGCACTGGAACAGGCTCCCCAGGGAAGTGGTCACAGTACTAAGCCTTCACGAGTTCAAGAAGCATTTGGACAATGCTCTCAGGCACATGGTGTGACTCTTGGGGTGTCCTGCACAGGGCCAGGAGTTGGACTCGATGATGCTGATGGGTCTCTTCCAATACAGCATATTCTATGATTTTGTAATTCTGTGAAAATAAATGCCTAGTACCTGTCTGTAAATGCACGCACACTCTTTACATTCATCAAAGTTTATGATGCAGGATCTCTTCTGGGGTGCTGCACATTTAAAATTAAGTACACAGACTGTCAAATAAATGAAGGAGTCTGTATTAATATTAATGTTCTATATAGCAGCAACTGCATTTCATTTTCCCCTAGGCAGAATCAACATGCTATTGGCTACCACATGAAATTTAGATACAAGTGACCCAAAAGGGGTGCAACCGTACAGGTTAGTCTCCCTTCCACCTGTTTTCACTTTGGACTTCCTTGGGCTGTCACTGAGGCCAGTGGGAATAGCACCAAGTCAGTTGCTCTTGTGAATAGGAATTCTGCCATGTTCAAGGGATGACAGCATTGGGGGTGTCATTGCCAAGGCATTTTTCAAAGTCAAATATTTCTGAAAGGCTGTTGGCCTATTAGTTAATATGTACTGATGTATACACTGCTATTGGTCAGCAGTTATCAGCAAAGTATTTTGTGCTTGAACTGTGAAAAGAGGAATACTGTGGGAATGCAGAATGTGAAGGAGGGTGTTTCAGTCCTCTCTAGGTACTTTTGATGTAGCAGTTGTGTTGCATGATATAAAACTGGTGTCCCTGAGTGGGGGGGACTGCCCACAGCAGGGCTGTCGTGGAGCTGGTCCCCTGCCCTGCTCTTCTGCAGGTGGAAGAAGCAAACCTTAAAATAAGCTCCAACAAACTCTTGGTTTGCTTAAAGCCTGGAGGACCCATTTTGGATTTTGCTCCCAAGTTGAAAGACAAAGTCCAGTCACTCTAGTGTTTGTATTGACTGTATCTCAGTCACCTTCAAAATATTAACTTTCATGCTAACAAAAAGTCAATGAGACCTCCACTTACAACCATTTCCAAAGGATGCCATATTAAAAAAATAATTGGGAGGTGTCAAAGTCCTTCTGAAGAACCTGGTGTTGAATGCAGTGGGAACACCTTCATAGTTAGTTGTGAGGAAACAATTGTGTGGCACAAGGAGAAGTTCAGTGGTCAGCAACCCTACCTTGCTGATGTTGACAGGGTGGACTTCAGTTGAGTTTTCTTTGATGCGGATGATGGGGGGAGCTTTCCACAAGCTCTCCATCACAGTGATGATCACATCAACACTGCCAGTGAAAGCATTTGTTGTTGTCCCTGCCATGTCCTTCACGGAGACAACAAGCGTGAAGGTGTCGTGCTTCTGAGGATCCAAGTAATAAGAGCCTAGGGACAGAGCAAAGAGTCAAGAGAAATGACACAGAGGCTGTGAGAGTTGTTCATCTGCCTGCTGCCTCCTACATGCTCTATAGTTCTTTAGCTGCTTCAGACTTACTCCCTTAGATGGCCCTTTGGGAAAAATCTCAGCAAGCCACTACCTCTGGCTTCTCTGAACAATACAGCACAGCATCATGTGGATGTGACAATATGAGGCCTCTGTGCTGCAGTCTCATTTTGTGCAGATGCATCACTGAACAGCCCTCGCCACAGTTAGGCACTTGTTCAGCCTAGCAGAATGGATGTTTCTAAATCATTGCAATTTAGTTGGGATCACATGTCCAGCTGTGTTTTCTCTGCATTTTTCATGTTACTGCTTTTGGGTTTCTAGATTTCAGGGCAGAGAATTGATTCCAAGATATGACAGTATAGTCCTGAAGGCCAGAGGAGCTATCTCTCTTCTCAGTGTACTTTTAGATCTCAATCTCCATTTCTGTTAGCTTCCCTTGAATTTGGTGGCACAAAAAACTAGTTCCCCAAAACCAGGGCTTTAGTGGAGTGTGTCCCACTGACTACATCTATTCAGAATATAGCATGAGACCTGTGTTGTTGTTTTGTTCCTATACACACCCCAAAACTCATGCTTTCTCTTTGCAAACTAGGATCTTTTTACGTACCTGTCCTGCTTGGTGAGATTGCTCCTGTTGCATTATCAATCTGGAAAAGCATTTGTGCATAAGGGTTGGGGAAATGATGGAGAATGCTGTATGACAGCTGTGCATGGGGAGTTTTAGGATCATCACGGTCAATGGCATGGACATACATGAAGGGCTTGCCTGTTTGGATTGGAGCAGAAACAGTGGTAAGAGAGGAGACCAAACCTCAACACATGATCCATCTGAGCAGAGTTCTCAAGCCAGGACAGCAGCTTATGGGGAGCTACCATTGTTCTGTAATGCATCTCTCATGGCAAGCTATGTGTGGAGGTTACACTGCTGCATGCCATCCCACAGGTCAACCCTCCACCAGCTCTGCTGAGTAGGATCACAATAGGTGTGGTGACCAGTTGATGAAGAAGGTGACAGGGTTAAATCAACAGAGAGCTATCTATCACACAATTCCAGAATTCAGTTCACTGGGATCTCTCCTTAAGTCCACTTTGCAGTTCTTACATAGATCAGTTTAACCCAAAGCACCTTGTGTCTGTGACACAGATATAATTAAAGAACAACCACACAGTGGAAAAAAAAAAGGAAATACACAGTAATGTAACTCACCTTTGGAGCACCAGTGCAACATTCAAAATCTTTTTGACTTGCATGCAGTTAAGAATAGAGTAAAATGTTTCAGAATGATTTTCTGACCCCATGGAGTCATGCATATTCTATAGCAAAAGTTTCTTCTTGAGTCCATTGGCACAGTGATAACAGCAGTATGAGTCCTTTGTTTCATTTCCAAGATATAAGTCTCAAACTGCTCTTTGATACTTGCATGACTCTTGGACTGGATGGCTGCAATCCATAATCTAAGACTCTCCTATAAATGCTAAGGTTCAGCCCATGTTCTGAGAAGCATCAATCAGGGTAAGCATCAGCCATGGTAAGCACTTACCTCATATCTACCCTGGCACTTTTTTTCACTAAGATTCACATTCTTAGCATTTTCTTTCTATATAGTCTTCAGTAGCCTTTAAATTCTAAATGCCTTCTAGCAGAAGGGTTTTTTTTTCAGTGCAATGGAGAGAGCAGCAATATTTGCCTGTTAAGTGATACTTGCAAAGAATAAGTACTAAAAAATATTTCTGATTGCACTCATCCCTTTACACCACACAGTGGTCACCTCTTTACCCTTCATTATATTATGAGGCTTTCATCCTTATTTTGTACAGTCCAGTGGGAAGAAAAACGGATTATTTCCCAGCTTGTATAGCAATCCCTTTACCTTCCTGCTTAATTTACCTACCTTCCTATTAACAATAATATTTAATTATGGTGGTAATTACCTGGACGAGAGTTCTGCCTCACTACTCCAAAGTACCTTGTCTGGTTAAATTCTGGTGGGTTGTCATTGATATCTTCCACATTTATTGTAACAGTAAATGGACCTTTAACTTTGTTTCCACTTCCATCCAGACTTTCCACCTGATTTGAAGAAAGAAGGAACAGCAAAGAAATATTTTCATGCAGATAAGTTAAAAGGCATAAATTAATATCAGGATGTCAAATGCCAGGTCACTCTTACTCTGATCCAGATCTGGTGAGGGCCATCACTGTGTAGCTCCACATACAAGGACAAATTTGCCACTGTATATAATGCCAACAAAACAAAATAACCCACTCCTGCTTCTAATGACACCTTTCAGAGGACAATTTCCCACTTCCAGTTTCAGCAGACTACTTGTCTTTTTGCACAGCTTAGAATTCATTTTTTTCTTTAAACAGAAATATATACTTTCTAACAAACAAGGAGAAAATTCAACATGATATAGCATTTATATCTCATAGCCAGTATAAATATAAATCAGATAAATAGTCTGATATAAGGGTTAGTAAAGAAAAATCAGTTCTTATGTCTAATGACTTTTTTCAAACAATTTGACTCATTTCCCAGCCTTCTTTAACTTTAAAGTACCAAGTAGATATTATATCTGTCACACTTAATTTTGTTACCACATAATAGATAAAATCACTATTATTTATGCCTAACCAAGCATAATTTTTTTGTTCTGTCATCACTTCTTGTCTATAAATGATTCACATGCTTAAGGTTATTAACTCTTGGGGCTAGAAAATTGTCCTCTCTAATTCCAATCCAAGGATGCTTTAGAGCTGAGAAAGTGAAACCATGAAATCTGAAGTACTAAACTTTAGAAAGACAACTAAGGCTGGCTAAAAAACCATCATGTACTTTGTGTGTTCAGATAGTGATCCTCTCATGATCATATCCTTCTCAGCTGCTAGTGCCTCAGACAAAGACAATACCATTTTTGACACAGTTTAAGAGCACAAGGCTATACTGAGACCCAAAGATGGCCTGTCCACTGCCCTATTCTCAACAGTGTTTACACTAGTGAGGTCCTCATGAACAGAGTATAATAGCAGGACAAGCACACAGTTTTTTCCTCTCTTAGAGTCCAACATCTGCCAAAAAGCTTTCTGCTGTTATCTGACAGATGTTAGATCTGTATCGCTCTGCCTAAATGTCTTTTACTCACATCATTTCACAGTCACAGGATATTCGAGTTGGAAGTGACTCACAAGATCATCAAGTCCAACCCTGAAGTGAATGGCCCAAACAGGAATCAAATCCTGGCATTGTTAGTACCATGCTCTAACCGAGCTAATCTCAGTTTGTTGCCATATCTATCATGAGCTTTTTAAATTATTACAATAGTTTATTTTTCCACTCCAGACATGCAATTCACCCTATCAGTCTTCAGGGATAAAAAGAGAAACTCATTCACAAGGTTTGATTTTACTTCCAGCCAAGTATTCCCCTCATATTAGGAGAGTTAAAGGATTGGTGTTGGCATCACAACTTTTGTTTTGTCAACATAGCCTTCCTCTGCTAAGGAGCATTTTCCTGTTCAGTCTCTGAGAACTACAAAACTGTATGTCTTCCAGCAAATCTTAATACTAAAAATGAAAAAGCTGCCTGTAAACATAGGCAAAATAAAGAATTCAAAATTTCAACAGATTTCTCTTAATATCAGATTTACCAAAAGAGGGTGAATGTGAATACTTCTCCTTTCCTATTTCCCATTGAGTTTTTACCTGCAGTTTGTGCACTTGTTGGGTCTCCCAGTCCAGAGACCCATTGATATACAGGATGCCTGTCTTCGGCCCAATGTCAATAATTCCAGCTTTTTCACCAGACATTCTGAAACTCACAGCAGGTGGCTCAAGTGTGAACTACAATGGCAAAAAAACAGAGGGGAAAATCGTCATTTTTTCAACATTTTCACTATAATAAAAATAAGTTCATACTTTTGTGACTTTTAAAATCTATTGGCAACAGTGTGTTTGGCTGGGAGAACGATATTCTGAGAGTCTGCTCAAACAAGTCTGCTCTTTTCTGATCCTCAGCAGAGGAGTTTTCACATTATTTCCTGAATGCTGCAAGAAATCTCAACTGCAGTTTGTTTCCAAAGCAAACATCTGCTTAGCACAGGACTTTGTCTGAGCACAGGAATGGAAAAAAATGACACACATCCTCCATTTGCCTGGGAGCTGGATCTGTCCTTCTGTGGTTATGGCTTTGGGAGGAAAACCTCAGAGTCAAAGGAAAATGATGACACAAGTTACATGGAAAGAAATTCTCCAGGAATGTTGAGTTTATTAATCCCTGTCTTAGCATATCCTCTTAAAAATGTGTTTGAGAGGGGGTTGTCTCCTGCTCTTTGCATGTAGACTCTTGAATTCCCAGAGAGAGGAATTAAAAATTAATTTCAGACCCTCTTGGGGGACTGTTCTTCCCACCAGCACAGAGGACAACACTCCCTATGTGGTCTCTGTGTGCAGACTGTGGGGTTTTTGACCAGAGTGGATAACATGAGACACTTGATTACCTGGTGAAGGATGCGTGGGCCCCCTCCTTCTTGGACAGAGAAGGTCATGTCCTGCAGAGGCCCACTTACTTGCAGGCCCTCCAGATTAAGCCACATAGCCTGTGAGAGAGAGAGAGAAGGATGGAGGAAAGCAGCTGAAGGATGTCTGCTGTCACCACACACAAACAGCAGCTCCCCACCACTGAGCCTCCTGCAAGTTATTTTGCTATAGTATGATGGCAGAGACTCTTCCATCTTTGCACTGAACATCTCCAGGTTCTTTAGTGTACATAATTTTTAAAAGCAGTGTGATTTATTAATTAATTTGAGAACAAAGACTTGTGCCCTGCATTTTTCTGACCACTACATAATTAAATGAGATTGGATCTACCTTCAAGAGCAAACAGAAGAAGAAAATAGATGAATGTAGACTGAGAGCAAAAGGGAATTCATAAAATCATTGCTGGATCACCTCTGTGTCCCCAGCAGGAACACTCACATCCCATCCAGGAGCCACAAAGCCCTGTGACAACAGTTTATCTGGAAACCAAACATCACACCTGGGCATGGGAAGAGCTGTGGCTGCAGCCATTGTAATTTCCCCAGTAAATAAAAGCTTTTTTGTGTGGGAATGAGGTGGCCCACCCCCCTCAGTGCCACAGCCGCCTGGGCAAGCCACTTGAGCCCTGTGCCTTCACATCAGTTGCATGTGAATGCAAATCACAGAGAGAAGAAACACATTCTTCTGATCTTTGGCTTTTACCTGATGGCAAAACTGTCATACAAATCCATCTCAGCCTCTGTTTTCTTCCTAATGGCTAGCAATGTCTTAACAAGAGGGGTTTTCTCTGCCAAATTTTTATAAGTTTTATAACCACACACTCCCCAGTGCCCGAAGACCTCCACACTCCTGCCCTAACATTTCATGGCTGTTCTTGCATCCAAACAAAAAAAAAAAGCAAAGCAAAAACGAGCATTTCAGGGCAGCCCTTGCACACACGACAATTCACACTCCGGTTCAGATAATCGACCTGTTTCTCCAAAGGCAAGACCAAGCTCTCCCAAATTCCCTCTCTTCACCACCTATCTTGACAACACTGAGGATCTGCCTGTCAGAATTAGGGCTCCATTATCTGGCTGCACAGGTAAAATTTCTTTTCTTCCATAGTAAACTTAATTTATTTTGCTTTTCAGATTTAGTACCATTGCCACCCTGTCCATCACCCCCCAGAGCTGAGAGTCTGTTCTCTGCTGCATGACTTTTCCTCTGCATTTGATCCTATTGCTGCTGGGACAGCTATTCAATTTCTCACAGAAAAGCACAGTCTGGATATTACCAAGGGAAAGCTTAATTCTGCCTGTGACAAAAACATAGCTAAGTTCAGCACAATTTACCCTAAAGCATTGCTTTACACAAGTGTGTGTGTGTGTGTGTGTGTGTGTCACAAGTGGTGTTTCAATAATTCCATATTCTTCTCAATAACAGCCAGAGATGCTGTCCTGCTCACCTACAAGGCTTTGTGACTCCTTTTGAAAACAGGCAAAGCAGAGAGCTGGGGAAGGAGAGGGAGGGATGCTTGTGAACACTAGTGTCAGCAGAAGAACATCAACAAATGCTATCTGATAGTTATGCATCCAGGAAAATGCACTTTGCAGCTACCTTTTAATACGTTTGCAAAATGCTGACTGCTGGCCTCTGCCAGGGACCAGATATCAGGACCCTGAATCTGAACTGCTATGGCTATTCTCATGCCACACAGGTTGGCACAGCCTGGCTCCTGGAGGCTTTACCGGGACCATTTTGTGGACAGATTTTGCTTTATCATATTCCCTGCCATAGAGGAACAAAGGCTGTTGCTATAAAACCCAACAAGTTCAAAGTGCAGCTTATGAAGCAAGTAAGTGATATCACTTCTGATGATTAAAATTACTTTATGTGGACCATAAATATTTCCAAACATATTTCTACAGCATGAATCACTCCTCAGGAGCTTGAAGGGGAGAGAGGCTTTATCTCTTGGTCCATATCCATTGGCATCACATCTGAAGATGGCTTTAATGCCTGCAGAGTGGCTTCATCGGGGGGTGGGCAGCACTGCCACAAGCAGCAGCTTGTGAAATGGGAAGGGAAAAGGAGGTGCTCACTGTGGCACTCTTCAAGGTCTCCATATTCTGAGGTATTTTTTACTGAACTTGAATTTGACTCATTTTTTTCAATCTTTTCTGTTAATTTCAATTGTGAAGTAGAAGTTACCACTGCTGTAGCCTTTATGAACAACAACAAATCTATAGAATTTAATACATAAGGTCCATAAAAAGCATAGTTAATATATTTCAGTTCCAGAAAATCCTCTGAAAAGGGATTCACATGGACCAAATGATGAGGATACATAACTAATGCCCACGGTTTAAACTATGAGCCATTATATCTTATAATACATTTAATATGTCAGAACGTGTATGGATTATAATGCACAACACATGATACTGATGTTTTTACTCTTTGGTGACTTGTTGCAGTATATTTAAGTCTTTTCTAGCATGAAATTCATGTATTGGAAAGAGTGATATCTAAAGAGGAAGTAGAAGAGACAAAATAAGCAAATTGGTGCCTTCTAGGCTTTTCAAAGATTTTTTTCCTAATGACTGAGATGTCTTCTTAACTTGCTGTGACTTACTGTCACACGCATGTGCTGGGGACACACTCCCACACCCAGAGTTACAGCTGCTCTGCTGGCAGCTCTGCCAGCCTGACCTGCAGGCTGGCACACCCAGGGATTAGAGCTCAGAGGCTCGCAGGCAACCTTTGCCATTTGCTCACAGATAAACAAAGGAAAACCTGTAACTCACCGAGTGAATGAGAAGCAGAAATTGAAGTCCACACAGCTTAAGCATACTGGAATATGCTTTGCTTCAGCTCCTGCAAAGAGATGACAGTCACTTTAACCCCACAGAGCTGGCCCAGCCTATTTGCAAACCAAGGCAAAGCGGAGTTTTCCTGAAGCTGCAGGGAGGGAGCTGAGGAGTGAGCCCCGAAGGAGCAGGTGCACCTCTGCCGTGAGAGGCGAGGTCACTGCTGCACCTGGGCTGCCAAGGAAGGCTGTGCCCATCAGGTCTGTGCCTAATGGTGCAAGAGATGCAACATGTGAGAGCCTCAAAGAGCTGTCAAAGATTGAACCCGACACAAAAGTTCAAAGCATGCAACCGCACTGTTACAATGATTCTATCACACAAACCCATTTTTGTTTCTGCTTTACTGAAAGAAGTGAGACGTCCGCAGGAAATGCTATAACCACAGGACAAAAATTTTGCAGAGACCATCCTAAGGTGTCTGTCTTCTGGTTCCAAAAAACCAAATGTTTCCTGCAGATTGCAGAGGTGAAGTAAGCCTAAGGCATCTGCACACCCTAAAACAACATGGCTACTGAAAACAAAATTTCCAAGTCCAAGGAACACTCTCTGCCTCAAATTTCAAAGAAATGCTGAGCACACACTTCCACAACTTGTGTTACATCCTCCTGAAGATTAGATGGCTTTCTCAAAATGAAATCCTACTTCCTCACTGCCTCTAGATTTTAACCAAGCGGATGAGGCTGGCTGTGGAAAGAGGTGAAGCTGGTGTGTTGTGTTGCCATCTTCAGTGGTGCTTCATGATATATGGCTCACACCCACAGGAATCCTTCCACAGCTCTGTCCCATGGAGTCTCCCAAGGGGAAGAACACGGTGTGGAGGCACAGCTCTCTCCAGATGCCTTCCTGCTTGTGTTTCCTATCATACCATTTCCCCTCCCCCCTACTTTTCTTTCCTCAATGACTGAACAAAAAGGGGACCTGTAAATATAGAAACTGCTATCCACACTGCTGTTCTCTCCAGCACTCATTCTAGGACATGCCACAGGACTTTATCTTCAAACCCCGTTCTGAGCTGGGTTATTCTGTGTGTGTAATTACACCCTTTGAAAGTACTGGGCTCTTTCCTTGGGCTGGAGATAACTGTGTGGGTACTGGAAGAAAATAATATGACATACTTTTGAAACCAGAAGTGCTCAGGAAAACCATTAAATTTGTCAGGAGACAAGGTCTGAAATTGAGCGACCTACAGATGCTTGGCTGTGATGCCTCCTTAGGGATCCTTCACAGACCTCCTGAAGCCAGAGAAGGTGGCACAGGCAGTGCAGAGAGAGGGAGAAGACACTTTGAACCTCCTGGAAGGACACTTTGAACCAAAACGGTTGCTGATATTGCAGTTACACAGTCAATGAAAATTCTTTCAGTTCCTCTGCCCCTACAACTTCCCCCTCCCTTCCTGCCGCACTCTTCTGAATATATTGACCAGCTGCACTTAATAGCCAGGTGGGAACTTCAAAAAACTCATTCCTTATTAATTTGGGGTGGCAGGTGAGACAGCGTTCCCACGGTGTGCCCTCTCCATCCCGTAAGGCTGCAGTCTGTGCCCAGGTGCTCTCTGAAGGGTTTTGTCTGCCTCTCTGGAGGAGGCTCGGCTGGAGGTGCCCCTTTTGCCAGCAAGAGCTGGAGAAATACCAGGCAGCTAAAAGTACTGGGGGAGACCATCAAAAGGGAGGAAAACCAGCATGGGGTGGTCTGGGGTACCATGGTCTGGATTCAGGGAAAAAAGAAGGAGCAAAACCTTCTATGGAGTGGAGAAAGTTTCAGGAACACATCCAGCCTTACTTTAGGGGACAGAAAATGCTGGAAAATTAATTCCTAAATGTGGCTGTGTCATGGCCAGGTTCTCCTGTCCAGATCTGACTCCCAAATGCAGCAGTGGAAAAGCAGCCATTTCACAGTTTGCATGACAAATGCCTTTGATGTTCCCTGCTCTTTGAACATAAACACCATTTCCTTATGTCATGCCATTTGTCTTGCCTGTTACAAGTCTTGATCAGACCTCGAACATTTATTTTTGTGTGGAAACTCTTACCAAGTCTCATGAACCATCTCACTGCCAAGGACCAAAGCCCCAGAATCCATACTCCTCTGTCACCCAGAATAGAGTTCCAGTATATATAGATCCATACAAAAGTTTTCAGCAACAGGCAGTTTCAGGATTAGAATAGCATCAGCTTAACTAAAAGCAGCTTGAGATCTGGCTGAGGACTGGAGCCATATTTTCTCCTTCATTTCTTAGCTTCATCTCAAGTGCTATATCCCTAATAATCCCTCACAGTTCCCATGTCTGAAGAGAAATCTCCAGGATAACCATCATACAAATATTCCAGCAACTTTCAATAATAAACATTCAGAGAACAAAGAATATTCCCGGAGATTAAAGATCAGTAACAATTGCAAGTATTTGGTTCCATGGAAAAAAATATTATTTTCTTTAGCTGATTGATTTCAGATGTTCAAATTCAGCAAAGAGAAAACAGAGGAAATTGATCCAAATCAAATATAAACCAGACTGAGCCTTAGCACAGCAGTCATCCATTTTACAGGGACAGCTGAATTCCTAACTGCCTGAAAATCCTTTAGAAAAACCCCTGCTTCAGATTTTAAAATCTTTCTGTCAAATGTCAGTTAGATGATCCCTTACCTGTTACATGAAAAGCGTATTTTGGTATAAAAATGCTTCTTTCTTTCAGCTGCGGGAACACACCTTTGCACAGGTGGGTGATGTCTGTCTGTGCTTACCCAGTTTATGGTTCCTCAGAGTTGCCCTCAGAGATTCAGCTGCTCAAACATTAACTGCATGGACAATTATTGATTGTAATGACTAGGTGTGGTATGGAACAGCAGCCCTGTAAGGAAGCAAGGTAGCTTCAAGGTAATTTACACTCTTCAATATTTTTACGTGCTTTGTGATTTTCTTTCTGATTTAATTTTTTCGGTCGGGCTGTGAGAAAAGAACATGCAGGGCGTGGGCTGGAGCCACAGGGGAAAGGCAGCCTTTCTGTAGGAGAGCAGGTGGAGAGGAGAGGGCCTGGGCCTGGGGTGGAGAGCATGTTTGCTACTTGCCTAGTCGCAGGAATAATTCACATTCAGAAGACAAGAATTTGGACATAAAGGTGGCTTGTTTTCACAGCACATCCTTCCATGGAAAGGACCCAGCCTAGTTATGAAAATAATTTGGCAGTCCACAACTCAGAAAGTTCAAATTCTGTCTGAGCTCTGCTAAAAATTTACTTTGGGTAACTTTGGGCAAATCACTCTGTCTGCCCTTTTCCAGATGCTTATCTCATAATGGATGCAATAATTCCTTTCCCTTGTGTGCCATCTTTCATGTCTGTTTATGTTTGCAGCCTTTCAAGGGAACTAGTCCTCACTAGTCTCTGCATTATGACGCATGCATTAAAGGGAACTGAAATCAATTGGGCTGTAAGGGAAGATGGTAAAACAAATAATAAATAAAATATATTTGGAAAAAACCATAATTTTTTAAAAAAATTACAGTCCTCAAAATGTTAATGCTTTTTGTATCTCACTTTTTAATATAATGCTTATTTCAGAAGTTTTGGACAGGCTTATTTTATTTTTTTGAGAAATATTACTTTTCATCCAGGTTCTAACTTCTGCTTTCAATTTCCCCAGTCTGTCAGATTGCTCTTGAATGCTGTTAAATTATTTGTGCAGCACATTATTTTCTGAATTACACATCTAAAGAAAGAAGTGTTTAGAATTGATTGCTGCTCGAAGGTGTACAGTTCTGGGAAAAGTTAGACCTTCTCTTTGTGTTTCAGATCATACTTTTCCCTCGAAATCAGTGTTTGTTTCTCCAGGAAAAAACCCCTAGGCTATGCTTTCAGCATGCTTTAAAATGCAAGTGTTCTCCATTCGCTCATGCACTCAGAATGATTCAGACTTTCTCAAAGCTGTCTGCTAGCAGTGAGTTATCTTCAGAGCACAACTCAAAACCAGTTTTGAATAAAGCATTAAAACTCGTTGTTGATAATTTCAAAATAAATGTAATGAGAGGGAAATTAACTTTCTCAGAAATATGTTGATTTTAATTGACCTACATGCAGATTATCTGAGTACTAGTTGGATATGAATGAGCAGCACTTTCAACATGAAGTAGTAATTTTAAAACAGCAAAACTTCACGAGCAGAATCAAATTCACATACACAAATTCCTAATGACATTTTTAGCCTTCCTTCACATGACAAGTGCAGAGTAACTCAAGTTGTGATGTCAGAAGTGCTATCCATATAAACAAGTCACGAATTTGTCTTTCAAGTGCTGGTGTCTCTGCTCAGAAGTTCAATTACCTGTGTATTACTTGAAGTACAAATACACAAATGTAAGGTACCTAGTATGCTTAATTGAATGCCCACAATATTTAAAGTCAGAGGTGAGCCTGTCATACCCAGTATCTTTCTCTGGCTGAACGAGTTTCCCAGACACAGAGCAACTGCTCGCAGGCTGCAACCACACAGGAGAGAAAAAAAAATCTCCCATGTCAAATACATTACAAAGTCCAGAAGCACTTAAGGCTTTACAACAGTCATAACATGGTGCCACAGATAAAATCACGAGAAGAAACTCAGCAGTGAGACTGGGTCCTTGAGCCAGCTGTTCCTCTGAGTAAATCCAACGAAAAAAAGGCAAATGTCCAGGTGTTTATTGTGTGAATCATTGTTCAACTACTCAGTTTTTCCAGAAACAACTCTTCTCATATCATTAGTCACATCCTTTTCACCCTTCCCATTTATCACCTTTGTCATTTCTCCCTCACTCCTTTTTAATTTTTTCTTTTTGTTTTTTTACTTTTACTCCTGGTTTCAACTCAGCTGATATCTCTCCATGTACCTTTTCCACTTCCCAAACTAGCTGGATCTGCCTGACCTCAGCTTCTTTCCCTTTCTGTTTGTTTAGAAAATATTTATTTTATGGATCTATTATGGCATGATAATTTCACAACATAATTAATGTGTTTCAAAATGAGATAGTACCACTGGAGGAAAAAGAAGCATAGAAAAGTAATGCTTAAAACAAACTTAAGTTTCTATTGACCTAGTTCCTTCACTTCTCATAAGGCAGAGTCACCTATACCTGTAACCTCCCTGACTGTAAAAAATGTAAATAATGACCAGTCTTAGATTCCATAGCTGATCCACTGTGGCACCCTCACCATCTGCTCATTCACAGGGATGCCCTCTGGACACTGCTCAGTCACTCCACCTTTGCTGATGACCTGTGCCCTATTCTCCCAGACGAGACTTTACAACACTGCTGAGGGAAGGTTCCTACAAAAAAGTATCTCCCAAACAATGAACTTATAATGTACTTTCATGTTATCTTCATTGCATTGATATATGCAATCCACTGACATAATTATGATTTTGTATTTGCCTACTCTATGTGCTCAGTTTAGTGGTGTAACCTACTTATAATTGTCTGAGCTTCTTTGTGAGACTGAGAACACTGACAAACTCTGATTTAGCAAAGATGAGCACTGATTTAGTTTATTCCTACTAACCTTCCTAATACTACTTTTGCTTTGGGACATGTCATTCACTCCATATATAGAGAGACCTGGTCACTCCTGCTAGTGCTTTTCTGTGATTTGTTTCTTATGAAATTCTTCTTATCAATAATTTTATTTTATAGAAATCTGCTTTTTTCCAAGTTCACAGTAATTTTTTTTACTTTTCCCTCTTTTTCTTTGTGAGGACTGTGTATTCTCATCATGGTATAATTACCGATACTTAAATCATTGCTATCTTTTATACCCTGCACTTCAAAATAGGTACATGCATCCCCATCAACATTTCCCTTTTGTCCCTGACAGTCCTATTTTCCTGACAATTCTTTCTGAATCACTTTACCCTTCTATAAAAACAATTCAGTCTCAAATTATTCAGCCAAATCTCTGTAGTTCTCATAATCTTGAGAACATATTAAGTGTTAAAAGACCACATATTCCTTCCATTTAAGGTGTTCTTTAAACCTTCCTTCGACATCTCTCATTATCTTTTGGTAGCTTTGCCCTTTCTACTGTTTAGACCCCAGTTCACATTGATACAATTAATTGTTATACAATGGTGTTAGAATTGTGCTGAAGAGAGGGTACCAAGAAAAAAAGCACAAACCAAGAGAAGCAGATGAACACATTTTTGTGAGCAATCATCCAAAACAAGAGACATCATGGTAAAGGGCATAAGGTGAGAGGTAAACCATGTAGGCGTGTGTTGGGTTAGGACCAAAGCATGGCACTGACTGTTTAGCAAGTTCTGCACAAAAGAGGGAAGACAGAGGTATCCAGTAGTTCACAGTACTAATGTTTGATGACCAGAGTGAGTGGAGCTGCACCATTTGTGTGGCCCTGTCCTCCTGTCCAGGAGATATGGCTTTTTGACTGGTCTATGTGTGCTGTGCCTTGGATGGTGAAAACCTTGTCTGAATCATCCCTGTTCCCAGAACATGCTCTTCAGTTTTGATCTGCTAGCCTTCATTCTCACTTGGATCACTTCTCCTGTCTGAAGCAGCAGAACACAGATGATCAGGAGCTCAGGAAGGGTACCTATAAAGGTTCCCCCACACTGTCTTAGAAGCAGAGACACTTCCTGCTTGCTTCCTTCCTTGGAGCAGTCATTATGAATTGCCCATCTGCTGGAAGACATGGGCTCTGTTCTTTCTCAGGGAAGTTGACATACAATTTTCACCCCACTGAAAGGCACAGCCCTTCCCTCTTGGTGCTGCCCTGCATCTCCAGCTTCTGTGTTTGGCTGTCCTCAGAGTACTTCATGTCCATAATATTGATGTAATTCTCCTAGCCATTGTTGTGTCTCAGCCTAGCCACCACCTCCAGCAGCCCTTTACCCACATGGTACCTCATTCTTGGCTTGCAATGACAGCAATGCCACCTTGCAGCTCACCAGAGCTTGGACAGATGTCTCCTAAGCTGGTTTCACTTGTTGGTAGGTGTGGCTACCCTCAAAGCAAGAGGAAGATGAATCAGCAGTACATCTGACTGATAAACGTGCCCGCCTTCATTCCCAGAGGATCTCCTTGAAGGTCTTGGTCAGCCCCATCCCTGCAGAAGTTGCCTCACACATGTGGCACTCTCAGGCTCTGTCCCCAGGTGTGGCAGTGTGCCCTCTCCTGCTGCACACAGGCAGATCACTCTGTCCTGCCTTCACTGCTGGCACAAGAGGCCTGCTGAGAAGTTCCCTAATTTGCTGCTGCCAGGTCCTGGCCCCTGTTAGGTGCTGAGCTAATGCTCTTGAACTCCCCAGCTATTAAACTTGCACAGGTCAAGATGATAGATTTTAGTTTTCCTTTTTCTTCTTGCAAGCAATGACATAATGGAACCAAGTGGCTCTTCTGGAATAAACAATGCATATTCTAGAGATTACTTGTGTTTACTCCTCATGCAAGACCTCCAAAGAAGATTAAAACTTGAGCTCCATACTGTAGCATGGAGATATTCCCTTTCTTTCAGGATGCTGGTGTCCTGTAACTAATTCTCATGATGTCTTAAGGTGGTACATGCATTAAAACTTATAAACTGCATATTGCAAAATTACCTCTTTTTCCTCATAAATGCAGAAGAAACAAGTTTTTTACCTCTTGCATTCATAACTCAATACCTATATTGACATGTACAAATTTGCACAGCTCAAAATATATAACACTGTGTAAAATCTAAAATGAAAATGCAAGTCTTTCCTCAACTATAGTCTTTTTACAAAGTTTGATAGTATTATGACATGAAATAACCATCAAGCTGGCAGATTGATGCTTCTTTGTTTATTCACATATGTATGTAAATGCACACCGTCTTAGAGGAGTCTATCATCTGGATGTATGTGCCCACTTATAGGACACTGAAATAGGCATGATAAAACAAAGTAGTCTCCAGGGCTTTGTTTATCACTGTGATCACAGATTCTGCTGCCTGAACTGTTACATGTAGAAGTCACTGCATGAAAATCAGAAATAAACTCAGGAGCAGAGCCCAGATGCCAAGATTTCACCTTCAAACTGGAGCAGGACTTGGGTGCTCTTCATTCTCTTTCTCTTTTCAAAAATTACAGCCAGGCAGTGCCCTCAGATCTTGGGCAGAATCTACATCCCTGGCTCCCAGGAGTAGGGACAAACTCCTGCAGACATCCAAGCCCCAGAGTTGCAGCATGTGCTCGCAGTCAGCCCTATGCCTAGCCTTCCCTCGAAGGGAAGACCCCACCACTGCAGCTCACTGCTTCACCTCCTCACCCTCTGGGTTTGCCCTCCTGAGGTTTTTTGTTGGCCCTGTTAGCTGGGCCAGGAATAAAGGCTTAGACCTTTGGGAATGGATTTTGCTCTGTGCTTGAGAAAAAAAGCCCAACAGTGTTTCAACTTTTTATTATATCTCATTCTTAATTTCTTAATTAAAAACTAGTATTATAATATGCATTTTGTGCATATGATATCGAAAATATATTTATGGTGACTGACTTACAAAGTAAACTGAAATTCAGTGGACAACATAGACAAATCTGCAGTGCCTGGGCAGTCCATGTCCCTCAGCTCAGAACCTGGAATACTGACCTTTGAATGAAAGCATGTTACAAAAACCAGCACGGATGACTGGAAACTGATGCTCTTTGTGTCCCTCCCTCCCAACCTCCCAGCTGTGAATACAGAACCAGTTTCTGCTGCTCAGGCTTACCTGACTCTCCCTTTGCCATGACTGTAAAACCAGCAACATGATGGAATATCAGTCCAATACCCTCACCTCAAGTCTGATGGCTCCTCTAAAGGGAAGGATTTATTGTTACCATGCTAGTACAAACCTCAGAAATGCAGAGCTTGACCAGTGAAGACAAAACTGGTCAAGGTTTATCACTTATAACCAACCAGCTTCTTGTCCTGGTATAGGTTAAAAAAAGATGCTCTTTGCCTGAGCAGGGATAAGTCAGATGTGGCTCATTTTCCCCTTAGTTTCAGCTCTTCTCTTCCCCATGCAGACAATATTCATGCTTACACTGCTTTACATCACAGGGTGGAACTTTCAGAGACTGATAAGATACCAAGTGTTTCCTTGAACACAAGACCTCTTGTAAATACTTGTACCAGCAACTATAATAGCAAGGGAGCAGCAAACCTCAACTCATCAGGAATTCTTACTGATTACTGAGTTTCCAGAGTATGTTCCCCTAAATGATATCTGTGTTTCCAACACTGAATTACCTTCCTTGAAGCCTTTGGCAAGGGTAGAAATAGGGAGCAAGGGACTGAATGTTCACATTGATTTTAACATGCAATGAAAGTACTTTATGTCTAAATATCAAAACTTGGGGTTCATTTTAGCACACATTCTTTTCAGAGGAGCTTCCAGGTGACCCTAAATGTGATTCCTGCTGGAAAAATTGCCACAAATCAGTTGTGTTACCTCTCATCTCAGCAGGGCCATGAAGTCTGGTTGCAGCTGTGCCCTCCACTGAAAGTATTACAAACTTCCAAAGAAGTGACAAAATTGAAGTTGAACCTTCTAGGGTTCTGGCAATTTCACTTCAGAGTCAAATTACATGGCTCACCTGATAAACCTGAATTGGTGCTGAGACTGACCTTTAGCTACTGGAAGGAATTCTACATTTGTTAGAGGCCAAGCATAAATAATCTCACTTATTTCAATTACCTACTTTGGTAATCAAGACCTAGTCACATGGACGAGCCATTAGAGGATGAGGCCTACGGTCTGCAAGAGAGGAGGGTGCACATTTTGTGTTGCCACCACCTACAATGAATACTATTTAAAGAACTAATTCCTAGGCTTAGAATAAAAAATGTCAAAAATACCACATAATTTTAACTTCTGCCAGCGATGGATGACCAGCTTTTGTTGGCACACCACACACAAGCTAGGACCTCAAGGGACTTTCTGTGGGACTTTGATTTCTGTGACGAAATAACTGTGGTATTGGGCTATCAGTGTATGTACTTCGTGTTCATGTCTGTACTTCCAAAGATTACAGTGCAACCATTTAGCTCTTTTTCTGTCTCCCTTGTGACTTATATGCAAGTGCCTCCCTGGACGTACACCTCTGCTTGATATTTATGGAAACTCCACGACTTAATACCCTCCCTCATCTCCCACGTTAAGGCCTCAAGTGTGCATCTGTCTCATTACTTTTCAAGTTCTAAGGACAGTCAGCAGGGTAAATTCATCAGTTCAGAAATATCTCTGCCTTTTTGCATCTTGAGGTCAGTGCAGCCAGAGAATGAACCAGAGCCTTTAACAGTGTCCATGAGAAGAGGTATTGTGGTGCTGGCCTTGGCTGCTGGTACCAATATCCATCCTAGTTCCCAATGATCCAAGGCCAGTAAAGCTGAAACTAAATGCTGTGCATTCAGGGGTCAGTTTCTTGCTCAAAGACAACAGGACAGACTTCCCGTTGAGGAGTCCAAACATGAGGTCAAAAGTTTCACTCAGAGTCAGAAGCACAAAGCCACTTCCTTTTACCCTTGGTTCCATCAAGCTCTTGTGATTGACTGGGCTCGGGTCAGAGCAGCTCCTCGTGTCTGCTCTCAGGTTTGCATTTCCTTCCTGCAGGTACTGCCCCGACCATATCACCAGCACAGCTACAGCAGGGCAGGGCTGAGCAAACAAGAGTCCTGGTGCTCAGCAACCTCAGTGCCACAGGTTGGGTTCTCCTCCCAGTCCAAAGGGAGACCAGCACACTTTGGAGTGCATCTATAAAACCAAAACCCATCCGATGAAGAACACTTTGCCTGAACTTCTTGGTCTTAATGGGTCTTCTCTGAGTGGTCACAGAAGTACATGGGATATTGAATGAGTTGCATCAATTACTGGTTAATAATACATTTACATTTAGATAATGCATTATAGGAGTTCCAAGTATTTTGTAGACTTGGATTAATCAAATTCTCAAAGATCTATAAGAAAAAACATCTCCTTTCCATAAAAGTGGTGCTGTCATCAATTCCAGGAATTCAAAAACAATAACTCCAGCCCCAAAATACCATGGTGGTCCTAAAAAGGTCTCAATAAGAACAACAATGTGAATAAATGAATGAATGAATGAATTAATTAATTAATTAATTAATGTCTTTTTATTCACCTTTTGCTGTGTGACCCTTAATGTTTCATGACAGTTACGGAGATTAGAGGGAGTTTTTTGAACAGCAGAAACCTTCTCACATACTCATAAATTTGTAGAAGCTATCAAACAAAAATAAGATTGTTTCAACACAGTGTGTTTAGAAAATAAAAATACAGCTTTGTCTGAACTTCCTGTGTGCTTTTCAAATGAATTATTGAGCTATTTGGAGCTACAGAGATATTTTTCTCCTATCTTTAACTAATCTAAAGCAAAAAGAGCTTGTTATCAGTCTCAGGACTTTGAGTTATGTTCATGAAACAGTAGTTCTGGTAGTAAGTTTTTATGAATGACTTGCTGGGAAGTTAAACAGGACAATGAGCAGCTAATGCAGAAGGAGAAGCAATCCATGTCCAACATCTTTGATATTCATGCAACCCACTGGAACTAGATCACAGAGAGGAGGGATGGGATGAGGACAGGATATTGCTCTTTGTGGTACCTGTCCACATTCTTTTAATAAAACTGGAGGGTTTTTTGTCCTTTGTTGCCCAAAGTATGTTTAGCTACATTCCTGTTTATTTTTAAAACATTTTACTTTTACTGCAGTCCTTTGATTTCTGTGCTTTATAGTTCTTTGCTGATTTTCTCTTAGAATCACAGAATTGGTAAGGCTGGAAGGCACCAGACCACAGTGGGTTATCTGGCCCAACCTCCCTGCTCACCTACAGTGAGGGAGACTCCACAACGTCTCTGGGCAATCTGTTCCAGTCACTCACTCAGTAAAGAAGTTTTTCCTCATGTTCAGGTGGAGCTTCCTGTGCATCATTTTCTGCCCATTGCCTCTTGTCCTACTGATTGGCACCACTGAGCAGAGCCTGGCTCCATCCTCTTGACACCCTCCCTTCAGATACTGTCTTGGTTTAAAAGACAGGTGTCTGCTAGGGAAGGCAGGAGCCTTCCTTGGAATGGAAAAACTGCAACCCCTTTCCCTCTGAATTATTATAAATTTAAAATCAAGAGGCTCTCAGGCAAAGATATGGGAATAGGAATAACGGTTCTTTACTAATATCTAAAATAAAGCTAACAAATAATAACAACTATGGCATTAACCAACAAACAACCAGAAATCCAGTGGCAGCCTGCCTGGCCTCNTTCTCTTAAGTACTCAGTGATTAACAGCTCATGGGAGAAAAATTCCTGAAGATAAAGAAAAAGAAAGAAAGCCTCCCCAAAAAAAAAAAAAACAAAAAACCAAGATCCAAACTCTGACAGATACTTACAGACATTGGTGAGGTTCTCTCTCAGTTGTCTCTTCTTGAGGCTGATCAGGCCCAACTCTGTTAAGAGTTTTAAGAAAGATGCTCCAGTCCCTTAACCATCTTTGCAGCCCTCAGCTGGATCTGGAGTCTTAATCTATTTGCATATTTTTATTATGGTTCTTCACTACTCATAAAAAGTGCCTAATTTTTAAAAATAATATCTTATATTTAAGAGGTGTGTCCATCACTTTTGCCCTTGTGGTGGTGGTGTAGGGGGACAGGCATTCCCCAGCCCCATCCACTGCACAGGCACTCCCAGGTGGATGTTGGTGTGCACCCTGCTCACCCCAGCCAGCTTTGCTGGAGAGAGGGTGCTCCCATTAAGACTCAGCTGCAATGGAATCAACTAACTGCAAGATCAGCTTTGCCAGACATTGACTCTTTTATTCGTTCTTCTTTTACTGCACTTTTGTTTTAAAAGTACCTTTTTACTAAGAATTGAATTTTCTTTACATAAAAAAATGCAAATTGTTTCAACTCAGAAAGAAAGTGAGATGTGCAAGCCTAATAATGCAATTGATATTCTGGTTATTTTTAAAAGCAGCCTTGAGAGAAGTAGCAGGTTTTGACAGCGGTGTAGCATTTCAGGTAAAAATAAAAGCTGAACTTGTGTGTATATAGTTCTATTACAATGGGATTATTACAGCAAATTCCTACTAATTACTAATTACTCTTAGAATTGGTAACTTCATGTTTCTGCAAGCTTTTACTGAATTCAGCTTGGTGAAAATAACAGAAACATATTTATTTTCTTCAGTTTGTTTTTGTTCTTTATTTTTGGCTGTTTATGGAGTCCTGTTTTAAATACGCCACATTTGCAGACTTCCTGCCACTCTTTAAGAATGAATGCCAGTTTTAATGGATTTAGGTTTGTTTTTCTTTGTTTTTGCTACTATGGAAGTTGTGTGTCCATATTTTTATGTAGATATGTTCTAGGTTGCTACAGAAAGAAAGGGAATTCTTTGAGTAAGCACAAGTATTTGTCATAGTAATGCTGCAAAGGACACATGTAAGGGAATGTTTTATAAATGTCAAACAAATCCTGTTTAAATAGCATATCTTTATTGTCTATTATCAATAATAAAGATTTTATTCATATAACATATAAATTAATATGTTATTTATTTATTTTTACATATTTGCTCTTTATCTTGTATAAGTAATACAAACACTTCATATCTTTAGCACAATTCCATGTACCTGTAGCACTGTTCTAAATTTTTGTTACTAATTTCTATCCAATCTGAAAAAAAATCTAATATTTTATCAGAGGTCTTCCAGAAATATATTTTCATGACATTGGGGATCTCTGTAGGTGACTTGTGCTTCTGGGCTCAGCTTCCAGCTGAGTGAGTAGCTCAGGCCAGGGGACCTGTGGCACCAGCCAGGTGACCGGGCACTCAGAGACTCAGAGGCAGCAGGAGCTGAGGGCTCAGCAAGGAAGAACCCACAGCAGCACCCACATACTCTACCAGGGTATAAAAGCACAAGGATTCCTTTGTTCAGGGTCCCTCTGTTATTCTGTTGTTGTATCACTGTTAAATTACTTAGAGGAATCAGAGTTCTGGGATGCTGCTGGGGGAGATGTGGAATCAAGCTGCCAAGGAAATCTGGACTGACTGCATGAGAGTGGGATGAGCAGGGAGTCAGAGCTGCACCCGTCGGGTCACTGGAGCTGCCTGCTGCAAAGGGGCTTCGGTGCCAGCACTGAGTGTCTGGTGGGCGTGTGACTGCCAGAGTGGCACCTGAGTGCTCTGACAGGGAAGTGTCCTTAACAAGCTGTTGGAGCCTGGGGCTATTGCCAGACCAGTTGATGGCAGCTGGGCAGCACCACTGGCTTCATGGGTTTGCTGATAGCTTTTGATGCAAAGGCCTGATGCAAAACAGCAAAGATTGCAACGGGGAGAGCAACATTAGAGCTATGGACACAGGCTGACAGGGAAGGACCTCATCAGGCAGAGCAGGGCCAGAGTGCTACATGGTCTTCCAGGGGATGTTCAGAGGTGCTGGGAGGCTTCTGCTATGCCAAAATCCATGCAGGTCTGGGGATCTACACAGTAGAAACACTGCAACTACTTTAAAGTAGTTTAATTTTCTTTAGCTAGGCTGTTATTCACCATGGATTCTGGAGTACCTGTAAACATTTGACTATGGTGTTTTATTTTTGTAAATGTGGTTAATATTTCTGAAACTGCATTAAATATATATTGAATATAGAATTTTATTTCTGTAAATGTGGTCAAAATTTCTGGAACTGCTTCAAATACAGATTGCATGCAAGCAACAACGTGACTTCTGAAGATTTTAATCTCATGTTTGAAGGTCAAAATCTCAACACATGCATGCCTTACATGCATTCATTCACTTGCCACCATGCTAAATTGGTTTTTTAATTAGAGAGGGAAGAAACTGTTGATTTACTTGTGTTGCAGTAAACACTGGCCAGGATAGACAGAATGACTGCAGTAATTGCACAGTGGCAGAGCCTGCACATGGTCTGAGGCTACAGTTCTGCAGAAGGATTTCCTTTGCCATGTAGCATACATCACTCTAGAGTACTGTAACCAAGATGTGGCTCCCACAGGTGGATCAGGAACAAGGATTTTCCCTCCAGAAACCAGAATTGTCACTGGTAGCTTGTACTTCAGCAGCATTGCAGCAGGTGCCATCCACCAGGGATGCAGATGTTCTGCACAGTCCCCATGGCACTCAGAGCAAATCCTGCTTTCCAGAGCAAAGTATTTAAATATTTTTGTGGCTCTGAAGCACTCTGGTCATTTGTCTCTCCTATTTAAATAGAAATGCTCAATCACTACACCAGTGAAATACTGCAAGTAGAAACTATAAAAGTAGTGGCCTTCAGATGTGGAGCTGGATCATAAATAAGGTTTGTCTGGACCTCTCCCAGCAGTAGGTCTGCAAGTCCTCAGCCTTCTCATGGGAGAGCCCATGTTTGTTATCATCTTCATGTCCCTGCAGAGCAAATGCCCCGTGCTCCACATGCAGCTGGCAGGGCTGGAGGTCACCTGCTTCTTCCTGAGGAACATGCCTCCCAAAACACAGCAGGCAGCATTGAGTCCTGCACTGGCACTCAGAATGACATCTTTCAACCACATGCGGTAGAAAAGAAGGCAGTACTCCACTCAGCATGAAGATAGCCTGAAGAGATACATGTTTGTTAAGTAGATTGTCTATAACTGGATCTGAAGTAAAGAAAGGGATTACAACTAAAATTAAAACTTCATCCTTAACACTGAATTTGCTGTAAGCTCGGAGGGATCTCTTTTCAACCAAATTCTATTAATGAAATTACTTTTTCAGGGAAAATGGGAGTCAACTAGTGGGTCTACATGCTGTCACATTGATTGTAGCTTTTTAAATGGATTTTGGAAATCTGGACCACAAGTTATTAAAGAAGTTGCCAACACAAGCTAAATGGAAGTTTATACTCACACAGAGATTTTATTTTTCTTCATCCAACTTACCTCCAGTTGTGAGCAGTTCAGAGAAAAGTCTGTGCTTATTCTCAAGACAATCTTGTTTGTATGTGTACCAAAGTGCAGAGTATTTCCAGGCCCCCACCCAGGGTAGATAAGGCCACACCTTAAAGGAAGTGGCAGATGGACCAGATGAAACCATGACATGTTTCCTTCTCACACGGGAGAATGACATAACTTCTTACAAGCAAAGCAATGGATCCTTTTTTGGCACCTGGTGCTTTCTTGGTTCAAGAAAAAGGACTCTGTCTGGTCCTCAGCACACCACTAGTGTGAGCAACATCAGTCAGACTACTTGCTTGAGCAAAAATCTGCAAGCATATTTGCTGCAGGCATCTGTCTTCCTCCTCATTGTATGATCCCATCCCAAACACTGGCAGGAGTGACAGAGGTGCCCTTTACCAACTTGTCACCTTTTTTCAGGTTTCCATATAAGATACTTATCTACAACAAGGTCTTGGTCTGATAATACTTATAAAGAAAAGTCTTGTTGCACTCAGCTTATAGAAGTTGTACCCTGTAACCAAACATATGTATTTAAATCCCTAATTAGGACAAAAGTTGTGCATTACAAATTGGTAATTTTCAAAATATTGCATGAAAGAGATGCCCAATGCATTTAAATGGAGCATAGTTAGCATAAAAATTATTTTTTATGATTAATCTCAAAAGCAAGTAGGTAGAAAGATGGCAGTCACAGCTCACTGTGGTCTGAATATGGTGTGTAATGGCAGCCAAACCTGTCAAAAAACATGGGACTTAGTCAAAAAGTGGACTGAAAGTAGGAAAGAAAATGGTGTTTTATCACTCTCTAACAGAGGAAAGAGAATGATATTTTATCACTCTCTACAACTTACCATCTAGAGCAGAATGAACTGCAGCCTCTCTCTTTCTCCTGCAGAGCATTAAAGAAGAAACAGTGAAGGAACAGTGAGTGGTTGGAGCAGCTGCCTTAAAGGAAATACTACCAGGTTTTAGACTTTTCAGAGTTGAGAGAAGAAGGCTGAGAGTGAAATGGCAGATAATTTCAGTTTCACAAAGCTAGTGGGGAAAGTGAGTGAAAAATTGCTGCTCACAAGGTCCCATAGGTGATACTCTAAACAGCATCTCCTGTTTCTTCTTTGACCTCTTTTCTAAGAGACTGCACAGAGCTGGAAGAACCACAGGTTCAAAGCAGTAGGTCATTTCTTCTCTCTGGGTCCACAGATTGTTTTTTGATAATTATCCAGGGCAGTCTGAAGTTCATAAACCAAGGAATATCAATTTGCTTTGCCAAGCTGCACTGGCAACCTCTGTTCCCAGGGCCTCATCAGCTGGGCACACCAGCCCAGGCACAGCAGAGATGCCAGTGGAGCTGTTTCTGTCAAAGTCCACGTGCCACACATCCTGGTAGGGCTGGGTAACTTCCAAGAACTACTGCTGGCAAAAAAAATCCTACCATGGATGCTAAGGGAGCATTCCAGCCCCAGTGACTTCCTTCTGAATGGAGCAAGACAAGGAGGAGCAAATGCAGCTATTCATGACACAAGATTGCATCAAGAGGAGGAGGAAAACCTTAAAGCACAGAAGACTGGGGATAAAGCTAAAAAGCAACTAAAATGGCATTGTGGTGGCAAAGCTTGAGAGCATCCCACTGGGCACCGTTCAGGGGTCTGAGGTGTATAGAGAGAGAATACACCCTGAGCAATGTGAGAGCAAAGCTGTGAACTGTGGAAATACACACATGTTACTGAAAGCCACAGGTAGACACAAAAATAGCAGCCTGGCCAGGCCAAAATTATTATTCTGAGCTCAGTGGAAGTTAGACCAGTAAGCAATTCAGTGAAACACACACAGCATCAGAGAGTGGGTGCAAAGCTCAGCAGAGCTGGAGGTCCTTCTTCCAGAGGAGCAACCACCAAGCTCCCCCTCATCTCTGCATGGGAGGGCTGCCTGCCCAGCGCCTTCCCATTGCTCTCCCCACTCTCCCACTGCTCACCACACCTCAGGTGGGCAGCGCCAGGCCTGGGGGGCACATGGTGTCCCAGGCTTGCCACACCCACTAAGTGCAGGTGGGGAAGATAGGCTACACCCTGGGTGCAGTAAGTACAGATGCAAGAGCTGAAGTCAGGCATCCTTCAGTGTATCCATGTGACAGTCTGAATTTTCTCATTGAAAGGTCCCACCTACCTTTCTCCTGTTGGCCCAAAGAGCAGTCAAAGGTCTGCTCTGGGCAACCTGAGTCTAACAGGAGGCTTTTGAGTGCACACATGCAGAGTATCAGAAACAACTCCTATTTAGAAAGTAATTTCATTTTTAAATGACTCATGCATAAATTTCAATACTTGGAGGAAGTGTGTTATACCAATCATTTTCTTAGCAAATTATTAACCATGTTCCAGGTAGCACTGTAAAATGAGCCACACAGGACCTGTGTGCTCTCTCGTGGGTGTGTTGTGCCCACTGGCTGACAGCAGGGAACCTCTTGCAGCTAAATTGCTAAAATCACAAGTAATTTGCACACTGAATCTCAGTGGCTCTAGGCAAAAAGCCCCATTACTTTGATGATCTCACACTTGTGATTACAGAGGATAACTACAGAAGTCTTGCAGGCCCCTGTGTGAGGTGGTCACTGAGGGAGGAGTGGGGCTTGCTGCAACATCTGTGGGAGATTTCTGGAGTGACAGAAACAGGAGGGGCAGGTGGGGAAGGTGTCAGGTTGCACATTAACATCATGGGTTCTCTGGTCATGCCATGTACTGGGATTCACCCCTTTTCCTGCTGCCATCCCTACCCTGCATTGCATGATCCAAGGTCCCTTCTGGAAGCAATCGCAGAAAAAAGGCTTCTCCACAGCTTTCTGGAGCATGGTGAAGGGCCTAACATGGTGTTCCCTTTTTTTAACTGCAGGGGGTTACATTTAGAGATTAAGAAGTCACTCTATAAACCTCCCACAGAGTCTGCCATGTTTAAAAGTGCTGGCAGTGTATGACCAGCAATGTGAGGTTCTAACAAGATTTTAACACAAGATGCCACGTGTGTCTTGGATGCTACTGCAAACCTACTGTTGCATGGGTCCTACAAGTGAAAAAACACTAAAGAAAGTGTTTTTTCATGCCCTCTCTGTCCTATGCTACCACACTGAACCAGAACTGGTGGGGACTGCAGGCAAGGCAGACAGGTCTCATTAAATATTATTCAACGCACTTGGAAGCCACATCTAATAAAACCTACAGCGTGCTGAACACCAGCTCAGCCCACAGCATTTGCCCTCCTATCTGAGCAGTGAGTTAGTCCAGGAAAGAGGAGGACCAGCCCCACAGCTCACACAGACATTTGTCTCCTGTGCTTGTGAGTCAGACACAGGAATGACTTACATGATGCATTCAGCTCTACAGTCTTCAGAGGTGTTGCAGGAAATGAGTTGCAGGGTTCACTTTTGGAGAGTCAATAGTTTATTAGTCCAGTGATCTCATCAGTACATTGTCTCTTCTCTGGGTGCCACAGCTTTCTCTAAAAAGCCTTCCCAGGGAGAAAGAAAAGCTGTAGCAGATTGTAAAGACACAGAACTCAACTGCTTCGTTCCTCTGCCGCAGCCCTCAGTAGATCCCGTTATCATCACCAGCACTGCTGCTGTAAGGAGCCCTCTCTCCCATTTGTGTCTGAACCCCAAAAAGACCAAGAGAGAGAACTCAAGTCTTTAAAGCTTTCCAAGGGGTTGATGTAGAAAGGCTTGTATATGTGAGGGTCAAATCCACAGTACATCTATTGATTTTATTGAAAATATTTTTTTATACTTGACTAAATTCTATCAATAATTCTCCCAAATCCAAAATCCTGTAGCACTATGCAAATACACATAGTGCCATAATAACCAGTAACTGTGTTTTCTCCCAAAGCATAAGTAAACTTTTCTTCATGCAGTTCATCTGTCATGATTAAAGATTACAGAGCTGGACGTGCTCTATAATTCCTCTTACAAATCTGACCTATCTTCTTGAAGAGAGCTTTTTATAACAGCTATTTCACTATAATTGGCATTTTGTGTGTTCTTAGACTTTTTTTCTGTATTTATTTTATTTTATTTTATTTGGACTCTGTGAGTTTTGCCATTTTGGCCTTGGTGTGCTCAGTGCTGTGACTCACGTATTCCACAGCCCCTGCCAGATCTCCAAGTCCAGCACTGTAATTATCACATTAGGATCTGTCACTGCAGCCCTGACTTAATAAATAGCAGAACAGTGATTAGAAATGCTGATTGATCCATTCCAGAGTTTTGGACATTCACATCTGAGATGAACAGAGGGACTGCTAAAGATATTAAAGACTTGAAATATCAGCATTCCAGAGTAAATTAGTATAAATTAGTCATTCCAGGTACACTAGCTTTTATATATAGTAAGAGTTGCTGATGATCAGCTAAAACCATGACTCAGATTAATCTCATGAGCTGCAAGGGAAAGCCCCAGTCCTTCCTCCATGCCCAGATTGCTAGAGCCATTAAGATCAGAGCAGATGATTTGGGTTCCTTCAGGTGAAACTCACAGTGCCCTTCAGGAGTGCATCTCAGGCACTGCAGTTCCAGGTGGACATTCAATCCACAGGACCAGACTAGACCAGGTTCAAAACAAGAAAAGCCCTGAAACGTGCAAGGTGTAGATGCTCAGCACCAGCTCTCTCACTCCACATCCACAGGTCAGAAGTAACACACCCCAATGGTGTCTGACCTACAGTTCCATGGAGGGGATGCTGCTGCCTGTGGATTTTTACCCTACAGCTTCCCCCACGCTCTGCCTGGAAACTTATGGCAAGCAGGGAGCCTGCAGGGTGAACCAAGAGGGCTGGTGAGAGGTTGACTGGGACATGCAAGGTGGAGGCATATCTTTAAATTGTTTAGGTCCAAAGGCAGTACTGTGCTGTTCAGAGACCAGCAGCAGCCCCAGAAGACAGAACTGTGGTGATGTCTGCTTGCTGTGAACAGGAAGTGTCAAGTGACATGCCGTGTCCACTGCACAGCCCTTTGTGGCAGCTTGTGACATCTCAGGGGAATGGGCCTACCTCACTGGTTTTTTCTTTAAAAAATAATATGATATAGAAAGAAATTTTGTTATTCTGGAAGGAGTGGAAGGAGATGAGCTTATTAGGCAACTCCAAATTTTTATCATACCCTCAATGTATCCTGGTATCACAGTGATGCTATGAACATGGATGGCTTTTATTCCTAAGGGCTGTATGATCAACATGGACATTTTACATTTCTTCAAAACCTGTTTGGTTTAGATTTGTAGCTTGACAGATATAACCTGAGGAAATGTGCTGCTTGCATACAGCTATCCTTTCACTCCATAAGTATAATCTTAAAAATTAATTTGTGCAATTTTGTTTTCATTTTTGAATGGGGGAAAGGTTCCGAGAGCTTAAAAGTCATGAAAACTAAATTCTCCAGACTACTCTGTTGCATGCTGACAACTCAAAAGTGTTCATCCAAAATCCAGCAACATGGATCTTGTCTGCGCTCATTTCAAAAGGTTTGTGGTTTTTTTCTGTTCTTGTCAACACTTTATTCTAGATCTGAAATTTCCTTCCAGGGAGATCTTAATACCACACAAGCATTGAGTCATTCTGCAATGGGATGTTTTACCCCTAGAGACCTGCTAGAAGTCATCTCCTCAGCAGAGGAAATTGCGGGCAAACACTCAGCATGCTGAGTGCATGAAAACTGTGCAGCCAAAAATGGGGAATCCAAGTTTCACCTTATGAGTGTTGCATCTTTTTGCCTTCATCACCTGGGAAGATGAGCTGGCAGGATGGAGATTTGTCTTTTTCTGAGTTGTGTGGCCAAAAATGTAATGACTATACCTCTGACCAGCATAGTCAAGAGGAAAGTAGCACAAATATGCCCAACAGTAAGTGAAGATCAGGGCACACTATGTCAGCTAATTTCTTTCTGTCCCTGAATTTATAGTTTTACTTTTCTTTGTCTTGGAAATTGGGGTAACAGTACTCATCTACATTTCTAAAGCATTTCCAGGCTAAAGGCCAGACACCTTTGCTAGGAGTGATTTATTTTTAACTCTGACACCACAACCCCATTTGTGTGTGAGGGATATTGTGCACTTCAGTCTTTGAGGCTCCTGGTGCTTCCTGCCTTGAGATTCTAGGTTGACATGCAGCCTGTGTTCAGAGATGTAAGAAATCCTCACGGCACTTCTCAAGGAGCAAACCGGCCCAGCATGCACAATCTTTTCTCTACTGGAAAACATTCTTGGGGATTTCCTACTGAGGCTCAAAGGCAGTCATATATTTTATTTATTTTATTACAAGGCATGTAAGTAAAAACTTGCATATCTGAAAAAAGATATTAGATAGAAAATGGTAATAAAATTATTATTATCTTAAGAAAATTGGTAATAAATACAATTCCCCTCAACATTAAAATGCTTGTTATTTTGCACAACAATAAATACATCATAGCTCTGGCACAGAGAAAGGCCAAGGATAGATACAAGAAGTCCATGTGGTGGCATAAAAAAGCTCAGGTGATTTTTAAAGGTTTGGCATCCTGCACTTGATGCACTTTGATACAACTTACATTTTAATTTTACTATGATTTTTAAACAGTCCCATAATATGAAAATATGAGAGGAAAATTTGTTTGACTATAGGATTTTTCCTTTAAGTATTTTCAAAATAAGAGATGTGTAAACTCACTGAAACTAACCCTCGAAATACAGAAAAAATATCGAACAGGTGTCTTTGTGGTTATTCTACAAAAATGCTTTTTCAGCTGTGGGTGCTCAAGCCTGACCAGCCAACTGACAAGGGTCCAATCTCCAGTCAGTTCCTCAGTTCTTTACACAGTTTTAAAAAAGAAATATTAATAACAAGGAGAAAGAGTAAAGACAGTAGTATTCACTTCCCAAGTTATGGCGTTCGAGGTTCTTACGCTATTATCCAAAGGTGAGGGGAGAAAGAACAGGTGTATCCCAGAACAGTTCCCAGCATAATTTTGGGTCATTCTGGTCTATACTTTTCTTTTAAAACTACTGACAAAAAAAAAAAGCAAGAGATATTTCCATGCACTGTGCTGTTCTTATGCCAGCACATATCACAATCACAACTGTGAACCTAAGTCACTGATAGCCCAATCTAATATAGATCGATTGATTGTCCCACGACAAAGTTAGATCATGTCCACAAAATGCCACAGGCTCTGGCAGAGTCCAGTGTTCTTAAAGTACTGATAGGTCATGGCAAGACTTGGACTTGAGTTTGAAGGCCATGTTCTTGTTGTTCTTGGCAACTATTTTGCCCCAGAACCGCCTGGCTTTCTTGGGGATGCTCTCTCTCCGTTTCTGTAGTGCCAGCCGCTTCTCGTTCTTCTCCTTGCTGTCCCTCCGGAGCCGGACCTGCCGCACGATGCCTTCAAACAGCTCCTTCACGTTGTGCTGCACAGCTGCTGAGGTCTCAATGAACTTGCAGTCAAACACGACAGCACAGGCTCGCCCCTCTGCAAAATCACAAGGTGGACGTGTTACATGGGGTCACAAGCCGCAGGGAGGGGGAGGCAGAGACAAGCTGCCACGTGCAGGGGAGGCAGAGCCACTGGGGAATTCCTCAGTATTCCTAATATAGGCATAGATAAGTCTTTAATCACCTGATGCTGCCTGCTAGCCCATGATCCATCTGCTCTGTGTCACAGCTGCTTCCCAGAGGAAGGGGGGGCCATAGGGGGGTAAATCCCCTCCCAGTAAAGCCCAGCCTGCTGGCTGTGAAGGTAGTGTGAAATGATGGACTTGAGCTGAGACACTGAGGCTGGAAGGCCTCAATATCATCTGGCCATCTTCTATTCAGACTCCCTCAAGCTGCACTGAAGGGTGATGATGGCACCTCCCAGGCAAACAGCACAGAACTGGAGGCAGGGCACTTTCCTCCTTCATGGGCCATGGGTGTAAACCAGAGCCTTGGAACTGCAGCAGTTTCAGTGAGAACAGATGCATTTACAAACCCTTAATAAAGGCAGAACTGTGTCTATGGCTTTAGGAGTACATCTGAAATCACAGTTCTTATCCTCAATTACATGAGCCTAAGCTAAACCTGACAGCTGTCTTTCACACACAAGCCATTTTATTGTCTTCTGGCTTGCTGTGAATTTGTTGCCAGGGCCACTACAGTGACATGGATTCACCTGCCTTCTTTCTAAAGAACCTTAATGCTGCACAAAGAGGAAAGACAAGGCAACCCTGGGCTCCCTACAAACCCTTCAGTTCAAGCTCTTCACTTGAGGCATCTGTGACAGGAGCCACAGGAACTGTACACATCCATAGAGAAAGGAAAATAAAATCTAGCTCAACTGGGAAACAGAGAAGTAGAACAGCTGCAGAGAGAAAAAAATGCTGAACAGAAGGACCCATGTTTCTGATGGGCCAAGGTGAGAACACCTAATGCACAGCTGTGTATTGTGGTGTGCCACCTCAGCCTTAGGGAAGACGCTCCAAGAAGAGATTTTACTGGCTGCAGATGTTGAGATCCAGCAGCAGTGTTCCCAAAAGTCTCTCCATTCCTATTTATGGGCTTGGTGGTTATTCATTTGTGTGCAGCCAAGGGAAGGCTGATTTAGCATCCCAAAGCAAGGCAGTAAGGAGACCTCTTCTGAAATGCTGCACAGTTCCTGCCCAGACTAGCAAAGCAAAGACTGAGAGGGAATTTTAGTTCATCAGGGAGGACAGTGAACTGGTTATAAAGAAGAGAATTTTTGGCAGGAGAATAAAGGGGGCTAAACTCATTATGCATAAATATGCATTGGGAATCCAAAGGGCTTCCAGCTACCAGAGAAATCACATATTGCAGTGGTCTTACACTAGAAACTGGAAAGGAAGAAATCCCATTTATAATGGTACTTAATAAATATAGAAGAGGGATTATCTGACTTATAACAGTATTACCAAGCAAGGCTTAAGGACCTGGCAAACCCTTCCCAGTCCTCTGCCCTCTGTTCCAGTCCTCTGCCCTCTGTTCCAGTCCTCTGTTGTTTTATTGCTCTTTTATTGCCCAGTCCTGATCACAATGTACTCCCTCAGCCAGAGCACTGCAGTTTGTCCAAAAGCTACTGGATAACTTTTAATGTTTATCTCGGGTTTATGCTCATCATTTCCTTACCTGCCACTGAAACTTCGCGGCACCTGACAAGGTCACTTTTGTTGCCAACCAAAATAATGGGGATATCTTCTTTCTGGCGGGCCCTGCGGAGCTGTATTCTGAGTTCAGAGGCCTTCTCAAAGCTTGCTCGGTCTGTGATGGAGTAGACGATCAAGTAGGCGTCTCCCACTTGCATGCAGTGGTCTCGAATCCATTCTCCCTCACGCTGTTCAAATTAAATGGTCAGACATCATTATGCCCAGAGCAGATTTTACTTAGAAAGTAAAACATTAGAGAATCCAAATGCATTCCTGCTGTAAACTGTAATGGGTATGGTTTGAATCACAGTTATACTACAAGTAATTCCAATGTGGTGATGGTATGAATACTTCACCACAAAGGAGGGCAAAAACTTGCCCCAAATAATTTATTGTGCTGGCTTTAGGCTGGAATGAACATGGCCTAGAAAGTAAGCTTGAATGTTTTGTTTTATCATTAAAAAAATGAAGACTTGCACTTCTCAGGCTCACAGTGCAGAGCCATTAGGCATGCTCCCCTTGATGTGGGGTAGGGTTAATGCTATATCTTCCCTGATTCTGCTGTGTGGAAACACCTGTTTTCTTTCCCAAAGCAAACTTTTTTTTATATTAATGGTTATTCATATACACTTTCCTTTCAGCATTTGACTAGAGCAAATTAAAGTACCTTATTATCCCACATGTCGAGCAGTATAACAGTCGCACTTTCCCCATCCACCATCAGGGTTCTTTCATATGTGTCTTCTGGAAAGTAAAACAGAAAAGTTGGTGATATATTATTTTGTGTCATCATGTACATTACAAAAATCTGAATTGTTGAATGTGGGTGATTTGTTCACAGAGTTATTGAGCCAAATTTTAGGCCGGCTCACATCCAGATCTTTCCTCACTTCCATCAGCACTGAATCTGCACTCTGTTCATTACTGGTTGCCTTACTTTCCATGATAGATGAAGGAGGCTGAAAGATCAGGAAACAAAATGTTCATTATTTTGGCTGATACTCTCTTTATCTTATGTGGGAGAGAGAAAATAGAACGAGTGGAAGAAATAACCAAAGGCTGAACATTTGCCCCATGGGAGCAGCAGAGTCCAGCGAGGCTGAGTAATGGAAAATATTTGCTTTCACTTTAGCATGGACAATTTACGGGTGAGCAGTCACTGCTGCTGAGAGCAATACAGCGAGCAGCCTACTGAGTGAGGAGGACAGGGTGTTGTGAGACAACAGCTGTTGAGTTTGAGAGAGACTCAGACTTCTGTTGCACACTAGTTTCTCTGCCATTACACAGTTTCCCACATCACCTTTGATGTCAAAGAGCAGAAAAATGAAAAAAGCACAGAAGGTCAGTTATTTTGTAGTGCCGCCATAAAAATTCACACCTAGATTATAAATGCCATGTGGCAAAAATCTGCCTAGACCTTAGGGGGCTGTTGCCACTCTGAATTTTGATCAACCCTTGCTGTGAAATCTCACTCTAGTTTCTGCTTCAAATACTAATCTTTCTTCTTTTCCCTAAAGCTGGGGACATTTGGATGAGCACTGAGGGGTTTCTAATCTCACACTAGGGGTCAGTGAAAAAAAAGTCTGTCTTAAGGTACTGCAGCATTTAAAGGATCTGTCCCAACCACACTTGTAGATAGGGCTGTATCTAACCTGTGCCTCATAAGAATTCTGCTGGGCATTGATGAAGTGAACTTTCCCCTGAATTGTAATCAGAGCCTTTCCTCAAAGCTAAGAATCCACATGCCAGAAAAAGAATGAGCCAAAAATATTACACATTTAAAATAAAGTCAAATGGAGCCCATGCTTAAAATGTCAAGACTAAAAAGACAGAGCTAATCACTAGGAGTGGTTTCCCTTGAGGTCCCAAGAGTATGGCACTTGTGTTCATGAGTTAGCTTCATCTTAGTCAGTAGTAAAGCCTCTCCATAAAAGCAGCTGTACTCCTCTGTGAGCTGGCTACCCTGAAACTCTCCTTTCATGTAATAAAATTTCCACAGTGTAAGCTAAAGTTCCAGTTTTTAAAGCAGAAGCAAATAGTTTCTTCAAGTGACTGAACATCTGTGTGAGAACAAGCTCCATGCCCACCAGAGGAAAATATCCAGAAGGCTCCTTCTGCACTGTGTTACATATAGAGAAGCTACAAATGCATAATCACACTCCTTGAAAATACTATGGCTAAATAGTCATATTCAGCACTGTTTTGCACCTTGGTCAGTCCTAATGAACTTCTGTAGAATATAAAACACAATGAAAGTGAACACTTAGTTCATTTCATGCTTTTTTCAGAGCTGACACTAAAAAAGGAGGGCGAGAACCACAGCAAGACTTCCAATTACCTCTGCAGAGCTGGCCTTGAAAATCTGTCACTACTATACTCCAAGCAATGCTGCTGGGAGTGTGATGGAAAGAGGAAACCACACGGCTTCACGTGAAGGAAAAGAAGGAAAAGGGGTGTGCAAAGCAAATCAGCTGCACTTTCTTATGGCTCGTCCAAGGATCCTATTCTACTTCCCTCATTTAGCACTAGGAAAACTTTTATCAGAGATACTCCAGGCTGAAGAGCTGGTAGAACTATAGAAAAAGTTGATGGCAGAAGCTGAAGGCATAGCACACCTAAATCAGTGAATTTCAAAGCCCCCAAAGTTACAAATCTGTGTCCTCAGTCTGAGACAGCAAGCAAGGAAAATGTGGGTCTGATCTTCCTGATACCTGGCTTTTTTAAATCCTGGGCAAAACTTCCCCTAACTGGAGAGTTAAAGACACAAAAAAGAGCTGCCCTACCTATGCCCCACTGAAGGCTGGAAGAAAAGCCCAGAAATTCTCAGCGGTAGCACTGACACCATCACACCAAGGGAATACAGGCAAGAGACAGAAGGGATATGGAAGAGACAAAGAAAGCCCTGCATAATGACAAACAAAACCTGGCAGCAAACTGCATGTCCCCTGAAAGCAACAGTGACTGTGTCCTTAGGGACACAGCAGATTTCTGTGGCAGCAGAACCCTTCCACACCAATATCTTGCACACAATATAGCTCAGAACTTGATGCCACAGCTTTGCCTTCTGCATGGTCTGATCTTTGGGATTAAAGAACACATTGCAATCCTAAACAAAGTAAGCAGGATAGCAAGGGGGAAGCAACAAAGAAAACCCTACAGTTTGAGCCTTTCCCCGCATTTCCCCGCAATGGGCAACAGGCAACAGGAATTTTCCTACTCTGTTGAAGGATCTTTATCTTTTTTCTCCTGAAGGAGCCCATGCTGTGAAAGTTACATGAAACAAGGTTTTTACTCAAAATGTTATATATTTTACTCAAACTCCATACAGTCTCTGCTAAGGCAATGTGTTTATACAGAAAGGCTGAGAGGACTTCTAATGGCAAAAATTTTGGAAGTGACTTTTTCTTTAATTTTAAAATATTTAGTTCTTGTAAATCACAAGGACCTTCAGTTGTTTTCTCTCCCTCAAGGAAAGCTGGAGTCAGCCCTGTAATGCCAGTGGTGACACAAATGTTGGACCAGTATGAAAGCTGAAGCAGACACTTGTGTAGCACCACCACAGGCAGGAATGAGGCAGTTTGCAACAGGTATTTTGGAATGAAATAGTATGGGAATCTGAATTGCTCTCTTTCAGTGGCTTCCAATCATTGTTGGAGAGTATCTTGCTTATCTTATTTTGCTTTTTCGTTCCCTCAAAAGAGGTGCTTGAGTTCAATCTGTTTTGATGATCACACCCAAACCCATGTTACCTCTGGTTTGTATTAAACGGCCTCCCTCTTTTTCTATGCCAGTTACTACAGGCAGAGCTGACTGCAAGCAAACACCAACACCCCGGGACAGAATTGCCTACCTCCCAGCACCTCGCAGTCACTGTCGATGCTGTCGTGCACCCCAGCAAAGATGTTGGCCAGCGAGGACTTGCCCACGCCGTGCTCCCCGATCAGCACCACCCGGTAGCAGCTGCTGCCAGACTCGGAGGAGATGACGGAGTCGGATGACTCCGAGGACCAGCTCCTTCTGTAATATTCATCAGGACTGATGGTGTATCGTTTCTGCGGGTTGTACTCGTTGGAGTCCTTCTGGACCAGCAGATTCTTTCCATCAGCAGGGATGCTCCATCGCTGCTGCTGGTGCAGACTGCTGTTGTGGGTGCGACGCATAGTAACGTTGTTGAGAGTCATTTTTAAGCCCTAGAGAGAAATAGGGAGATCACAAATGTTACCCACAAAATATTTAGAAATGCTCTCTTACTAGCTTCAAGGCAGCACATCATGCTCCTCTGTAGGGAGTTAATTTTGAGAAAAGAAAAATTAGCCTTTCTGTACTCTTGCATACTTGGTGGTACACAAAGAAATATTTTAGTTATTGGTTAGTGAGACAGAGCCTCTTTCTTAGGGATAATGCCCTAAGACTGACCCTCACATGCTAAATCCTACCTTGTTTAGCCTTTGCAAGCTCAGGGCTTTGCTAGGTGCAGTCCAGTCCTGAAAAGAGGGAGGGATTGCTGTGTCCCAGGAGGAGAAGGAAGGGACAGTGCTCACCCCCCCGTCCTTCACAGCAGCTGCAGCCCTGCCGAGAGACTGCCTGTGGTACAGGCAACATTCACCTCCTTTTGGCCTGACTGGGGACAGAGTCACTGTCTCAGTTGCCTCCAACTGCCAGTGCAGCTGGGGTACAGCATCTTTCTCATTGTCTCAGTTAAGAGTAGAAACTCTTGGGAAAACAGTAAGGCATCATTCACTGCAGTCTGGTACAAAAACTCATGCAAGCAAGTCTTATTGTGATGGGGTAGATTTGGGTCTTGTCTGTGGCCAAGTAGACAAAGAGTGGTTCTGCCTCAGACAGTGACTTTTTGGCTGGTAAGAGGGAGGACTTAGTGAAATCCAACACCTTTTCTGAGGAGGTATAGGCTATAGCTTCTACAGGAGACATCACTGGGAAAAAAGGCTCATTAAGTTATAGATATTAAATAAATTACTTCATTACTGCAAAATTAATTAGATAGGCTCACTCTTCTTACATAAACATAGCTCTTTATTACATTTTACTTAGCAAACTCTATTTTGCCTTGCTTGGAGGCAGAGAAAAGTGATGTCATTCTCACAGACCAATAGCTACCATTTTTAGGAAAGTTACTTCGATGCATTCCAGCTCCCAAAGTGACCATTATTTAGACATTTTTCTATTTTTTCCTATATATGATGTTTCTCAGCTCTGTCCTCCATATCAGCAAATCAGAAAATTGTCCATAAAATTCACCCAACCACTTTCAAACCTCACCAAAATGTACAGTAAAGCAACACATGCAAATTGCTATTCTTCTTCATACAAAACTGTCTGAAAACTTCTGTGAATAAGTTCCCGGCAGGACATAGGACAAATATATAGAAAAAGCACTGTCTGAACTTATTAGACCATACACAATATTTTCTCTGTAATGTGCAGTACTTTGGTGCAAAATGAGATCATTTCCATGGTCCTAGTCACAGTAGCTTTGTCAGCAAGGAATACATCTAAAGAAGAAATAATGCACTAAGCAAAGGCTGCTTCACAAACAAAATTAAATATTTACTATACTTGAATTTTAAAATGCACCTTTTCCTCGCAGTAGCCTCGTTGAAAAGACCAGGTGAAAAAGGCCAGCTCTGATTCAAACAATAGAGTAACTCACAACCTGCAACAAGCAGTCACTCACAAAACCACCACAAACACAAACATTTTACGATTTAGCCTCTAAAAAATTGTCATCATTCATTAAACATAGCCAAATGAGTCCCTGTCACACACTGTTCAAACTGGTTTTGACACCCCACACTGCATTTGGCTGTCCAGGTCTCCAGCACCTCCACTAAAGACTGGGTCCAAATCCACTCTTACTTGTGCCAGGCTCCTGCAGCCAGTCCAGTCCTTTGCCCCCACTGCCCTTCTCTCTCGGTGGGCTGTGACACACTGGGAAGCTCTGCCGAAGTAAATCCTCTCCTGCTTTGGGGCTGCCTCTTTAATTCTTCCTCAGCAAACCTGGTTTATATTAAGCCCATCTGATCAGAGACAGGGCTTTTCCGTGACGTGGCTGGCCTTTCCATACAACAGCCAGCCCCCAGCTGGGAGGAAGCAGACATGCAGAAGAGAAAAAAACTTGCAAACAGTCTCAAAAGACTTACTCAAAATCATATGATTGTTTTAACATTGCCAGTAAAATAAACACTTTTGGTTCTTGCATGATGAAAACAGGAAAGTGGAATAAAAATAAATAATACATGCCATTTGGTCTCAGACAGCTTTTAATTCAAATGTTATCATCAAAATTAATGATTTTTAAATTACTTAAGTTTATTTAATGCATGAAATTCTGTACATGTATTATGTATCTGTTCTCTGTCTGCAAAACAGACTTAACCCCCTGCTGGACAAAACGTTTCTCTGGAATAAAATATCTGAATGCTACTTAGAAATTCTTTAGAAGCAGGAATTTTAGGGGCTTTGTTGGGGTTTTGTTTGTTTCTTTGTTTTTAAAACCCTAATATTTACAAACCTGCTATTCTCTGTCAGCCTCCAAGTGACTGTACCCAGTCCTCTGAACTGCATGACCAACACTCTCTCACCTCTGCTTCAATGTTTCACTACCAAGGGCTTGAAAAGACATCCAGCTATGAATTCAGTGCTACTGCAGATGGATGTTGGCAAAGATGCACCAGAACACACAAAGTCTGCACAAAGTCACACAGTGTTGATGCTGTGCACAGGAACAATCACTGTGTACTGTACGTGCCACAGACCCAGGGTCTGGTCCTTACATTTTTATAGCCTCATAGATGATCAGCAGAAGACTTTCTGCCAGAAGGAAAAAAAATCCAAACCTGTTGAAACTTGTAACAACTTACTTCTTCATTAACAAAGGAAGAGTAAGAAACTGTGATAGAACTACTTGCTAGGGCTACCACAACTTTTATGTAAGTATACACAAACTCTGTAGTCAGCTCCCAGTTATCCAGACTCTGAATTAAATATAATGAGATCCTACATCTTTCTTTTATATTTACATATTTACATTTTGCATTTACATTTGCATTTACAATCTCCTAGTCCCTGAATATAATAGGGCTAGTTCTTATCCTAGAAAGTCTGAACAACTTTGGTTTCAAACAAGGGAAAGAATTCTTTTCCATGCTACAGGCAAGCAAATCTTTAACTGACAATGTACCTTTATTGAAGGGAACACTGATATGCAGAAAACATCTCTTGTTAACATTGCAATTGAAATCTCCTTGCTTTGTTTCCCCTCTGTCTTTACTGCATTCCTGTGTCTTCCATGAGGATTTTCAGGGACCTCCTGAGCCATTCTCAAGTTTTAAAATCCAGGAGATTTTCAAAAAGTAATAGGTACTCATCAAAGCACATGGAAATTATGCAGATCTACCAAGGGGAGAATTGAGAAAAAATGTGTCCTGATTTTCCTTCACCTGTATTTCAGTGCTTGGCAGCAGCTAAACTGGCCCCAGGTCTTGCATCTTTATCTCACCTGTCTCTTACACATCAGGCTCTGGGCCTCCGCTGCTGAGTGGTGATCCCAAAGAGCACAATGTTCCACATCCTTTTGTGTATGCTGTACAGAGGGGCTTGTAATACTTCCTGCACAAAATGTCACTTCATCTCTCTCCAAGAAGGTTTGTGGCATGGAAAGTACTTTGCAAAAATACTTTTCCTGTTGGCATACTCAACTGAAGCTTCTCATTTTTTCAAAACATGCTGGAAACCATGAAGGTGAGTGGGTGGTTGGAGTACTATGCTCTGCACCTTGGGTTTGCTTAGCTCTCTGTAAGTTGTCTGTAATTTGTCACTGCTGAGTAAAAAAGCAAAACCTGTCCACTGCAGGACTGGGAAGATTTATGGCCAGAGTGATTGCAACAGAACTGCAGGCTCTAATGTCTCACCCAAATGTTTAACATATATCATAGCAGAAAGTGCAGACATAAGAAATAAGCCAAATTCAGAAAAGCCTTTGTGTTCAGTTATAGTTACTGTTAGATTAGGAATTTCTAGACGTCATCTTTCATGTCCTCTTCATAAAATTCAAGGCAGACAAAGAAAACACCTCTCTCCTGAACCACACAATATATCTCTTCCATAAAGCCATCTAGAAGGGTTGTCCCAAACATGGCATGAAGCACTTGTACTTGGGGAACTTGCGCATGTGTTTTCCTTTGCACCGTCTCTTCTGAGCCTACTCTGGTTTTCCAAATGGACAATTCCCCAGGCCCCATTCTGCACTACACATCCACAGGATGAAGCGTTGTTGCTCCTCAGGGAATGCCATCAGCACTCCTGAACTTCACTCACTCTATCACTTTCTTACTTGTTTTTAAAGCTGGGGAGAGGTGCAGCCTTTTTAGCTTTACAAGGGATAACAGTAAGTTGATTACTGAAATATATGAACTGAGTCCTTCTCAGGGACAAAACCAATCCCATATATTGATGGAGACTGATGCAGCCCTGGTCTGTTCAGCCATTTTTACACTCTTTGCTGGTCAACACTTGTGCAAGTCTTGTGCCTGCCCAAGACACAGGCACGAGGAGAGACAAACCATAAGGTCAGTGCTGTCGCAAAGCACACGAGGGCTTGAACGTAACTGCCTGGTGCAATATTAAAATTCAGAGGCATTGTTTTTCTTCCATCTTATCCACTCTCTGTTTCATTAATCACATCTTAAAGGAATTCTCCCTGCAGCCAGGATGAAGTAAACATTGCAGAGTAGCAGCTCTGCAATCCTTCCCCAGCCAATTACAATTAGACCAGGTGATGCCCAGGGCAATTAGGCAGAAATTTTCCATTGGATATAAAAGCAGTGGTTTTTAGCTGGCACTTAATTAGCTAGTTTGAATTTATGTATATGATGGCAAAAGTAGTTCCTCAAACCACCTTTTGGCATAAGGGTTGTCCATAGAGAGGACATAAATCATCTTGAAGTGGGAGGGAAATTCAAGGGAGGAAAATAATTTTAAAAGCAGGAACAACAAAACTCAGATTTCTTTCAATGGAAACTGAATGCAGCATGTCTGAAAGTGCACTTTCTCCCTATGCATCCAGCAGAGGATTTCACCTTCATCTTTCCCCTCAGAAGGCCTGACTTAGTGGACTTTGTTCCCAATACTGAGTTGCCTGCACAGGCAATGAATGAGGTCTGCTGGCCTTACTCTCCTCCAGACCATTGTGCCATTTCACATTTTGCTCTTCTTATATCTGGCAGTGCTGGCAGGCCCCTGGCTATTCTCAGCTCTACCAACAACAGCAACTATGGACAGAAATTAATCTGGGTGCTGGGCTGGATAGTGCTGGACACGCTGGGAGTGCCCACAGTCACTGCATGCCCTAGGGAAGCTGCTCCATTATCACCATTCATTCCCACTGCACAGGGGGACACAGGAAGCTTGGTGAGCAAATGTAGAACAAAAGGCAAAAAGAGATGTGGGATGAAGCAGCATTGGGTACACAGCAATGGGACCGTTGGATTATTTACACCAAGTTATGTCCACAGCTTTGCCTTTGCCTATCACAATTCACATCCAATGACTGGGCACAAAGTTTGATGCTCACTGAGAAAGGTACAAGAGATCAAACACTCTGAGACTGGGATGTGTATGGCAGGGAAATAAAGGATTATGTGCCTGAGGTAAATTACTAAGGGTCTTAAGAGGAGGACAGGGCAGAGAAAGACACCAAGAAATTTAGGAATAATAAAACATCAATTCATTTCAAGGGAAACAATCAGAAGCACCCGAAAGTGCCACCATCCAATCTAAAAAATAGCCATTGCCCTTTTCAGTGGAATAGATTTGGTGGACTGCTGTTCCTAGCAATTGCTTTTAGGGAGTACTGAATTTGTCCCACCAGCTTCTTTCCTTTCACATCACAGCAGCATTTTTAAAATTCTTTAACTGAGCACTAAAAGCAGAACATGGTCCTTTGGTGATGAGCACAAGGATAGGGAAGAAACACTGATATGCACTCCTTGTGCAGAAGTTAGCTGTAAAAGCCAGCATTAGAGCTCTCAGGGAATAGGATTGCCTTTAATCAGCTGACTCATTGGAGAACCCCTTATTAGTCTGTTGGAGATAATCTGGATTCTGAAGTACCAAAAGGAATGTGTGTTCTATATCTGTGCACTGCAGAGCTTTGTCGGCTATAACTGGTGTCCAAAGGTGTTTTCCCCATTAACTCATTAAGCCAGCACAGTTGAAGACTTAGCAGAGAGTGATAAACAAGCAGTCAGGGGAAGCAATGCAGTTCAGTTCATAATAAAATACAAGTTACTTTTTAGTCTAGTTAACTGAGAAGAAATTAAAACAACTGTCAGCTTTGAGGGGAGAAAAAAGAGCAATGACAAAGAGTAAATGGAAAAATTGGATTGTTTCAGTAAGAGTTACCTAGCAAAATGGCTGCCTCTTTCCCGCTCTTGCACTCAATGACATTAATGAATTCTGCCAATAATCGTCCAGGGAATGGGATTAAGTCATATATGACATAAATAAATGTGCTTCTCAATGCAAATTTTAAAAAAATCATAATATACTAATAATAGTAGGATGTGAGCTAGCCATAAATGTTCTTCAAATATAGAGCTAAAAAAACCTTTAGATGAATGGCACCAGCACAGAAGATCTTTTGCAGCTGGGATCTTTGTAGTGTGCCACAGTCCTCAGTGCAATCAGGTTCAGAAGCCACTGTCTCCTTTGCAGCTATAGGATTCACAGAATTTCATATCTTGATTTTATACCAAGTGAAGACGGTAATTTAACAATAGGCAACTGCTTCATCAGCAAACCATAGGTTAGAAACTTCAGCAGAACAATGATCTTGTTCTGATCTTCAGAACAGTAGAAGGGAGATCCAGAAAAAGTCTTTTGCTCCAAATGCAATTCCTTCTTCACTGTGGTGTCCAAGACTATTAATTTGAGTGCAGCCAACTATAATTATCAATACTCAGGCATACTCACACAGAAATACATGCCTTCAAAACCCTGTCAATAGAAGCAAATTTACTTTAAAAATATTTCACATGGCGGCCAGATCTTGACTTTCAAGTCCTGATTCCATTTATCTACACAACAAGCAGCCTGGTACGGCAAGAGAGCACCACTGAGCTCTCTGACCCACCTTGGCTTGCAAAACAGCTTCTGTTTTGCATCATCAAAAAATGTTTTGGACTCATTGTCTGAGTGGAGGTGTCCCATTGCTGGGTTGGGGCTGACATGGGGTCCCAGGCAGGATGGAGGAGCCCTGGGAGGATGGCAGGGCTGTGAGTGTCTTCAGGACCCCAACCCCCACTTGGTGCACTCCTTGAGGAAAGGTGGTGGCACAGCTGAGTTTGCTTGGACTGGTTCAGTCCCGGCCACACGAGGTCTGTTACTCACACTTGCACCAGGAGAAAAGTGACATGCTAAAACACATGTCACACAAAACACATGGCAGTGGCTAACGCAGCGCTTCTTCCAAACCACCAGGTCACAGCTGTGGTGTGGTGTCTGGGTGTCATATCCTTCCCCATCTCTCCTCACTGTGCACTCAACCAGGAGTAACAAAACCACAGCTAAATATGGTGCTCTCAGAGGGAGCTCTCCTCTCTCCCTGTTTACAGTATCGTCCACCCAATGTCCCTGGTTCAGCGTTTGGCTGCCTGCTTGCCACACTAGCACCTAGTAAAGTGATGCTTCATGTGATTGCTCAGTGATTCACTGCCTTGTTTGGATTTTCTGGCTCCTGGGCTCATGTTTATCAGCAAAACACACACTCTCCAGCGTCAGGCTTTAAGCGCATTGGAGCCATACAAAATGCCTTTGAGCAAGATGCTCTTCACAGTCAGGCGTAAATAATGTCTATTTAATTGAACAACAGCACCTCTTTTATTTACATGGCTCTACCCTTATGTCATTCATCATGTACTTCCCACTTTCCAAAATGTAAGATGTGATAATGAGCATATAACTGAAGCTACGTTTTTTATTTTCTTTTTGGAGATCCAATTCTTCATCTCTGTTGTACTGTGTTCATGGCAGGTCAACTGATCACTGGGCCCTGCAGGTAGGATTCACTTCACCTCATTTCAACTGCTTGCCTTGTTTCCCAGAGTGAAGTAGACAGGGTTAACCAAGCAGCTCCAGGGTGATTCATCTAACACAGGTTACATGAATCATGGAGATGCCTCTCTCCCCACGGACCACGGACGCATGGGGAGATGAGTCTGTCTGCACTAATGCTGGTTTTAAACTGCACTGTCTGAAAGCTATTCTGGCAGTCAAGTGAAGTGAAGAAATCCCTAATGGCCTAAAGGCTAATTTTTACAATGATTTTTACTGATGTCCTTTTCAGGTAGGCAGTAAGTAAGACAAGGTTTAAGATTTAAACATTACACATGGTTAGAACGTTCCTGCTCTAGAACAGGAGGTGCATAAATACACAAGCAACTTGGCTTTAAAGCAGGAGAAACCTGTACGTGTGCAATGTTCACCACGGATGGCAACAGGGGTCTTTTCCCAGTAGCTGCTGAGACACTTCTGGGGAGGAATTCCTTCCACTGCCATCCACACTGACCAAGCACCAACTGCTGCTTCTTCGCAGCCTCAGACAAATGGCAGCATGGCTTGTGGAATTTTCTGCCCTGCTTCTGCAAGCCAGTGCATGCTGTCAGTGCATCACTACAGGCATGTCCTGCTCCATCCAGCCAGCCTCCTGAAAAAGGGAGAGCACAGCCAGCATGTTTTCCAGGGAACATTTGTAATAAAACAGCAGCAGTTACAATGCTGTCAGTGTCTATCTTATGCTGTGAGGCCAGTTCATTGGCACTGAAGGTTCTTGCATCCTGTATGAGCCAGGAAAGGGTGGCACAGCTGCAGCAGGATCCTCTTGAGCCCTCTAGCTAGGACACACATATGCACACACGTGTGATGATGCTCAAGCTGCTGAGTGACCTCCTACAACAACCACTAGTTTGTCTTTTGTTTTCTCTCTGTTGTTTTAATCAATTTTTTTCATTTTGAAAGCAGGCAGTAAACAGAGGAGCTGGGCATAGAGAAAAAAAGCAATCATTAATAACGCTAATCAACTATTTTGATGACTAGCAGAACTTCCTATAATTTCACAGCATTGTGCTCCAGCACAAATCACATTTCTGCAAAATGTACCTCTTTGATAATGTGTGGGACACCACCATCCTTCTCAGCAGTGGATTCTGCAAGGTCTCTGTCATGTTTTTCCTCTTTCATGGCAATTAACACATCATTTAATACTTTCTGAACATTTTCTACACTAGAATTTCCCATGAATGACAGAGGACTTGTTCTCCTCGTCTCACTGATTGTGCTACTGATTAAAAGATGTAAGTGACTAGATAAGAAAATGTGTCACTTGTGTGTCAAGCCCATTTCTCAGGTGAGCTGCTCAGAACTGGGTACCTAACATGTATTGTTTCCATGAAGTACAAAATTAGAGAAACTGGTAGGAAAAAGTTTTGATTCCTTGAGCCAGTGGAAGTAGACAAAGCCCTGTTTTTCACAAATCCTCTCTGTTACTGGAAATTTAATCAACCGTCAGGCTGGCAGTTTCAGAAGCTAAAAGCAAAATAGCTAATTCAAAGTCACAAGCTCAAGGAATGTATTTCTAGCATGACTTATAAACTAGATCTGATTGTTGATGCTCTACAAATCTCAGTTCTATGAGCTCACATTTGGAGCTGAGCAAGCGAGGCGGCCGCACGGCCCCACTGTCCCTCCCACCACACTCTGCCCTCTCTGCAGCCCTGCTCTGACAGATTTTAAACAATTCTGTCATGCTGTAAAGTAAGACCCACAAACATGAGCTGAGATGATAAAACATATCACAGCGAACAAAGAGAGAAGCAAGGGGGAACAACACAGACACGTCCCATTGCAAAAGGCAGAGAAAATATTTTGATCTCCTAGTTACAAGCCCACTCCTGGTTGACTTCTGACCCAAGACTCTGCTGCTGACAATTACATCACCACTGCTGGCCAGTATAACTCTGCCTCCAGTAGCTCTTTGCCTTGTTAGCAGGGTATGCAGAAGAGCAACTTCATGTCAGTGAGTCAGTGGAGGGAAATGGGCTCCTCCAGCAAGGAGAGCAGAGCAGCTAAGGTAGGATTTGGCACTGGATTTCCTCCCGTGCTCTTCCCTCACTCACAGCTTAAGGAAAAGATGAAGCTAAAATGAGAAGCACCCCTAGGGGACAAAATGTTCTTTTGTTAGAGGATCACATGGAAAAACTCTGACAGCGAACCTGAACATTTTCAAATATCTGCTCCTGTCAAATATCTCTTTCTTTTCTCACACTGGTACTCATCAGAAGCCAACCTTAAAATCAGTCAGAGTCAAGCATAATTGAGATTTTTTTTCCAAATTATGGAAAGGCAAAACAGCAGTAAAAGTCCACATGTTCCACAGGGGATGAAGACCCTGTGCCCCATATACCTGCACATTTCTGGTTCAACAATACTGCACAACGTCTGTGCCTGGGTTATTCTCACACTTCGCACAAAGAACAGAACACATCTACTGCCTTCACCACCCTGGACTCTCTCTGCTGTCTTCACTTGCCTCCTAGGAGGCCTTCAACATCACCACTGGATTATTTTCTGATTATGTTGCATGTAGCTTGTTAACTTCTTAAAGTTCTAGCTGAATAAAAAAAAAAAAAAAAGAAAAACTGATGAAGAAAGAGGTCAAGAGACAGAGTGTCAGAGACAGGTCCTCCTCTCAGAATAGATTTCTTGAGACCATGTAGGTTCAAGAAGTGTCCCTTATTTGCAGATATCATTTGCAGAGTATCATTTGCACACTTTTTATATTGCCAGGATCCCAGGGAAGTGCTCTCTTTGGAAGCCCTTAGAGTCCCAGTTCCCAGTGTCTCAGTCTCTTATTGCTTACAGTCATCTGACTGCACTGAGGAACCAAACCTTCTGAGCCCAAAGGAACTAGGAGAGACCTAAGTGCTTCATCACTTCAGCTTTCCAAAATGTTCCTCAACCATCACTACCATAACAGTCCCTTTTCACCTAGCACAGAGGCAAGGGAGGTATTTCTTCAGCTTCCTGATAAACCAGTTTTCCCATGGGTGCCCTTGCACTGGCTGACTCCAAAACCCTTGCAGCTCTACCTGAAATGAGCATTGGCTGCTCTGTTCACATCAGGGGCTGTGGAACAAATGTATAAAGTCATGTGGGGTCTTGTTAAATTCAACAGAAAAGGAAACCTGCACATTTGATCAGCTTGAGGTTGAAAGTCTGTGAAACTGGGATAAAGTGGAGATGAGGATGTGGAAATGAGGACAGCCTGCATCAACAGTATTTTATCAGTAATGAGAGTTGAGACAAGATGAGGTTACTTCTCCCTCACTCAGGAAGCAGTCAGGTTTTGGAGGTATCAGACACAAAGTGCAGCTTTCTGTGAAGGACATGCCTGCCTTGCATGCCACTAGTTTTTGGATTTTTTTTTTCCATTTCTGAAGAACACTGGAAAACATTTTGCACAGTAAGGAGAAAAGTTCCTGAATTTTAGAAAAGTGCAATAAAAAGTCATGCAAATGAAAGGGCAGATCCTTAACAGACAATGTGTGAGAAGTGAGCTATTCAATGGGTTGTTCCATATCTTGAATGTAGTTGGTAACACTCTGCTGTTGGCCTTACCCCTCTAATTTCACCTCCAGACCACAGCAGTGTTTTCTCAGTGGCAGCTGCATGTATCACTGGTCTCTGCTGAAGATGCTTCTCCACCTTCACCTGTTCAGCACTCAGTACTGGGAGCTGCCTTATCCTGGTCCTGGCTTGGTCTAGAAGTAATGGAAGCAGCAATCACACATAAATTTCTTTTAAAAATTAAGCCCAGTGACAGTGACAGTAGCCATGTGTGAAAACTGACAGCCACACCAGCTCTGTGCATTCTGTAGCAATGCAAAAGATAGAACAAACCCAAACTCAGACACGAGAAATAAGATATAGTGCCTCGCAGTCAAATGCAACGCACTGTCTCTAATATTAATTACTAATTACTTTAGAGCTGCACAAATCACCTGGTAGTAACCTTTTTATTTATTTAAAGTCTGCGTCACTACTTTAGTTATTGTCTTTCCATGATGCACTTGTGGAGTGTATACTTCCCTGCAAATGGAGCAGCAAGTTCCCAGAACCCACCTGTTTAAATACACAAACTCTCCTATATGCATTTCAGGGAAAAGTGATTTATCAAACACCAACATACATGGAGAAATTCCTGAGCAGGTTGAACAGACCCTCCTGCTTGCTGTCACCTCGCCAGCTGCAGTGCAGGGAAGGAGCTGCCAGATTCAAAGCTTCATGAAAACACTCACAGCTGCCACAGGAGCTGTGTCCTGCAAGGCTCAGGCAAGCCAGTTACTTCTGCTGCCACCCCAGGCAGGGAACATGCAGGAGGTCACAGCTGAGGCAGGCCAGCCCAGAAAATTTGGGGGTGATCATCACACCATTGCATAGTCAAGCCAATGTGGCTGTAAGTGACAGCAAACATAAAAAAGCTCAGTCCAAGCTTTTATTTAATGCAGCAAGTCTGAAACATCTTAACAATATAAATAACCACTGCTAATACTTGGTGTTACCCAACAGCTGAACTAGGTTATACTATTTTTTGGTTTAATTGGGGGTAGCCCAGTATATAAATAGATTGTTGTTATGTTTAGCTCAGAATAAGGATTAGACACTGGCTTAATACAGAAGTAGATCCTGATTTCCACTTTGGAAATAGAAAGAGATTAACTGGACAATAACAGAGCTCACACACAGTGACGGACTGCGGATTTCCCTACTCAGGGATGTTTGTCAGTTGTCTGACACGCCTGCTGTTTGTGTCATTTCCTGTGCTAAAAAGGGGCATCCCTTTAGTGTTACAAGACAGGTAAATACTCCAAGGGAATAAAGCTGAAGATTAATTCTTGCTGACTGAGGGTATACGCCAGGTATTAGCAGACACCTGTTGTACTCCTTGTGGTGCCTCTCATTAGCAAGGTACTCCCTTCAGAGCAGCAGCACTTGGTTTTCAGTGGTTGCACTGTGCAGTTTTATTGAGACATCTGGAGCAGATCTCTGTATCATTAAGTCTTTGGCTTTAAAACAGTAAAATGACACAGGCATAGCACAGTGCTTGTGAGGAGTATTGGAAAAAGCACTTAAATTATTTAAAGAAATCATAACTGATGTGGAAAATATTGTTTAAATAATAATTTGCTTCTAACTATTTAAAAGAGAACTTCTGAAACTGTTACAAAGCTGGAGACTGGAACAATTGGAAACAACATCATTATTGGTTGACATACACAGTTAGAGACCAAGTTGCATTGTGCCAAACACTGTACAAACATATATCAAAAATATAACCATTGTCCCAGACAGCTGTCAGCCCCATTATTAAACTAGAGGCATAGGAAACAGAAGGAAACAAAGAGAGAGCACTGGTCAACGGGAAAGGCAATGGCCAGAGCAAATCAACATCACAACAGGCATCAAATATATGCAGGATAATTAATTACTTTTATGCAAACTAACAGAGAATGAAATAGCTCTGTGATCTTGTAGGGATCTTCTAGGCACAAAGGACAGCAGGCAAAAAGGTATGGGAAATTAAAACTATAGATAAATTCTCCTTCATTGCTACGGATAAGAGATTTTTTGTGGGGGAGCAAAGTTGAGTGCATTTTCTAACACAGTTCTAAATAGCTTTGGGGTTTTTAGACACCTTTACATTCCAAGAGAATTTATCATCCAGTTTCAGGCCATGTTTGTAATAACACAACATTTGGCCTCAGATAATCTGTTAGTCTAAGTCAAATCACAAAAAAGGATACCTTGCCACTATCTAGGTTTTGTCCTTTGCTTTTTTATTAAAAAAAATACTTAGAACATCTTAATCTAAGTTTCCAGAAGTTAACAATAATTTCTTGATGCCCTTGTACCTTAATGCTTTCTTTCATTCCTTTCTTAAATCTTGTGCCATAGAAAAGTAGTGTCAATAAGCTAGTTTCTTACCAAGTCTATTGAGCTGGGCACAAAACCTGTGCCTGGAAACATAAAATCTTTTCTATTAAAAGACCAAAGACTTTCCTATGTAAGAGCACAATGAAACATAAAAACAACCACAATGGAAAAAATGGAATAGATTTACAGTTTTAAAATAGTATGCATGATACAAAAGTTCATGAGTCTATTTAAATTTCAACAAAAAAGTTGGGGTTTTTTTTTCATTACTGCAGAATGCATTCATTGTGGGTTTAAAGTGCCTCAATTTGGAAGTTGAAGGCAATTTTTATTAATAGCACATGTAATCCCAATACAAGAGATTCCTGTGGCAGATTCATTGGCTCCTTAAACAGACACCCTTGGCATCAGTAGGAAAAAGGGCTGCATAAGAGCTGCTTGGCAAGGGGAGATCCCCGTGGCAGCGGGGTTCCTGCAGGCAGTGCCACTTCACTGCTCTCCCACAGGCAGCCTAGGCTGGAAACTTCCTGAGGACAAGGCATGAATGTGCATCCTCTCCCATCTGGAAGGAGATTCCACACAGAGATACTCATGAGCCACAGGGCTTCCTGCGTCTAAAACACCTGGGGCATGAGGACCTCGGGATGCTGGGCTCCTCCAGAGGACAGACTCAGCCATCAGGAGGCAGAGTGAGCACAATGCTCAGAGGAATGTGAGGAAGGAAAGGCTGCCTTGTTGGCTGTCACTGGCTGTAGCTGACAGCTTTAATCTCTTTTGAATAAACCCTGTTTATTCTAAGAACTCTGACATACAGCACGTGCTGGCAGAATAGGACTGACACCATCACTGCAGGCCCTCTGCTTACTATGTATGGATTCAATTTGTGTCTGCCTTTTCATGGAAATAGTTCCTGTGAGCCAAGCAAGAAGAGAAAATATACTCTTCCCACCTTCCTGGGAAGGCAAACAGCCACCAGGAAAACCCTCTGTCCAGCAGAGCTTGACATTATGGTAAAGGTGTAATTAAGATAAATGTCCCACAATCTGCCTTATCAGAAGCCCTGCGAGATGTGTTTCCTGAACTTACAGATCCCCAAACTCCCCCTCTCAGAGAAAGCTACCTTCCACTGCACGGCCACCAAAACAGGAAACCAGCTCAGGAACTGCAGCGGGGACCAAGGGTAGTCACCTCGTCAAAAAAAATTACACTATTTCATTAGAGAGCCCTGAGGTTAAAAGGTAGCTATTAGTCCATGAGGCATCAGAAAACTCTTGGGTAAAATCTTCAGAAGGGCAAGGAAGGGTGAAATAGCAAAAGGAAGGTTTTAAGAAGACCATCATGCAATCACATAGCAGGGGTGAAAGAGAGCCCAGAGCTGTAATGTCATGTCTGTCCCTCTGATTGTCCTTTGAAGGAATTTAAGGAATGTCAAAAATTGGTCTGATACTGTACTAAATGGTTTTTTTTTTCTTGTTATAGACTTGATGCTAGAGTGATTTCTGGCTCTAAGAGATGAGTTCCAGACTGTCCTGAAGGTAAAGGGCAAGAGCTGTCATTACCAGTGGAGTCTCTAAAATGAGCTACATAAGGGCTAAGACTAACAGATGATAAATTCCAGCTGCTGATGCTCCCAGTACACAGAACAGAGTCATCATGAGCTTCAACAGCTCTCAGAAAAGGGGAGAGAGATGCCAGGATTGCAGAACCCCTTTACATCAATAATTTTATATGAAGTTTCCAGTGGAAACCTTTTGGCACATCTATCCTTGAAAACATCCATAAAAACCTTGCATGAAATATGTTTATGCTTTTCAAACTTTCCTTTCTTCGTATATTCTCCTGCTATCTCGATAATTGCCAATGACCTGACTCTAAGGCCATTCTGGTGCTCCATAAACTAGCAAGCAATGGGAGTGAGGGAGTTTTTCTGTTTCTGTTATCACAAAGAGAATTCAAGGTAACTGCAACTCCCTGGCAGGGATCTGAACTAATGTGGAAATCCTCTACCGATGCTCACTGCCTGGGTGTCCTCTGCTCCTTAGCAGCACAGTTACTTTCTCTGGTCATGGCATGTATTGGCATAGGTAGCTCTCACTCCTGAAAAACCAGTTCTTAAAACATGTTTTGGAGGACCTGAAGGCACAGTGACAGAGGGGACTTGGGGAAAAGTCACCCTGCAGCCAGGTTTGCAGCAATGTGACAGAGACTGGAAGGAAGGGACAGCAAAGGGAGCCCCCCAGGGGCTTATGGCATATATTGGCATAGGCAGCTCTCATTCCTGAAAAACCAGTTCTTAAAAATTTCTTTGGAGGACCTGAAGGCACAGGATGCCCTCGTGGCAGAGGTGATTGGGAAGAAGTCGCCCTGCAGCCAGGTCTGCAGCAATGTGACGGAGACTGGAAAGCAGGGACAACAAAGAGAGCCCCAGGGGTTGCTTGGCAAACAGGAGAGATGGCAGAAGGAAAAAAGCAAACAGCTAATAAAAAAGGCACCTGCACAAACAAAGCATTGCTGAGCATGGCACAGCATGGAGGGCAGACCCTCCTCACCCAGTGCAAGAACCAGGCAGGGTCAGGGAGCGCCCTGCAGCCAGAGCACACAGCAGGGATCTTATAGACATCATAAAATCTCAATGCATGCCAGATAAGGCCTGCTAGTAGAATAAAAGATCTGTAGTGTCATGAGCATGACACTATATTAAATGTATGCATCATTCTCCAAAGCCTTTCCAAAAATGACAAATTATCTCAATGCAGATGTTTCTTTATGCGTTATTCCCTTTTCATATGTCTACTTTTCCTCCTACAGGCATTTTCTGGCACTTAGGTAAATGATTAAGTAGATTGCAGAACTGTCAAAGGCCCAGGCAGTTGTCATGATAATAGAGATAACAGATATTACATATTCTTTTATCACAGACAGTCCTCATGGACCTCGCTGGTGAGATGAGTGTAAAAAGAATTACTGCATAATAAAACTAACTGTAAAAAAAGGAAAAAAAAAAGGAGGACGACAGAAGGTCAGAATAAATTATGTGGAATACCACTAAAATGTCACAGCAGAAACACTTTTCTGTGTTTGTCTTTTTATCAACAAATGTTTTCAGAGGCAATGGAATGTTGTATCCCCTGACTGCTTCTGAACCAGTGCTTGAGCCCATGGGCTTTGCATGAATTTGCACGTGCAGTGGTGAATGTGTAAAATGAGATTTACACACAGAGCTATACTACTGTAGATACAAAGACAGCTCAGATGCTTTTTTTTTTTCATAGTGCTAAGAGATGAGCAGAAGAATCTGTTGGCATTATAAAAGGAGACATGTAAGTGAGCTCACAGATCTAAAAGCTACAACTGTGGGCCAGAGGCTGGAACATATGCAAAAATATTTGTGCATTCATGTAGACACAGTCAAGTTTCCATCCTAGTGTCTTCTATGTCAGAAAATAAAGAATTTCAACCAATTATGCAGACATTCAAATAGTTGTGCACTTTATAGCTTTCCATTTTGTGTGGTCTTGCTTTATTTCATGTGTGCCATTTACCACCTCCTGTTGCCAATGGTTTGGAACCCAGATCTAGGAGCTTTCTAGTAGTTCAGTGCTGCAGCAGACACCAAGCAACAATCTTGGCTCTAATAGCACGTACACCCTAGTCATGATTCCTTATTTTTGGTTCCTAAGAGCATACATGATCCTAATCAAATTCATCTGTGAGTCAAGTGTGCTTGATTAAGGCTAACGAGGAAAACCTGAGGGCAGATAGGCATGTAATTTCTGCTTCATTTAAAAAACATATTGGAAACTGAAAGCCTATATTGGTGCAAAGCCTATTTCTAAAACATTAACTATATTTTGTCTTTCTGCATGTGTCAGCTGTAAGTACTGACAGGTTAGGAGCACAGTTTCTCCCTTGCTGCAGCAATGTGATTTTTCTTGTGGAGATGTATGTGTGCCTGCTTTTGCAGCCACATCACAGTTTGTCCCTGAGGCCATGAAATATTTATAGGGATCCTTCCATGTATCTGAATTTTAGCAAGCAGAACAGTCCCACCTTCTGAAAAATTAAATTTAGACATTATGTCTGCATAGATTTCAGCAGCAGGAACCTAAATAACTTGCAGAATTGGGGCTACCATCACTCACCAAAGAGGTACAAAGCAAAAAACAGTTTTCAGCCGTTTGCATTGAAAGCTACCATTAAGAGTGGCTAACAGACCTCAGCAGCAGTACTGCTCAGTTCCACCAGCCCCAGCTGTGCCATGACCCTGGCACGGCAGCTGCTGTCTGTTAACACAGGTGGGCACATGGAAACAAGTCCAGCGGGTGTAGGTAACCACAGGCATGAAATAGAAGCTTGTACAGTAACAACTCTCTTACGCAAACCTTTCGCTAGACGCCACAGTGCCCAGAGAGAGGTGCCAGCACCAGCAGGGAAATGTATCACTCTGGCATGAGCATAACCTTCTTTTCCTGGAAGTGCACACGTGACTCCCCAGCCTGATTTACCGTAGCTCCAGTGCCTGCTCTGCAGGTCTGTGACTGCTGGCTCGAGGTATTCCAGTAACCCTGCTCGTTATAAACAGTAGAGAGTGTCGCTGCAGGCTGCAAAACAGCCTATTGTGGGAGCAACACTCTGCTCCTCCACTGCTGCAGAGCAGTGAGAGCAGCAGCTGGGACACGATCCTGCACTGCCTGGCCTCAAACCCCTTGGAAGGAGCAAAACTAAACCTGCTTGGCCTTACCCCCTCTCAGCTTTAGGCAGGGAGTGTTCTGCACTGAGGCTGGCTAGGAAGTGTGCAGCATATAGGAAGGGAAGCTACTAGGGTCACGTTCAGCACTTGTAACCCATACAAACATTACTGTGAGTACAGAAAAGGCAATGACTGCATCCATCCTCATGTCTAGCACTGGTCTAGCACATGTCTAGCAACATGTTACATTACCAGAAGGGAGAAAAATATATGCGTGAGTTCTTAAGTGCGATACAAGTGGGAATTTGGGGGACCAACACTAGCAAAATATGCTACCAAACCCCACTAGAACAACAGTACACCTGAAGGATTATAGGTACATAGGATTTTGCCTTAACAATGTCCTCAGGTGCTTAAAATTCTGCACTATGCATGCCCTCAGGTGCCACTGCTGTGGCCAAGATTATCATAACTCTTCTGCTGAGAATCACAGACTGGTCACTGTCTTGACAGCCTGGTCCCTTAGGGACTCCTAGCACACACCTAAAGTATTCAGCAATATCCATTTAAGTAGAAAACAAACAAAAACCCCCACCCCAACCAGTGGTCATTTCTGTCCTGAAATGAATTCCAGCAGGGTTTTCATAGCAGCCTTGTGGTCACAGCACTCATACAGGAAAGGGAAAACAGTATGTATTCCTCCCTTTCCCTGAAGGACTCAGAGCCATGAACGCCCTGGGCTGCTGCTGCACTGTACCCCCAAGGAAATGACACAGACCTCAAAGTGGAAAATCAAGCTCACCCTCCCAAACTGAATCTTTTGAGCACTACACTACATTCCTGCTTTTATATCTTAGACTGTTTCCATGAGGACTCTCAGCCCAGTGCATGAGTTTTGGCAAGCAGCTGCTCTCGGTCACCTGCAATTCTTCTATAAAGCAGGGGGTCAGGCATGCTCCTGAGAAGAGGAAGCTGCAGAGCTGAATTCCTTCAGAATATGGAGCCCCCCTATGGAAGAATGGTGAAAGGAACTGACTATTAACCAAAAGGTTGCCTTACCTTCTGTGCAGGTCCATCTTTTCATGGTTGAGAGAGAGACAAAGATAACAGAACAGGGTGCACACAGGCATCAGTGTGATTTTGTGGGTTGTTCTATTAAGGCTGGGCCCCCATGCTCCCCCTACACTGCAGCAGAAGAGCTCACATGCTCATTTTTGGATCCAGCCTTCTTCCTTTCCAACACTCCCAACAGGTGCTGGACATGCTGCTGTGACTGCACTCACTGAGCCCTTCAGGCACCAGACAATACTGGTGGGGGACTCTGAACCCCAGTCTCACACAGCACTTACCAGGCATCTCTTCTGAGGAGCACTGGAGAATTAGACCACTCACCCCTGGTTAGGGCAGATTGAACACGGGACCCTTGGGGCCAGTTGTCTTGAAGTTCCTTATGCAGAGTCACCCACAAAGGGCTTTTGGAATCTGAACACTGTGCCTGCCTTCCTTTTACACTCTTCTCAAAGAGCTGAGCAGTTACCTGACTTCAGCTGAGGGGAAATGAAATATTTTTGTTTGGATAATACCTTGCAGGGAAGGGATGCTTGGCGACAACTAGCAGCAAACTTGCTTGTCCAATGAATTCAGTGTCTAAAATAATTAAAAATCTATGTGGATTCAATCCTCTGTGTGTGTGTAATCAAGTCTTGTGTCTACTACAGTTTGGAGCTTTGGGCACTCATCACTGTCTAGGTGAAGAGACTGCTCCAAGCTCCATTAGGTTTAATCACTCTCTTCATGGATTTTCTGTTTTGTCTGCTGACTTACTGTTATCCCATCTCCTTCCCATCTACTACCTTAAACTGTGTGGATGGAACTACATCAGAAAGTGACCATCTGGGCAGCTCAACCAGCTACAGTAAAGGAGATGCAACCTGAGGCAGCATCCCATGTTCTTGCAAGGGGCAAGCCAAATCTCTTGTGCACTAAGAAAGTTTAGGATGTTGCTTCAAAACCAGACCAAAAAAATCTATGAGCTAAATATCAGCCTTTTAAACCCATTCAGTGGAACAGGAAAGTCTTTTGGTACAGCACTCTCAGCTGTTTCAGTGTCGCTGCTGCCCATAACAATGTGGACAGAGGAGCAGCCTAGAGCAGACAGAGCCTCTTGTGGGCCTCACAGTTCAGATTTTCCCCTCTGCAGTATTTTGCAATGACTGACTTCTGCCGCAACTGCCTTAATGTGTGTCTCTATACTCAAATCTGTCAGTCTGACAAGAGTCCATCACAGCTTTTGGCTTTGAAAACCTCTCTTCTATATCAGCAATGATGGCAAACAGAAGGCACAACCATCCTGATTAATTAATCCCCACACAGCACCTCCTAGCAACCCAAGGCTGTTATGCTAACACTTCTAGCCAGAGCTTGTAAGTGTATAACTTAACCACATGGGAATGCACTGTCTCACTCTCATGAGCTCAGAAGGCTTTAAAGGAAACATTACCTACCTCAACGCTTTCTCTGAGATGCCATCAGCGGCTGGGCACACAGCATGACCAACAGTCAGCCACAGCAGGCAGGAAGAGAAGGTCTGATACTAAATTATGTAGTTAATTAGCAGCTCTTCCATTCTCCCAAAAGGCTGATGAAGCCACACACTCAGGCTTTAGCTCTGTGTCCACTACAGGAAATGACAAGGGATTCCAGACATGACTGGCCTTTTTGTAAGGCACCTAAACCACTGAACTTGTGTCAGTGAGTTTGCACAGTGTTAAGTGCTGATAAACAACTGGAGACAGGGCAATTCACAATTTTTGTCACTCTGACACACGCTATCTGTATGAAAGAAGTCTTCAGGCTCCATATTCCACCACCACTAGAGCTTCCACCACTGAAGCTTCTCAGATAGTGAGGGCAATGTCACATCCCACCACTTCCTGCAATATTGCATTAAATCCTTCTGCCTGACTTGGTATCAACAGGTTTTTAAGGTGCTACTTCAGAATGTCTGTAACCTTGTGTTTTTAAAATATAACTTTTACTAGAAAATACTAGTTTAGCAAAGTTAGCAGAGAGAGGCTTCTCAGCCATCCTGAAGTCTGAGGAAAAAAGTATCTGTCTCCAGCATTTACACTTGAGACAAACCAGGAGACTCTGCCACCAATGCTGATTTACCTCCAGTAGCTGCTTTATATTGGAGTGCACATCCACCTGCAGTGCTGCCCCAGCTGCGAGAGGTCAGTTTATATGTTCTTTGCTGCAATTAATTAACATGAGGAGCAGAAATTTAAACAGTAATTAATTAATTTTCAACATGTTACATTACGAGAAAGCCCAAGGGATGTTTACAACCAATGAATCTCCAGGAAATAAGAATATACACAGAGAATATTCAAGACTAAGGTTCCTGCCCGGCAGCACATACTGGAGCATGAAGTTGCACCTGATAGACTGGGACAACCTTAATAGCTGCAGATTAATTCTGTGAGCCCCAAGTACATAAAGGGATTTATCAGGAGTCCTCACCCATATTACCACTGGTTATAAACTGATGTTTCTGTTCTAACACTTGCAAATAAATTTTAAATTCTAGAAGTCTGGGGTTTTTTAAGTTTTTAATTTAAACATAATAAAATGCATTTTTTATTGTTACTGAGCTCTTCTCTGGTAACAAGAGGCATATCAAAATGACTTGGGAAATGCTGGCACTCCTCCCTCCAGGCAGCATGGCACTCCCCACTTTGGAGATTGGCGTGGCTCCTCATCAGACTTGTCTCCTCCAAGCAGCGCATCACATCAGCAGCTGTAATGTCATCTTCTCTGCAGGGCTTCTCTCACACACATTTCTAGCACCACAAATGTGTGTCTCCCCTCCTAAAAAAGGCAGAGAAACCCTTTATTGAGGATAGCCAGCCAAAAGATTGAGGAAAGTTGCTCTTTCTCAAGTCCAACCACTCACAGCAGCGTTAGGTGGAAAACTCTGGGTGGGAGTGGGAAGACACCGGGGTGGGTTTTCACAGAGGCTCAGTGGGGTGTCAGAAAGCAGCAGCCACTGCACCTGGGCTGGGGTTGCACCAGCAGCATCCCCACACAGCCCCCCAGTCCACAGCCACGGCCACAGTGCACTGGGACAGTCCTCAGGAGACGGAGGACAGAAGATTTCTGCCCACCCTCCAAGGCAGTGCAAGATCAGAGTTTATCAGCACAACTCACCAGCACAACTGTTGTTCATTGCAAATCACGTACTGAACTCTTTCAATCAGACTCCCTAAGGACAAAGGTCCATATGTTTCCTGCCCTGAAAAATCATGTGGGAAGCTGGAGGAGGGGGCAGAAATTACCTTGAATATTGCCTGATTGAAAGGAAGCCATTACCCTTCCTACCCCACCTTACTCTGCCATGCCCAGGGCTGTTGTGGGTCTCCATAGCCTGACCTGGGTGCAGCTCCCTGCTGGCCATGGCCACAAGCAGGAGGGGTACTCCCACAGCCAGAGAGGGAACTGGAGAGTGTCAAAGGAGCTCTGAACTGAGAGTGCATTATTTCCAGTCTGAGGATCACTTTCTCACTGAAAGTTCTCATCCTCCTTCCCAGCTCCTGATTTTTTGCTTCCTGACCTATTTCCTTGCAAGAAAGGAGAAAGGAGAGAGAAATGGTTCCTATTGCAGACGTTCTGCTGGGCTCAGCAGGAGCCTTTAGTGGGTCCAGACATAGCTCCTGCCTCTCTGGCAGCACAGCCACACCAAAACAGGACCTGCTGTTGACAGCTGCTGGTAGCAGCCAGGGGCTGGACATTGGGTAATTAATTTTTAACTTTTCATTAAACTAGTCCATGCATCAGTCCCATTGTCAGAGACTGTCTAAAAGTTGTCCTCATTCAAACACAAGCTCTCATCAGCTCCAGCTCCAGGCAGCTCAGCAAGTTCTCATGGGTTTGGGCAGAGTAGAGCAGCACACAGCTTTGGCTAATAATGAACAACCTCTGCAGGGAATTTCTGGTCACCAGGAGTTCTCTGCCCAGCATACTGCCATATGAAACAGAAACAGCACCCACTTTGATAGGCAGTTATCAGTGATATTACCCCACATTTTACCAGACTTCTCCCCATGACCTTTCTCAGGTGGTACTTCATCAGTTCTTATGAAGGCACTTCAGATGTCATCACACTGGAATCAACCCTGTCAGTTTTAGTTTGGATGCTATAGAAGATGTGTCCTGGTGGGATGAATACTGACAACATGATGAGCACCTGGCGGTGGAATAAAGTGGTCATATTTGAAGGGATTAAACAGTAGTTTCAGGTACCTTCCACAGCAGGTCAGCTGCCTGTATCTTGAATTCTGTTCTATTTGCACTCCTAAGGAGCAATGGCTCACAGGTAACAGGAAAAAACAGTTGGAGAATTCCAGGCTTGCTTGAGCTGACTCTGGGCATATCCATGATTGACAGAAAGAACAAAAGGCCAAACTTGAGGTATTGATCCTTTTCTGCTCAGTTCTAACCCAGGGATTTCAGAAGAAGTGTGGCCTGAAAGAAATGTTGTGTGTGGTCTCAAGATTTTATTGCCTTACTGTAATGCAGTAAGAATTAATTACATCCCATGGGACTCTGACCCTCCCAAATTAAACTCCAAGATCCTGGGTCCTGATAGAATGATGCAAAGTGGCCAAATTTGGTAATGAATAGAATTGGGACCTTCCATGGTCTTAACCACCACAGAGGGAAGGTTTGAAGGTTATAACATCATGATGGAACAACCTCTTCAAACTATTACAAGACATTGTAATTTAGAGAAGGGCTCAAGCTGTCTTAAATAACTTGCAAGATCCCACTGACTTCTGCAGGCCCTGGAGATGAAAGGAACAGAGCAGTTCTATGCAGTCATTTCTACTTTTTACTCCTGGCTTGTTACCAAACCTTGGAGAAGGATGCCAGCATCATCCAGATGTGCAGAGACACATACTCTGAAACTCAGTGGTTTGGCATCAAGCTTTTCAGTGCTCTCCCCGTGTTCAGAAATCACAGCCCCAAGCTGGGTGCACAGTCATACTCTGCAATGCCTGGGGAGAACCGAGTACCTCAGCTGGGTCCACAAATGCCTACAGCATCAGGAGAAAGGAAAGACACATGGGAATTTTAATCATGGTGCCAAGTCTTTGACAACTAAACACCGACCTGAGATTATCCTCAGGGAATTTTTTGGTCGGGGTAGGTGTTTAGTGTGTTCAGATGTCTGACAGCTCAGCCTACAGCTGCAGACTGGTTTCAGGACTCTGAGTTTTTCAGTGGCCATAGAAGCACTAAGGCAGTACTTAGGTACCAAAATTCCTTTGCTCCTGTAACCCACAGTGTCTGCACTTGTCTCCTGGAGCTGTCAGGTGCCCGTGGTCAGGTGTCAGCTGCAGCTTCGATCTACAAACTCCGGTCATTCCCATCAGTTACCAGCCTGGATGACCAGACTATTCCTCACTGGGAGGTACGATCCCATCATAACCCAGGACAGAGCCGGCCGCCAGATCGGGGTATCGAGATACCTCACTGATTCCAATGCACAAATAGACTGTGCCTTATTGCTGCCTGGAAGGAGCCATCAGATTCACACAAAGTTTGCTTTGTAGCAAAGTCCCCTTCCTGGCAACAGACGCTCCCGATGCAAGGCTGACCTTTTGTCACCTTTGCGAGTTCCCCGAGCCAGAGCCCGGGACCCGGCGCTCCCCGGCCAAGGCTCTGCAGCCTCCTCGCTCGCAGCACTGGCACCGACGGACCGTGAGCAGCTGCTGCCACCCTCAGGTCACCCTCTGAGGTAACCTCGCTTTCTGCCTTTGCTGAAGGCTCTCTAAAACGAAAGGAATTGAAAGCGAACGCAGCAGAGCCGCTGCTAACAGGGCTCTCACACCTTATCGGCGTGTTGGCATTTGCGCCAATAGGTTTGATCTAATGTGTTTTATGTAAGAGCAGGAACAGAGGCATTTCTGACATAAAAGAGCGGAGCAGGAGGACCAGCGGGGCCACAATCATGGAATCATAGAATTGTTTAGGTTGGAAAGACCTCCAAGATCATGAATTCCAACTATTAATCTGGCACTGCCAAGTATCCCAATAATCATATCCCCGAGTGCCACTCCATCACTTTCCCGGGCAGAATGCTCCAGTGCTCAAGTCCCCTCACAACTGAGTTTCAGGTCCAGGAGTGGGGCTGCAGTGCAGACCTGCAGGCAGGGAGCAGCACTCAGTCCCTCTGTGCTCCATGATGCCTCAGCTCTCCCAAAACCCTCCCAGCCCAGCACACCTGGGCAGCCAGCCAAGCAACTGCATCCAGCCTGCAGGAACACATAGTTCAAAACAAGCTGTGCCTGCCCCAGGAGCGTGATATCTGCAAGGACTGGAACTACAGGAGGGAAACTGGAAACCAGAGCTAAAGAAGGATTTGGCCTCAAGTCACCGTAATTACGAATGCCCCAGGTAAATCCTCAGCTGAAATTAGACACTCACATCCTTACGCTTCTCTTGCTCAGCAGCAGTTTTGCATTCATAGCTAGAACCACTGCTGTGGCCAAAGCTGGACAAAAGCACAGCATCAAACAATCCTAATTGCTTTTTAACAAGTGTTTTGCTTGCACCACCAGGCACCACCTACATCAGCTTGTACCAGCTGAAGGGCATAGGTCTCGACACAAGTGAGATGAGAGAGCAACAGGGGAGAAAACTTCCAGCTCTGCGAGGCAGGGTATCACTCCAAAGGCAAGCAATGCTCCTCCTCACTTCCAGAGCTGCTGCACTGCAAGAGGGTTGAGATTGGTGGAGAGAACTTGGCTTATGGCACTCCTTTGCAGCCAGGGGCTTTGGCTTTTACTGCCTAGCCACTAAACAAAAAACAACTTGAGGGTTAGCAAAATCTTTGCTCTTATTGCTGTCCCGCTATACCTGTGGTCTTTTCAGCGCTGTGATACTGCTGCAATCCTCCTAGGGAGAGGAAAAGAAATTGTCTGAGGATAACTTTTACAGGCACATCTCAGTGCAGAACTAAATAAGCCATGTCTTGGGGGAATTTCATGTCCTCTTGACAATGTATGCTCAAGGTGAATGCTGGTGATTACAATTTTTCTTGGAAGCTTCTTTCCAGGGGTTGCTTGCATGCCGAAGTTGGGGGAAAGCAGAAATTATTTTCCAAACAAGTTCGTAGGAGTGTCAAGTTCAGCAATATTTTCATCTCCAGCATGTTCTTTCCTTCCAATACAGTGTCTGTTGGATTCTGAGACCATCAAGGTAATTTCTGGGCCGTGTTTAGTTTTCAAATCAAAGGTGAGATTTTTTGCAACACTTTAGCAGTTTCTTCAACAGCTTCTCAGACCATTAAAGCTTGCAACATCTTAGGGAGGAGATACACAGATTACTGTTGCTTTTGAGTTAAGCTTTTTTTTATTGTACAGCTATGCAAAACAACATAGTTTGTCAATGGCTAGACAAAGAGTAGAGTCATTGCTAACAGCATCTTGATGAAAGCTGGTGCTACAATTTCAAGTGGCTCTCGGGTTTAGGCAATCTTCCACTGTTCATCTGCATGCCCCAGGCTCCTTGGTTAACTCTGGCTTCTGGAAGCTGCCAACACACAATTAGTAAAAGACCTCACAACTCCTTCCAGGCTGCTAATTTCATACTGGTCACATTGAGTTTTCCTCCACAAAGCAGGATTCTTGATTCTTTCATCATATCAAGTTTTAAAATCTCACTGTTCCTGAGCAGATTCTTTTGTTCGACATCTATCACAGGTTTTAGATCCCAAGAAGCTCTTGACAACAGTTGGTGACCATTAGTTAGTCACAGGCCTTGCAGATCTGTACTTTCTCCATATTCCTAATACAGTCCAGGAGATCACTTACATCAGAAGGAGACTTTGAAGGTCTTCTAGTTTAACCTTCTACTGAGAAAAGGACTAACTTCAATATTAGATCAGGTTACTTGGGATTTTGTTTCAGTCTGGTTTTGAAAACTGCTAAGGATAGAGCTTCCACAGCCTTCTGGGAGGCCTCTTTCAGTGTTAATCTATTTTGCTGTATGGGGTGGTTGTTGTTCCCTGTTGTTGTTGTTGTTGTTGTTGTTATTATTATTATTATTATTATCATCATCACTATCATTATTAGTCAGATTTCAGATTTTCTCATTCTACAGTCAATGACTGTCTCCTCTGACTCTTGTTGTGTGCCTCTGATAAGAGCTCAGATCCACCTTCTCTCTAAACTCCAGGTCAGATTCCAGACTTCCCCCACATAAAGCCAAGTGTTACCCAGAATTTGACTAATTTATCTTCACATCACTGCTATCAGATGAAGAGTTACTAACTGCACTTATGAGGTGGGGCATAGATACCAAAGACAGCAATTAAACGTCAGAATGACAGAATAAGCTGAGTTAGAAGTGAGCATTGAGATCAGCGAGTCCAACTCCGAGCCCTGCACAGCCTTGAGAGTCACACCATGTGCCTGAGAGTGTTGTCCAAATGCTTTTTGAACTCTGTCAGGCCTGGTGCTGTGACCACTTCCCTGGGGAGCCTGTTCCAGTGCCCAGCAACCCTCTGGGTACAGAAACTCTTCCTGACATCCAACCTAAACCTCCCCCGAGACAACAACTTCAGGCCATTTCCTCAGGTCCTGGCACTGGGTACCACAGAGAGATCACTGCCTGCCCCTCCTCTTCCCCTCATGAGGAAGCTGCAGACTGCAATGAGGTCTCCCCTCAGCCTCCTCTTCTCCAGGCTGAACAGACCAAGTGACCTCAGGTTCTCCTCAGAGAGATTCCCCTCAAGACTCTTCACCATCTTTGTTGCCCTCCTTTGGATGCTCTCTAATACTTTAATATCTTTCTTATATTGTGATGACCAAGACATTGGCTAATTTGGAATTACCACTGTGAAATGATTTCTGTATATGAAGAAAACACCAATTCCATTCACATCAATAGCAACACAACTTATTCCCAGGTTGCTGTCCATCCTCTTAGATAGATGAAGCAAGGAAATAGAATATGTGTTCACACAAGACTTTACTCTGATGCATATGTACAAGGTCATTAAATGTCCACAAAGCAACACTAATCCTGAACATCCACAGCTTGCAAAACAGTACCTGTGTCCTTTAAGAGGCCATGTTGCAATGAAGGTTGAAAACTTTTTCATCTGGATTATACTTTCAAATTTCCAGTGATTCACAAATCAATAGCAAAGAAGTCAATGACCCTAAAAGCTTACAGACATGAGCTGAGAGGAAACAATAGTTTGCCATTGACTCCACAGGTGTATTGGGTTTGAGTAGGAAGATTTTGGCAGCAGGGGGGCTCCAGGTGTGGCTTTTTTGAGAAGCTGCGTAAAGCTTCCTCCATGTCTGATAGAGCCAATGCCAGCCAGGTCCAAGATAGATCCATAGCTGGAAAAGGCTGAGTCAAACAGGAATGCTGGTGACACCTCTGGGATAATGTGCTTAAAGGGGAGCAGAAAGGAAGGGCCTAGAAATGTGGAACAGCAGCTGAATTAGAAGCTGGAGGAGAGGAGTGAGAGAAACAGTGGCAGAGAGGAGGAGGTGTTCCAGGTGTCAAAGCTGAGGTTCCCCTGGAACCCATGGGGTGGAGCATGGAGGTCCACAGTGAAGCAGAGATCCACCTGCAGCCTCTGGAGGACCCCACACCAAAGCAGGTGGACAACTGAAGGAGACTGCGGGTGCATGGAAAGCCTACACTGGAGCAAGGCCCCTGGCAGGACCTGTGGGCCCATGGAGAGAGGAGCCCGTGTGGAACAGATTTGCTGGCAGGATTTGTGACCCTGCAGGGGACCAACACTGGAACAACCTGTTCCCTGTTCCTGAAGGACTGTACCCCATGGAAGGGACCCACTCTGAAGCAGTTTGTGAAGAACTGCAGTCTGTGGGAAGAGCTCACATTAGAGAAGTTTGTGGAGGACTGTCTCCTGTGGGAGAGACCCCATGCTGAAACAGGAGCAGAGTGTGAGCTGCTCTGTCCCTGAAGAGGAAGGAGTGGCAGAGATAACCTGTGATGAACTGACTGCAACCCCCATTCCCTGTCCCCCTGCACTGATGGGAGGGAGGAGGGAGAGAAAACTGGGTGCGAAGTTGAGCCCGGGAGAAGTGACTTAAGACTTATGTCTCATTATCCTATTTGGAATTTGATTAGCAATAAATTAAATTGATTTCCCCAAGTCTGTTCTGCCCATGACGGCAATCAGTGAGTGATTTCTCCCTGTCCCTATCTCAACTCATGAGCCTTTTGTCATGTTTTCACACCCGTGTCCAGCTGAGGAGGGAGTGATAGAGCAGCTTTGGTGGGCACCTGGTCTCCAGTCAAGGTTAACCAATGACAATGAGCGTTTGCCGAAAGCAGAATGGTGAGACCAGGAATTGTGGAGTCCCTTACAGGACCTGGAGGAAAGCACTCTCACTCCTTTAACCAAACTCAATCCTCATTTCTGTTTAGAAGTGGTATCTGGTTCCAATCTTGATCTTTTTTTTTTTAACCTTTCACACCCACACATCCTGCTCAGTCAGCAGGTCACCATTTAAGCCTTTGCTTGCCCAGTCTTGGTCCTCCCTCCTATCATCTCCTTGCTTTCCTAAGTCCCCTCTACATCCTTTTCTGTCTCCTGATCTCACCAGTTTCCTTATCCCATACCACCTTGGCTATAGTTACTTCAGTGAGTGACATGGTTCTTTTTTCCTCTTGGAGGTGGATGGGATGGCTGATTTAGGACACGAATGAGAGTTCCTTGCTGTCACCTGTGGCACTGTGCCCAGCCCAGCAGAGAGCAACTGGAAAAAAGAATTGCAGAAAGGATCTCTTGAAACTCTAGTCAGACTGCATTTAGTCACTCTGTGGGATGTGGGGCATTCAGGGCCTGATCACTGGTAAAAGCTCTAAAGGAATGCAGCTTGTTCAAACTGATAACACTTTGCAGTTCTGAGTCTCATACAAGCCTACTGTAGAAGAAATCAGGGGACATTTTAGCTGCTCACAAGAAAGAATATTCCTACTGTCTGGTTTTTTGCACATATTTATAAACCAGTGGAGAAACTAAGGAGAACAGTGAAAAACATGCTACTGCAGAAGCCTTTTCCTCCTATTTTTTCCCACCTCTATTTTAAGTTCTAATCCAAAATATGAAGGCAAGAAAGCATTTCAGCAGAAGGGTTTCCAGTTCTGGAAGAAGGTAAAAACAAAGTGTTTTCTCCCACCCAGTCTTAGGAACAGATCAGATATTTTTGCTGACAGTTTTGATGCAACACAAATATAAATCAGCTCCGCAGCACAAAACTGATGGGGAAAAAAGAGGAAAAGTTTCATAGCAGCAAAGGAAAGAGGAAAGCGGTGTACAGCAGGAAGTGCTGGCCAGCTTTAGCATTAGGAAGTACTGTTAACCCCTTCTATATTTGTAGTACATACATCAAATGTGACATTAGCATGAATAACACACAAATGTTCATCTACTTAACTCATGGCTCTGGGAACTGATTTTAGATCTCAGATCTGCAAAGTTTTGGATAAGCCTTGACACCTGCACAGAACTCTCTGTTGACTCAATAAAGCTACAGAGACCTGTCTGCTCAAACCACCTACAGGATGAAAACCCCATCAAAGGCAACATGTTCCAGGTGGAGGGAGGAAATTTCAGACTGCACTTCTATTGCTGAGCAAACCTATCCCTCACAAGGAACCTTGAAAAGTCAAGGGCCAAGAGGGAACTCACTTTTACATGTCATGACTCACACTCTGGAAAACTGAAAAACCTGGGCCAAGGTAGCGATACGTGGACAGAGGGAAAAGATCTGTGACTAACTGAAAGAAAGCACCCAGAAAGCTAGCTCACAGGGGCCCAGGCTTTTGTCACAGCAACTGACATTTTGCCTACTTGGAAGGAAATTAATTAGAGGAGAATGAAGAGCATATGTTGTCAAGTGGGTGTAAATCAAACTAAGCAAACAAAGGAGTACAGGGAGAACTCAGGCTGACATGAAGGCTGAGAGAGAAGAAAAGGCTGGAAGCAGCAACAGCCACAGAGGCTTTTAGACAGATATATTTCGTTCAAATCAGCTTATATTTCCACATGTTGATGAAAAGCCGGGAGAAAGGTAGCAGCAACCAATGTGCCTGAGGAGGGAAATTTCTAGCACAATACTCACAAGTTGGTTGCAGTGTTCAGGATTACTTCTCTGGTCCTGACTGGTGCTGCTTGTGCAAACACGTTGCACCTCGCAGGAGTGGAACACTGGATTGTGCATTCTAAGTCCTGTGAGTATCCCTACAAAAGCAGTCTTGCTTCTGTACTAAGGAAAAGCACACAAGGTCTCTTTAAAAACCATTTTCAATTCAGCTTATTCTTCAGTTACTCCATAAAGTCCAAAGTGTTTTTTCTCATTGTTCTTTATAGTCTTCCCAGATCTTCTAGCCACAAACACATAATTTATTTAAGCCACACATAAACAACCATGATTTACGTCAACTTTTCATTCAATGGAAAGCACATGAAAGAACTACTTTCCTTCTGCGTGTTACTTGCCTGCAAGGGTTGGAGCATGTCTTTCCAAATTCCTGGTGGTAAACCCCAGCAGTTGTCAAAGCTTGTTCCGTATTCGGCATTTCAAGAACTTCCCATGAGTTTTTTTCCATTACAGAATCATTCAGTCACCATTTGGCACCTCTCTGTACCAGATGACAGGGGAAAGAACTTTATGACCTCTGAAAAAGGCAGACCCTTAACCGGACTTGATGTCAACCTCTTGTCAGAGTGCAAGACATATACATGGCAGTTGCCATACAAAGTTGTATGACACCCAAGTGAACGGAGTTATAATTCAGCTTGCTGTTCTACAAGTGAATAATGATTAAGGGTCACCATCCCAGTAAAAAGAAAACCCGTGCCAAGATGGTTAAAAGCTGAATCAACAAAAACAGTAATAAGAAACCCATTAAAAAAAAACTGCTGCAGTATACAGAAATAAATAAACCACCACTCCTTCTGCTTTTTAAAATCAGGGTTGGTCTCAGGCAGGAACATGCAGTACACTTGTCTCTCTGGCAGCATGCCCTGTACCAGAAGTAATTGAAATTCTCCAAAATCCCCTCCTCCCATCGAAGACCTGGCAAGAAACAAACACAATATTGATTGCTGTACCTGAGGACTGGCTGACAGGCCTCCCTGCCCAGTGATTCTGAGACCTGCAGCAGCCATTCTAAGATTAGCAGGACATTCCCTAAGGAGCATGTCTTCCTGATCTCTCTTCTGACAGGGTGAGCACTCCTCTCTGGGGCACTGGTGCAAACCAGCTCAAATCAGTGTTATTCCAAGGAGTGCCCTCCAACAGTCTCAGCTCAGATGGAGCACACCCTGAGCTGATAACCCTCAACATCTCACACCTATAAAGGCACCTATAAAGAGACGTTTAGCTGGCACTGCACTCACCACCTGCTGCCCCAGGCATACCTCTATACTGATCCCATAGCACTAATAAATGTCAAATATTGGCAATCTTTGCTTAGTAGTGGAAAGAATATGCTGCTTGCCACTTTGCTTACACCTGTAGTATCTGCTGCTCTTCATGCTGCAGTGAAGAAGGAGCATTTGAGACCTTCTATTAGGCAGACTTGCCTTGCTCCTTGGCATGTGTCCATAAGAACTATCATTTGGTGGATGAATGCTTGCATCCTTCAAAAACTGGAAAAGGTAACAAAGTACATTAATTAACACCTGGTATTTCAAGCATTGCACTAGAACACAGCCATTGCTTCAACATCCCTTGTCCCCTGCTTTCTGCAGAGCAAGTCTTTGATCTAAAACAGACTTGTGAGACCATGCAACATTAACTACATAGGGTTCTAGAGCTGGCATCACTGGCAAGGAATCCAGGAGCTGCATCTGAGCAGACCCATCTGCTAGACCCAATATCAGGTCCTTCCGATACTTGTCTTTCAGCACTAGCCACCCTCTAGGGTTTCACACTTGTTAAGAGAAGGGGCAATGTGGCATAGCGGGAGACTTGAAGATTAGGGTAAAGTCACCAAAGGGACTTTTCCTAGGAGACATTTCTCTCCTCAGGGTGAAGAAATTCACATGTCCACTTGCTGCAGTCTGTGTGGAAACACTGATTATTATACGATGATAAAACATGAGCAGGATGGGCTGGTTGCTGGAAGGCTGTTGCAGACTACTGTGAGAGAATCACAGATGGCACAATAAATTAGAGTCTGTATTCACGCTTCCTATATTTTCCACAACGTATTCTTCCAGTGAGAAACATAATTTTTCAGGATAAATAAAATTTCTGAATCAGATTTTCAATCCGCGTCACGTGTAAATCCATGTGCAAGCTGTTACTTAGATAGTATGATCAATCTCAGATAATTATTAATTACAATAACCATCATTACACAGAGCGCCTAGAATCTCCACCTTGAGTTACAGAGCTGCAAATCTTGTCCTTGCTAAGCAAAATAAGCTCTGTGAACTTTGCCTGACAGCAAAGGGGCACCACAGCAGCTGGACAAGCGTGGCCACCACACCGCCACTCACAGGGTGAAGAACGAGCTCTTTAGCAGCCAGCGTAAAATGTTAAAGATTTAAACTCTACTGGCATAATTCTAATTTTTACCAAGAACACAATATGCACGCCAAAAAAGATGTTCAGAATTGATGACTTTCTCAATCATTCTCTCACTTTGGTCTTCATTACTTCCTGGTCACATCCAGCATTAGAGTCAAAGGAAACTCAAAAACCCCTCTGAAATAAATATGGATGGCAAATATAGGTCACTGCACATGGCTTTCAAGTTTCAAAACTGCATCAAAATGCAAGGAAAATGTCTAATGATGGGTTAGGATGGGCTGTGAATTCAGTGACAGTCTAGGGAAAGAGACAGCACTAACAATAACAGAGAGAATAATTTTAAATGTTTGCTGGGTTGGGTAATTGGGCTCTGTTGCCATATGTACCAAATATCATCATGTGACACAATGCAGGATTATTACAATGGAGCCCTCTTCCTGCTCAAGGTCTTTCAAATTCTGTAAGTTTGTAGTATTTCTGAAAATTATCCATTCTTCTGCTCTTGTGGGCAGTTCAAAGTACTTCACTTAAAAGCTACAAACTGATTTTGAATGTTTGTGTCTTCAAAAAAGGGAAATATAGTCATTAAAAAATATACCATAAAAATGCTTAGTACTTCAGTGTCTGACAAAACACATCCTTGAAAGGAGTTAACAAAATGAAGATAAGCCTGTACTATATATGTCTGAGAAATAAAGTTTATTTTCCCAAGTAAAAGCAATAGGAGAATTTTAGAATATTTTGACCCAGTATCAAGCCGTGCCCTCAGATTTTTGGACATTAGTGACTATTGCTCTGAATTTCATTAAATTCTAAACTCAAGGCAAAAAAACATCTACCTTGTTATAAAGCTGCATTTACACAGACACATAACATGGCTATAACAAAAATCCAACCAGAGTCTTGTTAACAGCATATACATGTATATAGCATTGCCTAATTTATAAAATCCGGCTAAGGAGTTGCCAGCTTTACAAGCAATAAATCATTATGATCAAATGAAAACTATAAACCAAAGTATTACAGTAGGAATGTGCATAAATATACACTTATTAATTATTATACCAAAGCAACAGAATACTGGAAAGCAAAGTTGTAGTTTCAAAAATTTGTATCATAATTACAGCAAGTATGATTAACTTAGTAATAACTGTTAACTTTGTATAAACACCAGGAATCACATTTACCCAGAAACCTCACGAAACAGAATTGGGCAGAAAGAACAATAAATAAGTGCACATCAGTTGTTTACAAGGCCTATGACAAGGAGGATGCAAGTGGTAGAGAAAGACACTCAAGTTTTATTAGGTGGGGAAGTAGGATTGGTTACATTCTGGAAAATGAAAGAAACATTCTCTTTTATCCTTTCAAGGAAAGGATCAGCAAGAGTCTGATGTTGCCCAGAGAAATGCTTCCATTGCATCAACTGTGACATGGAAAGTGGTTTCTTTGAATTAGGCTTCCCATGGTTTTGTTCAAGCTGGCAGCTTCTAGATATGGGAGGCTTTTCTGAGGAAGTATCTGAAAAAAATGATGCAGTAGACTAATCAGAGAAAACTAAGGCAGAAAATTTCAGTCTGAATCAATAAGACAGTTGGTGATAACAAATGAGGGAAAATAGAACAGCACATATAATCATTCTGCATCAACAAAATCAAAACATACCCACAGTAAGAGGGGGAAGGCTGTTTCTTGCTCAGTGATTGAGGTTATCAAAATCACCATATGCTAGCATAAAGACAAATCCTTTCACACGTGGATGGGAAAGGAAATATCTGGCAAATTTCTTTCCTCTGTCTTCCTAAATCTGTGACATTTGGCCTGCTCTCATTCTTTAAGTAAATCTGAATCTAGATGTATGTTGCAGCAAAGTTCACGCTAGCTTCAATTTCTTCCCAGAGGAATCACTCTAGCCAGCTAAGAATAATTTGCGTAGCTGTTTCATTGAGTCAGCACACTAGATCTGTACACTCTGTACGTCCAGTTTATGCCAAGCTGTTCATTATACACAACACTGTATATCACAGTAAAGAAAAGACTATTGCTGTGAGATTAATTCACTTTTGAGAGAGGATCCTAAAGCCTCAAATAGTATCAGGTCATTGCAGTGCACGTCACATGTGGATGGCTTTATGATTCGTCTGATGCATGGGATAAATGAAGAAATAATTTTGCACGGAAAAAAATCACATTGTTACTGTTACTGGTTTAAAATTTGTCATCAAATATTTTCATAGCAGTATTATGTGCTCATTAGGAAAGACCAGTGATATGAGCAGCATGACTCAGAGTATTCCTGAGTCTTTTTAAGTTTCTGAGAGCCCATAAAGAATCATATACACAAAACTTTCCTTTTGACTGACATATGACACTTGAAGTAGATTTGAAATATATTTTTTATTGGCCAGAAGAAAATTTAGAATAGATGCATTTACAGATTCTGCCTTCCTAACTCCTAAAGTACACTATGATCAGGTAAAACAATAGGCTTACAGTCTATTCCTAATTTCCTCCTTTCAAGACCCCTGTAGTTTTCTACAGATCACCCTTGTGTGAATGGACCACAGAAGATGATGATTGTGAGACCTGTATTATATTGTTTGATTCCTCTTTAGTTTATATTTTGAATCATACTTGCTAGAAATAGAGATGAACCAGTGAAAGTTCTTGGCTTTTCTGTGCAGCAGAATTTATCTCCAGTAACCTGGAATATGGTTCCTTGATGCAGTAATTTGACAGTTTTCTGTTCTTAGGAAAGGCAAAGAGACCAGCTAGTGGTAGCTGCATTCTGGGGTGATCAAACTGAAGACATGACTCAGAACAATTTGACTAGGGAGGCAATGAGCCAGCTTGTCCCCTGCTCTTTAGCAAATTAAACCTTCCCCTCACTCTATCATTACCACCACTTAAGTCTAATAATGGCCTTCAGGCTTTTCCTTTATTTACTGCCAAAAGGTTTTGTTCACTGGGACCAGGAGCTATCCTTTAAAAGGTCACAGGATCCAAGAGGCAAATGTTGTGGTTGAATTGATGAAACCAATGTGTGTCCAAAGCATAAGTCAAGATGCTAAGACAATTGCAAGCTGCTAAATAAAATTACAAGCACCAATGTTCATTACAGTAGCAACACAAAATTTCTCTGGATTTCTGCACTTCAGGAGCCACACCTGCCTCACTGCATACCACTGGGAAAATGTGGCTAACATCAAACACAAAAGGTGCCTTTCCCACACAGATCCTGTAAGAGTACCTAGGTGGAGGATGGTAAATTTAGAACATCACTTATGCAGAAACAGAAGGCCTAATTTTTCAATCATTAAAGAAAGATACAGAGATTATTTAATCAGCATATGGAGCAGAAATAAAGGAGATAATCAAATTCTTTTGGCTACAGAAGCCCTGTGATATCACTAGCCAAATCCTCCCCATTTTGGGTAGAATGAGATGAGAAAGAAGCACAAGTCTAACCTATTACCTGGGAACATGCAAACCATCAAGCAAAAAAGTATTGGGCCTGCATTACTTCTTTTCTTGCCCCTGTCTATTGAGAACACACACTCTTGTACCCATTTCTTGAGTTCTTTTTATTGAGGTTTCTGTGTGCATTTAGAAGACATCAGTATTGGTACCACACTATCACACCTGTAAATAGTGTACATGGATATTTCATGCCCCAAAAAGAAACATACCAAGGCAATAGACACTCTTTCCTTTAAGAAACTAGACAAGCTATAAAATCAAAAATGGGTAAGATGCAAATATAACTTATGATCATTTTTTTTAATCCTGTTCCTAATTTAAACCTATATACCTGTACACAGCAAGGTATGAAAACAACTTTGATATGCCAAAAGAACTGGAGACAGGTTCTTACAGAAAGAATAGATGTGAATATTTGCTACTTGCATGATAAATGAACTGGTTGTTACTGCAAGGAATTAATCTTTTTCCTCCTCATTTCATGAAGGACTCCTATGGATTAGATAAATCAGCCAGTATGTGGAAGATTTCATAATGAACCTCATTATTTCAATTCTCTTTTACTGAGCATCAGTTTCCTCCAGGGATAGACTATATATTACAAATGGATTCCTCAGCAGTGGCCAGAGATAATGAAAAACAAACTCACTTTGATAGTCAATCATTCCCATACAGTCGCACTCAAGCAAGTCATGAGTAACACAGCTGGAATCTTCATGTAGAGTAAAGAGATTTTTTAGCTCCTCAATAGAAAAATGTGTGTGTTCAGATGTCTTGGAAAGGTCTACAACTGCCCCAGAAAGGTCTTGTTTGCTGATCTGTCTTTGATAAATCTTTTCTTCTATTGAGCCTGTATTGAAAAGAAAAACAGATAAATTGGGATACTTTTTGACCAGTATTTACAAAGAAGTCAAATCCATTTCTTGATAGCAATATACATAGGAAATGCTAAATCACTATTTTCAGTTAAGAAAAAGCAAAGCAAAGGCAAGTGAATCAATGTGATGTCTCCTTTTCAACTGAACTCAGAACAAATATATATTTTTAAAGAACAAATGATTTCCAAAAACATTCCCTCTCTTTCTTTTATGGACAAAATGTCAACATCTGTCTCACTCTGGGTAAGCTGAGCACCATCTCTGACCTGTGGTTAGCAGCCTGTAGATATGGACAGTATGTTTCTGACCATCTCTCCACACTCGAGCCATTGCCTGAGGAAAGCAAGAAGATGAAGAGCATTAACAGCCTGCTATACAACGATACTTCACTAAAGCTTGAAGCCTTCACTGATCAAATTAGCAGTTCTGCTCACTTGTTCAAAGAGATGCTGTCTGGATAATGCATTCCTCAATAACTCTCTGTCATTGTTTGTGTAAGTTTTCTGGTGTTAATTGTAAACAGTTTTGAAAATGTAATTTACATTCTGCTACTTATGCTTCTCTTCCTTTCTGTATACTAAAGTAGGAAAGTAGGTGTTTCATTTATTTCCTGAAAGAAATCCCCTCTTCATATTTGTTTTCCAAGCATTAACAACTATTCAATATTTCAGGAATACTGATCATTCTCCCCCATCTCCACAATTGTTTTTTTGCCACAATACATCTTTAAAAGTGACTTTTATATTTCCATTGAAATTCTAAAAATGGTTGTTTGCACCTCCTTTATTTCTTAAACAAAACAAAACATAAAACTGAGTACTGCTATATAATTTTTTCCGAAAATGTATGGGTTACACCTACATCCTCAGTACAAACACATGCAACAGGGTTTGCAGTCTCTGGAAACCTGTAGCAATTTTGTCTGATTTAGCAGACTTTTTCAAGCAACAAGACAAGTGGCCACATGAGGGTACTAATTCACCCTGGGAAGAGGAGCAAGGCCAAGATTCAGGGCTGATTTCAGGTATTAAGGACACAGCATTACTCTACGATGAAAAGTTTCTTACTGAGTTCATAAAAAGATTTTTTTAATTGCTATTTTTAAGGACTATTTTTACTGAAGATTCTTATGCCAACTAAATAATCCCTTGAGGCCAACAGTGCCTGTAACAAGAATAGCACAGCATTGGCTTTCTTTTCTTTCTTTTGGCATCACTGCCATGTGATTTTCTCATTCTTGCAATTCAGATCAGTCTCTCCCTTCTCTCCCTTTTCCTCAGGGATTGCAAATAAACAGCAACATTTGCTATGCAATCTAATCCCATTTTACTTTTCTTTTTAGAAACACAGCTACTCTCCAGATAAAAAGACATCAGTAGACAAAGAGGATACATGACTCACTCCTCTCAAGAAACCAGAATTTAAGCTTTTTATTTTTTACTGGAAGAGGGCTTCTACTGATCCCAATACGTATAATATGACAGAGAAATATTTCTTCTTTTCTTCTCAGAAAGAGTTTTCCCTCATTGTTATATTTGTCCAGATGCAATGTGATAATTGATAGCAGTAAGACACATAAGGCCAGGCAACTCAAAATGAGTCAAGAATTCATTTGATGCCCATCCCAGCCCACCTGCACACAGTTGTTACCAGACCTGAATATCTGTAGCTGGATTCCAGTCAATATCATAGAGGATCAAATGAGATGCTCCAACCAGGTTCAGTCCTACTCCACCAGCCTTTGAGCTCAGCAAAAAGATAAAAGTTGGGCTGAATTTGCTATTGAAAGTATCAACAATCTGTTGTCTCTGGGAGACTGGAGTATGTCCATCAAGTCTAGTATAGGAGTATCCATAATGTTTGCATATGTCTTGTAATACGTTTAAAGTCTGGGTGTAATTGGATACCAACACGACTCTGTCAAACAGTAAAACAAAGTCATCATCCCAGACTTTGGTAAAATTAAAGTCCAGTAACAAATGACTGAAGACATCTAAGAAAATAAAATTAAAAGTGAAAAATTACACATCAACCCGAGGTTACTTTCACTTTCTAGGAAATAAAACATTTCCAATTTATTCGAAGCACATACCAGATCTGGATGCCTTATACCTACTGTCAAGCATCAAAATGTTAAATAATTAATGTCTCCCTTTGCAACAGAATTTGGCATAATGCACAGAATGCAGGCGTTCAGAACCAATCACAAAGATAGATTTTTAAAAAAAATCTCTGTTTATACAAAATAGCTGTTGTTACGACAGCATTTGCAGAGGATGTTGTAGGAGCCAATAAATAATATATATATAACTCTACTTACTGAAAAAGCTGCTATGAATTTCTACAGAAAACCTCAGAAAATCCTAACAAAAATCATAATGAAAGTTGAGTAGGAAAGCAGAGATTCTTTCCTACATTTTATGGCTGAAAAGAATGGGATGAAGACTAGTGAAATACAGACACTGGGTTTTTTTAGAAAGCAAAATCAGTCTGATCCCTTACAGTAATGGCCCAAGCTATGTTGGTCTATTTGCTCTGAAATTTTGCCTAAATAGGTTTCAAAGGTCTGAAAATCTAGAATTCCTATCCTCCCACATATTGAGGATGATTCTATTCAGTAGACAAATATCTTTTGAATTTCAGTCGTAAGTAAAAGAATAGGACTTTTTTTGCCAGATCTTGTTTGGAGATCTTTTGTAATCTAAACTAAATATAATACATTTCATTATTTTTTAAAATAATTTTGATTAAAAACAAGTTCCAAAGAACTAGACAAATAATTTCAGGGAAAAATGAAAATATTAACATTTTAGAAGCGCTTTAGAATATTTTTATTATTACATTTTACAACTGAACTACATCCAAGACTTGTTTCTAAAGACTTTGCAAGACTTGTTTTTTTTTGTCAATCAACACAACATTCACACCTCTGTTTTCACTCAAAAATAGAACATAAACTTCAGATCAGGACTGGAACTGAGTCTGTATATTGAAAAAGCTGTTTAGTACCAATGAACTCAGAGAAACCAAAGAAAAATAAACATGAGCTGCACTGGCTTAAAGCAACAAAAGTTAAAGGCATAAAGTAATGCCTCAGCTCAGCAGCTCCTAAAGTGCTGCTACAGAGAGACGCACATTTTCCTGACAGCCCTGGTTTCACCGACCTACATGAAACAAGGCCAGTACATTCAGATATTCAGTTGTCATTGGTTTCAATGGATGCTAAGTATATAAACTCCATCAACAGGCACAACTTTCTGATTTGTTAAGAGAGTATTTTCATATTCCATTACATCAGTGTCAAGAGATCTGCTGTTACTTCCCATTACTGAATTACAGTGTGTCCTATTTAAACATCAGTTGAAAAAAAAGTTACAAGTTAAAATACTTTTGGAATAGCTGGGCCTTAAGGCATGAGTCCATAAAAAATTATCCTGGGACACCAGGTCATGTGAGATTCCCATAAATCAGTAATTGCACAGAAATTAATCATGTGCATCCTATTACTCCATGATAAACAGAAGTTTTCCTGCCTGTCAGTGGCATTTACCACAGGGGAAATAAGCAGTTGCTGGGCAAGTTCATCTGTTGAAAGTGGTTGACCTGAACTTTAAAAAAGTTTAGCAAGCAGTGAGCAGTTAAGCATGATTAAAGAGGAAATAACTTATGATCTAGTAATGAAAATATTTTAGTGCAATTTACTAGATGAATACATCTTCTCAAGGAGATGCAAAGCCTTGGAAAGCCTCTGCAAGTACAGGGTGCAGCACAAGGGCTGCAGCAAACTATCTTACTTGCTTTACAGTGTAAAAAATACAAGTATCTCTATCCAGAAAAAATATGAAGAGCATCTTTAAAAATTATGTCAGCTGCAAATTCTAGTTTCACAATTTAACAAGAAAGCAAGACTACAACACATAAATTAATTTGACACCCCTGCAAATAGCTGCAATACCTTTATTTTGAATGTTACACTCGTATGCATTTGAAAAGCAAATCAATATCCAGAAGGTCACTCCCATTACCTCCCTTCTACCTTTCTTTCACACTTGCCTTTCAGAAGGGTTGAGCTCATGGATTGCTGCTAATAACTTCACCAGCACCTGCAATTTTCCTGAATCAGTTTCAGAGAAAGTGTCTGAAGTATAATCTTGTGGGAAGACATCTATTACACCTTCATAGAGGCTTGACTCATCATATTCCTCAGACATAGGATCACAGCTTTTTTCCTGTTGAAAATAAAAGGATTAAAATTCAATATCCCCTCTAACATAATTCTTTTTAAGACTGCTATATTTTTATCACAAAGACAAAAGGAGGCATAAAAAGCTGCCACAAAGCAAGGTGTTATGTGAAAATGAGCATGACAACCTCCCAACACTGGATTGAAAGTAAAGTTTTAAAATACTTCTAGTGTTTATTTTAGTTTACACTCTCTAATCTAAGACATTGTGTGCAACTAAGTAGAAAGTTGAAATACTTAAAACTGAAAAATGTGTACAACTTCTCTACTTAAACAAATGTATTTCCATAGTAAAGACATATCTAAACCTTGGGAGTGCGGAGGAAATCAATACAATGTTTATTCTTTCTAAATTCCATAATATCTTATTATGAAACTTCTCAATCATTCACTCTGTTCAGGAAAATACTGTCATTAAGATTCAGTTATACTACAGGAAATGAAGAAAAGCTAGCAAGCAAAACCAATAAAATAGAAGAAATACAGGTAGTATTTTGCTGCACTTAGAAAATCAATGTTTCACAGAGCAGAAAAAGCCAGACTATTCAAATGCCAAAACCACAATGGCAATAAATGACTTGCACATACAGTCCTTTCCATCCCTATATTTAATAAAGGTTTTTGTTTTTGCATAGAAAAGTTTCTAATGCTTATACTATGAAGTAAAGGCAATGAATATTACTTGGCAGCATTGAAAGTTACAGGGATATTGCACTGTGGATATTCCACCAAAGTCACGAATTATATCTTTTAAGAAAGATTTACATTTCCACCCACCTTACCTGGACTTCAGTTAGTGGCCACATAAGTTACTATTACCAAGTTCTAACTACCATACTATTTGCCAATAGGAATAAGAACATTCTGTATGTACAATCTCAAGAGAAGTGGTAATAGAGACATCTAGTACCACTGACATCTTGAGCCTGCAGCTCCTAGTGTCATTAAGCTTGAAAAAGTGAAATTATCATGTGGACAGGGACGTTTTAGAGAAACCAGCAGACAAAGTACATAGCAGTAATCTAGACTAGTAATCTCTAGTTAACAGTGTTCTTTGTAAAATTCACATTTATATGTATTTTTACAAATATTCAGAGACAAGATGGAAAATACATTAAGAAAGAGAAAACAGCATAAGGCAATAGGAAACTGGGAGAAACTTTCCTGAGTACATTCAGATTTCCTAACACTTGTGCTTTTGAAAGCAGACTTCCTAGAGCAAATTGTATGTGAGAGTATGGAAATGACCTTAAGCAACATCCACACATTGACCATAACACAGTTTTAGTGACCTGTGTCTGCTGAAATGACTAATTGCAGGCACACACCCCCACGCACATAGATACCTTTATAGCTTTAAACAGAAGACATGGATGATTGCAAAGTTTTTTCAAAGCTCCTATACATATTAGGTGAGGGCTATTTTCCAGCCTGCCTTGTAGACAGGATGTAATAACATGAGAACTAAGCAGTTTTCGATACAATTCAAGCTGCAGCACTGTTGGTCGGCAGAAGATTATGTTCTCCTTTTTGGGGGGCAGAAATTTGTTTATAACCTCCTGTGTTCTTCTTAGAATAAAGAGTCCAGTGAGGCGTGTGAGTTCTGCTGCTCTTTTTTCTCCTAATTCCTTTTCCTCCTAAAAGAACAAAGCACAAAATTAATTATAATCTTGCATTTCATCAGAACAATGTTCTGTATGATTTTAATTAGGTATTTAAATAATGTTTTAAAAGTATGATACCACTTTCTGACATGGGTCTGTAATGACCAATTCTTCTCCAATTAGTACCACTACATTAGTTCTATGTCTGGTTTCTAAAGTCTTAAACAAAGGAAAATAATGTCCCAGATGACATCCCAGGCTTGAATTATATTCTAGAATTTCCCAAGATGCAGTGAAAGCATGCAGATCTCAAAGTGCTTCAGTGGAGAAACTAAGAATGAATGAAGTATCATCACGTGGTAATACACGGCCTTTTGGGGGAGGCAGGTGTTGGAAGCACAGTTGTTGCCTGATAATTAATGGGCAGTCAAAATGAGGTGATTTTAACATGTGTGCTCCCTTTGGAAAACAAGTGACTTTATGTCAAATAGGAAGGTGAAAAGCTTCAGCTACTATTAGTAGTCCCAGGCTTCATTTTACTCCACAGAATGCAAATTTCACTTTACTATTAATTTTCTTCTATAACTGAATTTTCCAACCAAATACCTCTGTTGCTGAAGGCTCTCTAGATCTGACAATTGGTTCCTCATATATCTTTCTATATGTGGATAAAGAACCAAGTATTCCTGGATTCACAAACTCTATTAATGCATAAAATTCTTGCAAGTCATTTTGGATCGGAGTACCTTGAAAGAGAAAAAAAATAACGCTGCAATTGGTTATTTTTTCTTTAAACTGATGGAAATACATTGAATGCAGGGTTTAATGTTGAGAATGCATCTTGAAAACAGATGTTTTGTTTCAACATGAATTACTCAGTCATGAATTGATCTAAAACTTTACTATGAAAAGCAAGATACTGGACTCCTAACTGAACGGACTGCAGATATAATTGTTCCGACAAAGGAATTTAAAAAGTCAAGTTCTAAATCAGTTTTATTAAATAACTACAAAGGAAAACTTTGAGTGTATGCAGAGTCCTGATTCCCTTATAGAAGATCCAAGGCTCCTTGCTTGCCCCTGACGACTGACAAATTTTGCCTTTATGTAATCAAAACTGGAAATAACTACAAGACCTGAGATTTCTTCATTTAATACCCATTGCAAAAATTCCAACTGAACTCATGCTGTATTGAGAATAGCTTTTTCTTTTACCCCAACCTAGCACTATCAACATAAAAAAATATTTGAAGTAACTATAGATACTAACCAGTAAGGATAATTCTCCTCTCACAAGACAGACTAGTAAGGGCTGTAGTTGTCTTAATAGTGCTATTTTTCAGACGATGTCCTTCATCACAGATTAGGAGGTTAAATTCTACAGCCTGAATTTGATCCAAAGATCGCAACAGCATCTCGTAACTGATTATCATAACTGAATAAAGTGGAGAACGAATGAATTCTTCCACTTTGTGGTCCTGCAAGCGTAAAGGAAAATACATCATACAACTATTTCATTGGAGATAACATCCTTAAAAATCATCATACTCCTTAAAAATCCAGTAACTACAGAAATTTCTTCTCACATGACACGACATTTACTATCTCTTTCATGACTTTGGATTATTGATTCTTTCCTAATTTGCAAAAGAGATCTGATACAGCAATTTAGACTTTTACCACCTCATTAAAAGAAAATTTATTATTCTTTTAAGCCTTCAAATCCTCTGAGACACATTATCATGAAGGTGAAAAGCACAGAGTTCCTGTAACAGCTTCCCAGTGCTGGCATTTGGGTAAGCTTCACATGAATAATTAAAGCTAAGATAACTAAGAGATATGGGTAGCCCCTTGTACCTTTACTTTAGATCTGATAATGTCCAATAGGAAGTTAGCACATTCTACCAGAATTCCCTTTGTCGTTTTCAATTGAATATCATATTATTGAATATGATATTATTTTGATATTATTTAACCTATTGAATTGGTTCTAGGTATCAGACTGTAGAAGAGCAAAGTTCAGCTTGTTCAGAGCTCAGTGGGGAGGGATTCTGCAGGAAGTTTTCATGAAGACCAAAGGAACTCACAAGTCCTGGGAGCTTTTCATGCTCTTCTGGCAGCACAAAAATAGTTCATCCCCTTAAAGATAAGGGAAGCAGGTGGAGCAAGAGACCCCCTTTGCTTAACTGCAAGCTTCTGAGTCAAAATCAAAAGCAAAGTGTACCAGTGATAGAAATGTGGATAAATACCTGTTGAGATCTACAAGAGCATTGCCAGGGCCTGCAGAGATGCAGACAGAAAAGCAAAAGCACAACTAAAAATTAATTTAGCCAGAGATGTCAAAAACTGCAAGAAACTTCTTCAGGTATATAAAAAACAAGCAGAAACAGAAGGAAAATATTGGCCCACTGATAAACAGGAGAGGTAAATTCAGCACATTCTTCACCTCTGTCTTCACCAGCACTGTTGGGTCCCCAGCCCCAGGACCAAAAACCCAGGCTGATGCAAATACAGGCCCACCAGTGCCAGTGAAGGAAGAGTGGGGGTGAGCTATTACAGGAGCTTGACCCCTACGGATTAATGGGCCCTGGCATTGCCCAGGGGTATTAAGAGAGCTGACTGACATCATTGCAAGGCCACTATGCATAACCTTTGGAGAAGTCAAAGGAGAGCAGTGGATGTCCCAGAGGACTGGAAGGATAATATCACTCCCATCTATAATTAGGGCTTAAAGGAGGAACTTAAAGTTATAGAACAAATCTTTATAGGAGCTATCATATGTCAGATGAAGCACAGGATCGGGAAAAACCAACACGAACTTACCAAGGAAAAACTGAGCGTGACAACCCTGATGAACCTCTGTGACAAAGGAACCTGCTTGGCTGGTGTGGGGTGGGCAACGGACATTGCCTGCCTGGATTTCTCCAAGGCTTTCAGTACTATTTCCCACAGCCTCCTCCTGGAGAAACAGATGGGCTGTGGTGTGGATGAGTGCTCTGTATGGTGGTGGGAACTGGCTGAGAGGCAGCACCCCGAGGGTGCTGGTGAATGGCTCCTTTCAAAGGGGCAGCGTGGCACGAGTGGGGTCCCCCAGGGCTCAATGCTGGGCCCAGCACTGTTTAATGTCTTCATAAGCGATGGGGACGATGGGATCAAGTGTGCCACAATGAAGTTTCCAATGATAGCAAACTGAGTGGGAAAGTGGACAGCTTGGAAGAGAGAGTCACCCTGCAGGAAGATTTGGATAAGCTGGAGAGTGACGAACAAGAATCTGATGAAGTCCAGCAAGGGCAAGCATAAGGTCTTACACCTGGGAAAACATAACCCAGGTGTGCAGCACGGGCCAAGATCCACCCAGCTGGGGATCATCTCTGTGGAAAGGGATCTGGGGATCCAGGTGGACAATCAGATCAATATGAGCAAACAGTGCTGTGTTGGCAAAGGAAGCCAATGAGATGCTGGGCTGCATCCACAAGGGCATCACCAGCAGAGATCCAGAAGTCATTATCCCACTCTGCTCAGTGCTTATCAGGCCACATTGGAATGCTCTGTTCAGTTTTGGTCCCTGTTGTGCAGAAAAGATGTGGGCAGGCTGGAGAAGGTCCAGAGAAGAGCCACAGAATAGGAAGCCTGTCACAGGGGAAAAGGCTGAGAGAACTGGGTTTGTTCAGCCTCGAGAAAAAGAGGCTTAGGGGAGACTTTATCACTGTGTTCCACTATTTAAAGAGAAGATGGAGATTCCATTTTTACAAGAAGTCACATGGAAAAGACAAGAGATAATGGGTACAAGATTACTCCTGAGGAAGTCCCAATTGCACGTGAGGAAAATTTTTCACAATGAGATAATGAGCCATTGGAATAATCTTCCCAGGGGAGTGGCGGAGATTTGGCTTGACAGAATGCTGGGCCATCTTGTCTAGATGGTATTTTGCCAAGAAAGGTTGGACTGCATGATCCTTGAGGTCCCTTTCAACGGGGTATTCCATGATTATTCTATAATTAAGTTTGTTGCGAGCCCTTAACATTGATGGGTTGGCCAACAGGTAAGGTCACCCTGGGACTCAGAAAAAAAGAATCCATAACCAGCCCCAGAGAACATGTCTGTCTACTGCTAGATTTCCAATCCTTGTATTACCAGTCAGAAAATTACTACAACCATCTCCTCTCTTATATACCTCTCAAGCCCTTTTCCTTCTACAGACACCAAGAATTTTCATGTCTATTGAAGGAAATGTTGGTTAATGCTAAATACTCACTGTAATGGGACAGACAGCTTCCTCCAAAAAAGTTTCCTAGAAATAGCTACATTTCTGAGCAGACTTGTAAATGTACTAGGATTGTTTACCTGTCTTGCAATTATGCATAAAAACAGAAAAATCTACTGTGGGCACATCCCTTACCTTCCACTTGGCTCCAGATGCTAATTTCCTGAATGCTTCTTCCTATGTCCTAACAGTGTTCACTAACTAAACAGGCTATGGGTGCAGCTGACAAGCTGAAGAACCTCTTTAATTGTGAAAGCAAATCAGTTCAGAGCCTTAGAAGGTATTTTTATTTCCAAACAAGATCAGCTACCAAACTCAGACAACTAAGTCTGGAGCCAGATGGTGCAATACATTGTAAAAGCAGCACCACTTAATTATCACAACCTTTAGAGCCCCCTAGCAGGTGATTCAGATGAATCTACGGGATGAATCCAGCACATTAATCTCACAAAGTACCGTGCAGCAGATCAGTCCCCCACATGCTGCTCACAATGAGGCCCAGCACATCGGAGGAAGCAAGGAGTAGTAAAGACCAGGTAACAAGGAAATGCATCCATTTCTCCAGGTGTTTGGGACTGGACTTGAGCTTCCCTGCTGCTTCCAGGACTGTAGTTAACTGCCTGTTTTCTTATTGTATTTTTACTGCCATTTTCAAAACAGGAGCAGAAGATTTCCCAACACGGGAACAGAGACACAGAGGAGCCCTGCAAGGAAGACCCAATGTTGTCCCAGCCCAATACATAGGCTCCACATTGCAGCCTTGAAGACAGAGGCAATGCCTCTCTGAACTTCTCCTGGGATGGTCAAGCACCAGAAGATGCCCAGGGTTCAGAAACCATTTTCTTTTCCTACACTCTCAGGCTGTGAGCTGAGATGGGAAAGTGCTGAGGCACTGGGGAACAGCTCCAACATCCCTCCCTGGTAAAATATCAAGTGCTCAGGGCAGTTTGAACTCTTAAAAAAAAAAAGCTGGAGATCCTGACTTATTACAAGCCTCCTGCAGTCAAATGTATTTCCTACTGTATGTAACAATAGCAGTGGATGATGGATGAAAAATTAAAATAAATTTACAAGCTAATTTCAAGTAATTAATACATACTCTTAACTAGCTGCAAGATTTGTCTATATTATAGCCTCCATTTTAAACAATTACCCAAAGTGACTTGACAGGTTTAAGTGAGTTGCCTGGAGCCACATATGGAGCAATTGTCAATCAGTATTAGAGGTCCATAATGTCCCAGACTTCCCCTTTGAACGGACCTTTCTTTGCACTAGTTCAAAGCCAGTGTAGCTGGTGAAGTGTAAATTCAAAAATGCTGAATCATAAAGCAATCTAGACCTATAATTAATTATTTTTCCAGATATTTTGACTTAAAAACCAAATCAAAACAACTCCAGTAAGAAGTAATACTCTGCAGACAGATAAAGGAATTACTCTCCCAAACACATCGTCAATGCTGATAATAGGAATTAACAAGACCTAAAAGCAACCTTTGTGGGGATGCCCTCATTTTAAAAGCAATGTTTTCTACATGGCATTTGCATTTTAACATAATTAAACTGCAATCACATTTTAAAAGCAGATAATATCCTTGTGTTTGAACGGTTTGGATCAGTTTGTGGTGTTTCAGCGTGAAAGTGAGGAAAACATTTTTAAAAGTCTACCAGTTCTTTGAATGCATTCGTTATAGACAAGAACAGAAAAAATGTTTGAGACAAGCTCTTCTTTTAAAGTTATACTGGAGAAATAACAGTACAGTAATTGCTGTTTTTCCAGAGAAGATAGACAGTAAATTATTTTGAAATACCTCATTATACCCCAGGCAAGTCATTTTGTGTCTTCCTTTTGCATGACAATGTATTCTGTGGCATTTGGGAACACAGTCATTAAAGCTGCTGAGTGTCCCAAATCAAACAGGTCCAATGAGATGAGTAAGAGCATTAAAGTTATTAAAATTCAAAGAAAATGAAAGCTACTGTCATTTTGGGGCATAGTAACTGTCATCAAGTTCAGGCTTTCTCCTCCCAACATTATTCATAAAAACTGCAAGAAAACGTTCAATTATCTCTAACTAGCTTTTTGGGTTAAAATGCTGCCATATTATATTTTGCCTTGTATCCATTTCTTTTAGGAAATTTCATATGTCCCACCCTAACCTATATTATATTACAGTTCCTGACAAGTCAGTTTGCTTCACTTCCACAAGTTACAAAGAAAAGCAAATGATGCAAAATGCACCATTACATATGCATTGTCTTCAGTGGAAGATCAGCAGTTTCAAGAGTTTGGCAATAATAAGTTGAATTTAAAGAAATAATTATTGTTACAAAATTTTGTACAGTCTACCAAGAAGTCAACTTCTGCTGAAAATTTCTGTTTCATCTGAAATATTCATTCTTCCATACAGACCACAAGGATAATGCAAGAAACTAAAGGCAAAGCTGGTTGATACAAGAATTGGGTAACTTTTAGAATGAAGTATTATTTGTTTCATCAGTCTGCCTGTATGGAATTATTAGATTAAAAAATAATTTTGCAATATTAGTAGCTTTGTTGCAAGCACCAATAGAGGTACTACAAGCTCTCCACTTCCCTGGAACTTGTGAATATTAACACCAGCAGGAACAGCTTCACTATATGAGGGGATAGGGATCAGCATCATCCTGCTTCTTAATAAGATTTGTACTTGTCTGCATTCTTCTAGAGATGAGAGATAGTCTCATTACCTAACACTGAGACTCTAGGCTTGGTAACTCATGAGACTTTAAATCATCCCGACAGAGATCTAATTCTTGACAGCGAGAGTAAAGGGAATAACCTACTGAAGTACCCCAAAATAGGCAGCCAAAACAAATCAGAAGTTTTCAGTACAGAACAGAAGCAACTACCACAGAAACAGAGTACAAGGTAGATGCTTTGGTATGTAAAGCAGGGAAGGTGTGCACTTTGAAACATAACAAAAAACTCCTTTAACTGAAGAGGCACAGGGAGGAGCGTGTCACCTTTTACAACCTCACAGGTGAAACCAGAGGAAAGGTAAGACAGACATATGCTATGTGTGAGCTTGAGTTGTGACCTGGTGACTGACAGCAAAATACCCCTATGGACAATTATCTGAAGAAGAAATACAGTTATAAATAAATGTTAAAGTTAGAAATAAATGTTAACAGAGAATTACTCGGTTTTGTCTCTAGTTAAAAAAAAAAGAAGAAGAAGAAGAGGAAAAAAAATCATAATTCCTATATTCTGAGCCAATAATGACCTAATCCCTTTTTGGAAATAAATCTTACCTGATCAACTGTAAAGACTTTGATCCTTTCACTTCCCAACCATTTCTGAAATTCTTTTTTCCAGTTTTTCACCAGACTCCCAGGGGTGACCACGAGTGCTCGCTTTAGCACAGGTTTGCATCCGTAGGGCCCTTGACGCAGAAGAGTCCAGACAAGGGCAATGCATTGCAGTGTTTTTCCTAAGCCCATCTCATCAGCAAGAATAGCTCCAAATCTGCCACTAACTCTGTAAGATGCAATGAGGTTCTGGTAACGTTTTAAAAGATGTATCTATAATTATTCACAACTGCTTTAGGGATTTGCTTCTGTGCTTGTTTTCTGAAGTATAAAGAACCTATTTATACTTACTATGGTCTACTGTAGGTTTTTATTCAGTTGTACTAGAAGATTCTAGAATGAAAATTCTCATTTTCTACAGTAAATCATTAGTCCTCTAAAACTGAAGTTTAAATCTACTTTTAGAACTAGAATTATTATCCAGTACCTTAAGAATCTATGACTTGAGAAAACACTTTTGAAAACAATGCTGTATTTTTTAACAGGTTAAAATAACATCTTTTTTATTCTAAATGCCTGAATTATAAATTACATTAATAATTTTGAATTATATGAAATATAAATCCCAGAAAGCAGTGTTCTTCAGCATGGCTTTGATTATACCTGTGTTTACAAAACTTGGTATGTAGACATGACAGGCCTTTTGGTGCACTAGCTTCTCATGACATCTGGCAAAATCATGGCAACTGTGATGCTACATTTAGATCAGAAAAAACTTGTGCAGCCTCTTTTGGGAGAAAATTACTAATATTAATTAACTGAACAATTGCTCAAAACTTCCCAAGATGTCACATTTCAAACACGGGCACGAAAATATTGTAGGTATTAAAAGCCAAAAGGATAATTATTACCTTACCTCGTTCCCATTACACATTCATATAGAAATATAATTCCTTCTTTCTGATGTGGGCGGAGATTATTTGCAATGTAAGGATCTACAACTACATCCACCACAGGCAAACCAGCCTTATTGAACATCCACTGATGACTTGCATTTGGTCGTGGCATAACTAGAGAATCTTGAAGTTCAAAGCATAATCAAGTATTACACAAAAGCATTACTTTTAGTCTGTTAGCAAAATCTGTTAGGGTTAAAGGCAATGATCTAATGACTGTTAAAAATACTGTTTAATATACTGACCATTCTCAGACTGAAAATGCATTTATAAGTACCTAGATTGCCTTCTACATAAAAACATTCTTTAAAAGAGGTTTTCCAAATAGTTTGTATTCTTCTGAAAGGTAAAGGTCATAACCTGAGAACTGTGAGGGGTTTTTTTCTGATGAGGTGAAACCACCTACCTAATAAAAGCTGCATGATGACTTTGAATTCACAGAGTTAAATCAGAAGTTCCAAAACACTTCTGAATTGAAAGTCTAAGAAAAAAACCATAAACAGTGACCTACATAAAATCTAAATACTTGATTTCAAGGGGATGTTCTTGCCGTTGCCCAGAAAGACTTCTCTGCCCATGAAACAGAGATAAAAGGCACTGATTTGCCAAAGAAAAATAAGAAAGGACTGAGTGTGAGCTGACAAAGACTGCCACAGTGCATGAATAAAAGAGGTTGACAGGTCTGAAGACGTACAAAGGCAAAGAGAGAATGAAGTATTGGGCAATATCTGAATAACAGCTTGCCATAAGCTGTCTACAAACATCATAATTTTGCTAGACAATGTCCATACTGGGTTGCTTCTGCTGCCGCTACACACCTTCACTGAAAAACTGTATTGTCAGAGGACAGAATGAAAAAGCAATTGATAGCTTCTGGTATTTTTATGTTACTAGAGTAGATCTATACTGATAATTTATTCATGGGAATAGGTTGGTTGAAGGCTTGTATCACTCAGAGAGATTTTGTTTCTTACTGACAAAGGGTTGAGTTCTGATGGATTAAATCAAATTGCATGTGTATATATTTAAGAGCCAGTGGTGACAAAAAGATAACTTTTGTGACAAAAATTTGGATGAAAATAAGGAAGAAACAAGGCTTGAATAAACACTGGACTAAAAGCTTAGAAAGCTTAGAAAACATATGTGGAAGATGTAGCTTTACATCTTTGTCACTGTGCTCTGTTATGCTGGCTTCAATCAACTATAATCATAGACTTCAACATGAAAACCTCTGACTGTTCCAGTACCAAGGTCCTAGTCTTGTAAAGTATCTCAGTAACTTCTGCAAGAGGTTATGGAATCAGGCATTAAATAATGTGATTCTCCTGTGTAAGCAAACCTAAAGACTGAGAGAGTCCAACCTATTGATGTGTTGAGGGTTCCTGAAATCTGATAAGAGGTATTCAAATTCACCAGAAGTCACAGAAGACAACTTTTTAACAAACTAATGCAGAAACAGCAAAGAAGTTCATTTATGTGCTGAATATATTAGACTTTTCTGGTCAGATTTTCAGTTAGAATGCTAATGCAGCATCATCTTGCAATCACAGGAAGGAACATTCTTAGATAAAATGTAACAAAGTTAAATTAAGACCAGAAGCTGGTGTTAATAAGGATGCTCTACAAAAGGGCCAGTGATATCACTAATTACCACTTGATTAAGATTTCATTGTTTATTTATACAGCAGCCAGGTAACAGCTTCAAAAAGTCCCATAGTATCAGGATATGAAGTAAGAACAAGGATGGAGGTATTAGAGTAAGAATGTAGAAAAAAGTTGTATATTTTAAATAAGCATTGCTCTGCTTAGCAACATTTTTTACACTCATTTTTATCTTTCATCTGAAAGATAGGGCTACCAGCAGAATATAGCTTCTAAATGGTTTGTAGACAAAAGAATACTTCTGCTTTGATAATCAACACCATTTCCTGCAGCTATGAAATGTTTATAGGGTCCCTCCTACACAAATGCTTAACCAGCCTGTTCTTATACAAAATGTGAACTCTCATGGCTCTACAGCACACAACACTTCTAGCACTACAAAACTAAACATCTATTCCAAAACATATCTGGTTGAGTTTGAGTACAGTAGTTACACTCACTGGCTGGGAAGGATCAAGCATTGACAGAAGCAATTCTCTCAAAGGGGCACAATTTTTCTATTACTGATCCTCCACTGCAATTACTGTGCTGCCATGTAATGGCAGTGCTTCACTTACCCCAGTGGGAAGCTGGAACTCATCTAGAGTTTCTAGTACATGTCAGATTGTTTCTCTGATCAAGAAACTCATTTTCCTTGGGAAAACTCACAGAAACTACTCTAATATGTTGCCACAGCCATGTGTAACAACTACGAAAAACTTTATGCGTGCAGAGTATCTTATTTGTAAGAAACACACATGACCAAATCCTAACATGGTTAGACACTAGTACTATATGTCAGAAATACTTCAGTAATACATTGAGGGAAAGGAAAATTTTTGTCACACATTCAATATTTTTGAGAGTCAGAGGATGTTTAAAGAAACTTAACAATTTCAATCTTACTTGAAGCATTTGGATCATGGCGAGGTTTGCAGCTTTGAGAATCTTTGAGCATATTCTCTTTAGTACTGGGTTGACAGACATTTTTGAATGGTTTACAGAATGGTTTTGTATTAATTTGAGAGACTGCAGTTGGGACTGTGTCATGAGTCCCTATTCCAGCCTGAAAACACCTGCCACTGCTGAAATCATCAGCTGAAATTACACCCATCACTTCAATTTCTTTTCCGCCAACCATCAGTGTTTGACCTTCATCAAGACTGTCTAGCTCTTTAGCTTTATATCCAGTACCTAAAAAAACAAAAAAATGAATTAATTAGGACAACACAGCAAGTACTACTTCCTTAACACCAGTACTCATCTGCAGGGAAGAAAAATTGTGAAAAAGTAACTGATTCTGAAACATTTGTTACACATAAAGCCTCTCGCTGCTTAACACAGTGACATACAAGTGCCAATAATCAGAATTAGAGAGAGGAGCATATGAGCAAATAGTCATTCTCATCACCTACCAAGTCTACTGAATGTCAAACAACTGTTCAAGAGAACTTTTAAAAATTAGCCCCATATGGTAAAATCCAGCAGTTTGCCTTAATAACCATCCTAGGTCCTTTTCCTTTCCTTTCATGCCTCCAAAAGAATTCTCCTAACCACTCTTGTTATTGATCTAAACAGAGTATTCTATATTTAAAATAATTCTAAATTTGTTTTTTTACACTTAAAGTTCCAGATGCATCTGAAACCTTCACTTCTACATATGCTCTGGAACATGCTCTGATTATTGCCAAGATTTATGAGTAAGTTCAATAGTTGTTGGGCTTGGTCAGGTGGGCATTCTCAGAGCAGCTACAAATACTGCTGGTCTCATTATAAAACACAGCTACAGCTGCCACTTCCTTTTAAGACAACAATGTAGGAAAGAGTGGGGGTTCCTTCTTTTAAATAGCATTCTACTGGTTGAAGATCTCACATAAGAAACAGAGGACATATATAATTTATTTTCCTAACTCAGAGAGGTCAAAGCCACATCTCTGTTTCAGAATTCTTTACCTCAATTGTTGAATTTGTGTAAATTTGGATAAACACAGATCCTTAAATTTGGATCCTTAGTCAGGCCAAAACAAAACAAAAAAAAAAAAAACAACAAACAAACAAACAAAAAAAAGACCAATAAAAAAAGGCATGACTGTGTAGACCAGTAGTTAAATCACTCAGCTGTGAAGAAAGAAGCAAGGCCTCCCAAGGCACATTTTATCCAACAAACACCATATATAAAGACTACTGGAAGCTGTTTGCAAAGCTCAGGTCTGCCACTTCTAGGAATGTGAAAGATTGGGAGGTGAAGGTCTGGATTTTAATTCCTTTAACAGGAAAAAATTACTGAGGTATTTCATGGTCTAAGCAAGTGCTGAAAAACAGTCTGGCCACAAGCGAAAGGGAGATACTTTTCTTCCTCTCCTCTGAAAGTATTCAGAAAGCACACAGCAAATCTTTTTCAGTTCCTGAAAGAACACTTGCTTTCAGGAAAGCTGAAGATGCCCAAACACAAGAGAAAACACCTGCCTTCCTAAACAGGATGCTTGGGGAGGGCATTTATTATTTCCTTTGCTCTGCATTTTTGTTTTCTTTATTACCTCTACATAGCTTCAGGCTAAACATACTGAATACAGGGGTATCCCTCTGCAGATTCTGGTCAGAAGAGTCTAATTCTAAGACAGGATGGGCTTTAAAGGTAGGGGGAAACTGGGAAGGCAAAAAGCAAAACTACAAAGCTCAACTGTTTATGCAGCTGCCAGAAATAACCGTTTCTGTAACATACAGCACTTTACAAGAGAGCACGTCCTAAATTCTTTGCAATGCATTATTAAGGAATTAGGACATTGCAGGGGAGAACAGAAAGATGTTCTGCTGCCTCAAAAATGAGCTATAATCTGTGCTGATTTTAGGTTCCCTTGTGCCATCATTGATACACCCCTGGTAAGCCTAAGGAAAAAAAGAAAAATTCTTCCTTTGCCTTTTCCTTCCCATTTAAAAATAATAATCCCAAGAGCTCATACACATTCACTATAAACTTCCCAGGATTATATACAATTTTGGAGGTAAGCACCACTACTGGACCTTTCCTACTCACTTGGTGAGCTAAATAATTGCAGAAATTTAAAACTCACACTGCTTAAATTGGTCAATTTATTATTTTCTTAGAATCAATAAGAACTGAAAGCAACTCTGAATGGGCAAGTTAGCACTAATGACATTGGTATTATTGTGCTCTCTGACACCATCAAACACAGTAAAAAAAACTTTTACCAGAGAAAATCACAATGTTCATTTTTCTATTGTGTTTGCTGCTAATTCAAGAAGACAGGACTTGAAAAAACACAAGAACAACAGGGTGGTGGCTGATGCATTCCAGGCATTACTCTCTTTCACTCTGCCTTTTTCAAAAACAAGCAAGTCTGTACATATATTGCTTTGCTATAAATAAATTCAAATTAACTTCTAAGTTACAGACTGATTTGCAAATCAAAACTGCCTGATCCTAACAAGGCTCACAATGTCATGATTGTAACAAAAGAGCAGAGAAGCCATCTCTGACCTAAAATAAATCAAATTATGCTTTGCAGAAACATTGTCCAATCCTACTCCCTTACAGAATATCCTTGGCTCCATTAGCAAAGTTAATTCTTGCACTGCTTTCAGTAAAAAATTACTGCTGACAGCGGCCTATGGTTTTCAAGTCTTATTTTTAACTCTGATATCAACCCAAACTATGTCTTACAACAGCAGCTGCTGCTAAAACTACAAGACTAAAAATTGCTACACAGTTGACTTTGGCTGGGCTGGAAAATGTTGCTGTTTGTCTGTCTTTCCAACAAAGACAATATTTTTAGCTGTTTGGCTGAAAAGTAGAGATCCGACCTCTGAAATTCCTGATTGCTCTGCAGCTGACTGGAATAACTACAAGAAACTTACCTGTATCTTTTCCCTAAATTTTAACTCCTTCACTTCGGCATTATGTGAGCAACCAAAATCAACTACTCATCCCTCATTTGGCATTTTTGCTGAATTAGTACAGCTATTGATTTCCAGATCCTCTCTTTGGACCAGCATTTGGTGTTTCTGTGAATTATGTTATTCAGCCTGCTCCAGCTTCCCCCATGCATCTGCCTTACATGTAATACATATAAAGCTTTCTTGCAGTCTTCCCCCCCTCCCCAAGAAAAAAGACATACCAAAAGCAAACCCAAAATCTCTACTGTTTTTTTCATCCTATGGTCAACACTGTTATGAAGAACTAAAATACCTAAAGAGCTGGGTCTCTGTTAATTCAAAGCACAGCAATTTTCTGCTTAAGGTGTTCCCTTGAGCAAGTATGCAATTCTACAGTACCTCTGCCAATGTCTTTGCCTTCCATATCTTTCAATATTACTGACTTTCCTTTTGTAATAAGAATAGCATCGCCTTCCCACTTCTTGTGCTTTTTCTTTGATGCCTTACACCACACGACACTGAAATATTTTGCAAGGCAGTCAGGTGCTTCCTGAGCTGCTTCTTCCTTTGCAGTCCCTGATGTTGGCAAATACAGTGCATCTAAAAGGGAAATAAAATAACAAAGAATATCTCAGGCTGTCCTGATGAAGTGCACAGTCTTTTGCATTTCAAAGAAATCAAGGACAATCTATACATTTTGTCTAAACAAAATGGTATATTTTCTGTCCTGATGGTAAGTTTGGATTGAGACAGAACAACACATAAAGACCCACCCTGAAAAAAAAATAAAAACAGACCAACATTACATTGTATAAGAAAGTATATACTTCCAGGGAAATCAGATTACTTACTGAATTAATAAATGAGCTCCTAATTTGACATACATACAAGATGATAAGAATGGAAAAAGAATAAAAGGAAAGGCTGAAAAAAAAGCAAAAAGGAAATGACCACAGGGAAAAATGAAAACAAGGTCCTCGTGAGATGGTGCAGGGCAATGTTCTGAAAGCAAGGACAGGAACACAGAACTCAGAAAAGGGAAGAAAGGAGTCCAGGAACCAGATCTGGAGCTGAAATCATCCGTACTAAGTGGCAGAATAACCATAACTGTAATAACAAAGTATAATTTCAACTCCTTTTCTTGCACCCTTTCCTTGCACCCTTCAAAAAAAAGTAACTGTGCAAATCTTGAAACAGATCATCTCTTGAGTGTGCACCAACTCAAACACTGTTACTAGGCTTAGATTGATTTAGATTTGTCAGCAGTTACCCAATTACAAATGTCATGGATGTAAATATTAATAGACAATATTTAGGTTAACAAGGTTAAGAAATAATAATAGAACAGACAGCAGTTGATTATAATATCGATTAAGAACAAACACATGCTTTCAAGAGTTAGCAATCTGAGATAAGCAATGGTAGAGAAGTCACCAGCATTTCCTAAAGGAATATCTGTAGCATTCCTTTTCAGCACATGCACAGCTTCAAAAGGAGAATCAGACTAATTTTCATTAAAATACCCTTGCATGCTGGTTAAAAGCTTAAATCGGTTTGCTCCTTTGATTCCATCTGGGATTCAACACTATACAAATCTGTTACAGAAAAGCGCTTATGCCACAGACTAACCTTTCCAAAATTTGCAACTGTGCTGGTATTTAAAGGAGAAGCAGCAAGAGGAAATTCTTACTCACAGTAATGGTCTGATAAAGAAGCAGCTTCACCACTTCTACATCAAGTCTACATATTCTTAAAACTGCAAAATACTCATAAGTTACATGCCTAAAATGAGAGCAACTTTTTCAGACTAGTGTTGACTAAAAAGATATTATCTAAATGAAAAATGCTGCATTTATCAAGTTGAATTTTCTTTCCAAAACACTCCAGAAGTTGCATTGTCTGTGTAGAACTCTATGCTAATGCAGTGCCTAAAGCAGACAGGATTTTCCGTATGTAGATGCTTCTTCAGTGCATTAGCCAACACCTGTAGTTTCATGCAGCAGATGTGTCCCCATCTCCAAGGAATAACAGAGCAGCTACTGAACACTGGCATTTCACAGAAGGATAAGAATATGGAACAGAGTAACCCTTTTTGAAATGTAGGGAATTCTTTGTAGACGAATTTTGGTAAATGAACCAGACAGTGACAGAAAAATTCTTGCAGCTCTGTAAAAGAGTTAAAAGGCTCTATTGGATCTTCAGTAATCACAAGTGATAAGATTTAGAGAAGTGAAAGAGAGAGGGGGGAAGAGAGGAAACCTGTACCTTGCAAAAAATACAAAAGATTACTTTTATTCTATATTGAGCTTCTAGCCATAAATCGATTCAACAGATTAATACAAGATGGTTTTCTTTTTGTTTTTCAAACATTCTCTTAGTTTAATCAACAACTACTTTCCTTATATTAAGATTTGAAACTGTTACTGCAAGAACTAGAGATTTCACTGCAGAATTTTCTTCTTCTCTCTTGAAGGATGGCCATCCATAAACAAATGACCACCTCTTTGTCTCCTTCTCTGACCTCCCACATGAGTTTGGTGACCCCTGAGATCTCTTTTATGGTCAGTGCTCTTTTACTGAGGGTGTCCTGGATGGTATTATCTGAATCACTAGTAGCTTAACTTTCAAGTCAATAACAAGTCTTCAAACTTTTCTTATCCCTGCTTCATTTAAAATAATTAGAAAACCGGTAATTTAGAAACAAAGCTGAAAATTGCTAGCCTTTTGTAATAGTGACTTTTGTTGAAAAAGATTTCCAAAGCAACCTGTCCCCAGTAAGAAGTAAACTGGGCACCAATATTCCATGCAATACTACCATGTTCCTATGGGGAAAATGAAAAATTATAGGCTCTGCAATGTTCAGATTCCTTCCCTCAATTTGTCTTCTGAATTACCAAAACTTCTGTTTATAGAAATATTCAATAACATTTTGTTTCTATGCTACATAAATTATCTTCCTTTTACCAATAACTACAGTATAGTTTCAGATAAAAGTGTAAGGCATTTTTTTTTAATTAAACATTTTTATGTAAAAATAATTACATCCTCTCAAAATTATCTTCCATACAATTTCCTTGTGGAGAACACCTAAACCTGTTCACCAACAATGCTGATTAGGTACTTGCATTCAATCTTCTTTTCATCTTATCAGTTTTGTTTATATTCAGCTTCACACCTATTTAACTTTAAAGATTATTCCAGTGCAATAGCAGAATATTCAAATTCAATAAATACAGTGTCATGAGCTTTTCAGGAATTGAAATGAGAATGTTATGTTATGCACAGGAACTAAGTTCAGTGTTTGATATAGGGGTACAGAGAGCATTGGATTGAACAGAAACCCCTTGCTGCTCAGAGATTATAGTATCTGAAATATAGCTGGATTGCTGAGACCCTGGAAGATAAACTGCAGTTGCACCTTCTGAGCTCTGCTGTTAATCAGTTCGGAGTGAAAATAATAAGTAACAGCAACTATGCATACAGCATGGTATGAGAAACATCAGGAAATCATGCTCACTCATTTCTCTCCCAGGCAGCCAAAAGCCCAGCCTGGCAGTGAGGTTAACCAAGAAGAAAATGTACCAAGTGGCACAGCCCTCCTCCCAAAGGAAGGGCTTGGATACTATAAAGACATGGCTAACAAGGCTTTGAAAAGCTTCCACAAATAAAGCTTTCTCTCTCTGGCTGAGAAAACAAGGGCTTAGGTTTCAAGATATAAACCGTAGCCTAGCTGATATGAGGAAAAGTTTCAGCAGCCTCCAGGAAGGTGATGATTTACAGAAATTGGGACGGGATCCAGGAGAGGGGACGGGGAGCATTCCAATGGCAAACTAGTTTAACCAGTTTCTGATGAGCAGGATTTAGAGAAAATGCATTAATTGCGTTAGGTTACTCCCAGAGCAGCAGGAAAGTAGCTGCATTATGAAAGACTACCCAAGGTAACTGAGGCGTTCATTTCAGGGCACTGTGGGCTGCAGCACCGTGAGCACACCGTGAGGAGTGAGGGGCATGCTCCAGTGAGCTGAGCACTGGCACCTTGGCTGGGGTGTGGTTTAATGGATGGCTTAGCCCATCCAACTGCAGGCTGCTGCCAAAGCCCATGAGCTCACCTTTCCTTCCCTCATCCACCAGCTGCAGGAAAACCAGCTCAATGAATCCCATCTGCAGCTACAGCCAATATAGGGAAGGGCTATGTGCAGGTTGGACCAAGGGGACTGGGAGGCTGCCCATTTTTTTGTAGCAGCTACTGTTAGGTTGGCGTGATTTTTAAACCATGGGTCCCTGTGTTACCCACTACCTCCACACTTGAACTTCCATGGTGTAAGCATGTATGAAACGACATATATGGTTTCCCTCAACTGCTCTGAATCTCCTGAATAAAATTACAGCTTACAGAAGACAACTTTGATTCTACAGCACTAAGGAGCAATTAAGAAATAGAGGGAGGCAAACCAAAAAATCTGAACTGCAATAAAAGGAGACTGGGGTTTTGAATGAATCACAGCCCAAGCTCAATGCCAGTGCTCTGCTGTATGTAGCCTTTGCACTCTGCTCAGGTGCCATCAGTCTGCTCCATGAAGCCAGCACCATCACTTTCTTCTGAGCAGAGCAAGTAATCAAAAAGTTCCTTAATTAAATTAATTCACAACATTTTGAGAACAGACGTTTACATAGCAGTTAAATGTCTAGGTGCCCATGAAAGAGCTATATGTCACATACTCCTAAGATATCCCAGGAATATTTAAAGAAATATGAGTCAGAGAGCATCATCTTTCACTTGCAAAGCTATTTCAATCTAATCATAAACTTAATATTATGCTAACATGCAAATGTATATTAGTGTGCCTCCAAGATGGAAAAATATGTAATAATTCTTCCCATAGCACTTTTGTGAGACTTCAGGAGAAGTGCAAACAGTAAGAGTCAAGCTGATTTGCCCTAAACCTACAGGAATCAATGATAGTTGGGATTACATTTCAGAGTAATTTGATTACCCAGTGCTTTGTACCTCTCTTTCCAAGACAAAATGTATTTGTAATTCATTTTGCAAGTATGAGCATAGATAGCAAACTCACCTAAAGACTGATATTTCAAGAAGGAATATTTTCTTTGGAAAACACATCACTTTAAATCCAAAATTATTTTTAAACAAAAATGCAAATGATAAAAAAATTTAAGTATTTTTAAACTTCTGTTTCAAAGTCTCTTAATAATCTGAAATGCCAATCAAACTAGTCTCTAGATTCCTGACCACACAATACTATGGGGATTTCCTTTGGTGGATTTTATTTTACGAAGTGAATAACTTTGCCAGGCCTTCATAGCTAATAACTTTGCCAGGCCTTCATGAGTCCATAATACATCTTCCATGCTAGCTGTCTCAGTTAAGCACACATATTCACACACATGCACCATGTCCATAAAAACTGGCAGTGAAAGAAAAATCACTGCTTATAAGAAAAAAATCACAGATTAATCCAATCTTAGTCCCAATGAACTCCTACTCATTGTAGAAGTTCTACTAACTCAATACTCTGGAGGAGAATCTAAAAATCTGGGGAGGAGATGACCTTTTTTTTTTTTTTTGCTAAGGTAAAACTTTTTACATTCCTGAAAGCTAAAAGCTTGGAAATAAATGCAGTTTGCACATTCTCTACAGCTTAATTTCTTGAGGATTACACACTGGACATGCTCTAACTGAGGCCAAGAATAGGTTTCTCTGTAGTCATAGCTTTCACTGCTCAGACGAAGTTGGGTCTCTTCCACAATTCCAGCAGGGAATTTTTCCACAGCCCTCTCCTTCAGACCCTCTTCCCCTTTCCTGGCACCAAACAGGTAAGGATGGCAGAAGGGACAAGGACCAGCTTCAAGGAAAAGCAAATTGGGAGACAAAGCCTGAAAAGAAAAACTATTGCTGGAAAGGGAGGCTGATGTTGAACCAGTGGAAAACTGGCAACTGAGTAAAAGACTGGAAGTCTGAGCTGGAAGCAGAGCATGCAGGGAAAGGCTAGAAACCAGATAGGGAGTAAAAGAGTAGGAAAACAACAGGATATGTTAAGAGGATGCTTGGGGAGAACCACCTGGGCAGACTGGGACTGGGGTCCAGTATAGAGTCAAGGACTAGACAGGGAGTTGGAATTTTCTGAGTAGGAGCTGGTGCAAAAAAAAACTTACTGCCTCTCATTCTCTGACCCTCAAAATGCAAGATTCATTATGTAAATGTACACCTGGAAAGCACTGAAGGAAATCGTAGGACAACTTGGGAGGAAGAAATGAGAACAGGAGCAGATTAGGCAATGACAGGGAAAACACAAGTGGAAAATGACAACAGAAGAAACCAACAAAAGACAACATGGTATTGCAACATAAAAAATGGCAAGCAGTTGAGCACAGAAGGGCACTGACTGCACAAAGACACAAAAGGCACTCATATAAACACAACATCCTGGTAAACAGTGCAAGTTTATCTTCCCTCATCCTTCAACTTTTGCCCTAAATCAATTTTTAAGACTACCAAGGTGGTTTTATATGTGGTCAGCTTAAAAGTACTGTAATTGTTACACTGTTCTATAAAATTTTACAGACTCAGGTTTGGTAGCTGCTCCACAGGGGAATAGGGCTGCAATGGAAGATTTAGGGGCAACGCAAGTGATGAAGGTAATTAAGCTCCTGAACTGGATCCATTTTATAGATCATTCTGTGCAAGACAAACCTGAATCAATTCTGAGTTTAGGACCAGCAGAAGACCTAGAATCAGAAAAATATCTTCTAGTGGACAAGTCCACATAGGCAAAACAGGAGCTAAAGCTTGAATCATTGTATCACTTTCCCTGAAGTTCCCCCAGTACCCTCTGCTCTTCAACCTGAAAAATTTTCAGTCTTTCTTTGCCATCAGCAAACATATGCAAAACTCACTGGGCAAAACACTGCATGCTGTGATATTAATGGTCTACACTGAATACAGTGACATCTTAATGCACTAATTCACTTTATTACTCCAAAGAGGAAAGATAAGGTTTTCAACCCTGAGAGTCTAACATTAATGGAAATATCAAATTACATGGAATAAGCTGTTTAGAAATGTGAATTTGCTCCAAAACCCAAAAGATTAACAACTTTGTGGTACAAAACTATACTACCCACCTGCCCACCATGCCTATGGCCCATTTTCCATCAGTTGAATAGTTCTAAGGTTGTGAAGTCAAGCAAAGTCTGAAGATGTCAAAAATAAAGTGTTCCAGTCACCTGATCTGCCCCACTGTGCATATGCATTCATGATAAAGTCTTTAGAGAAAACATGCTGCACTACACTGCCGTGAAACCTCTTGCTCATTCAGTGCAGAGAACTGAACTGCTGGAAAGGCAGGAAAAGTGGCAGGGAAAAAGGCTGCTGCTGCCTCTTCCATCCCTGCACTGCTTTATTGTAAATTGTAAAAGGTGTGAGATGGAGAAGGCTGCAAGGACAGATAGTCCTAACCAATCTTGTGGTTAGATAAGCTGAATAATACCTTGGAGAACGGGGCTTTACTTGCATGTCTTCTGGAGTTTCTCTGTGATGTAAAGGAAGTTATTTAACCCCAACTTTCCGCAATAAACATTTGTCTGAGCGCCTGACTTGTGATTCAGATTCGTTTGTATTAATAGTGAACACTCATGGGTGTAACTGGAAGTTGTGGTTGGGAAAGATTAACTGTACGGTATCCTAAAGCACTGAGACAATGCAGTCCTCCATGATTCAGTCTGCACCTTCCATAAATGTAGGGCTTTTTGGCATTATTTTCTCTGTGCCTCAACTCGTGCTTTATCTCCTAGAAAGTGGAGATCACACCAACTTTTTTTCTCACAAGGATGTTGTGAAACGCAATAACATCTCGGAGGCACTCAGATACTATCACAATGAGCACCAGAGGAAAAATAATTAGCTAATTAATTCAAAATAGTTTGAAAAATGTGCTGAGAACAAGGCGTAGCTCTATAACTGAACAAAGAGGTGGAAAGAAAATACTGATGAGTGACTCACTGAGTCGACATAGTCCATTCTGTGAACTGGCAAGGAAGCCTACAGAAATACTATCCTTAATCATGTCCTTAATGACTACACTCAACAGAATGTGAAAACTGGGTTCAGGTAGGGCTGTTTGTGAGTTTTTGAACACTTGAATATGTAACCTTTATTTTCAAATAGGAACCTTCTATATACACTAACAGAGCTGGTAGATTAATTTAATTCGAACAAGTAGGAACAATCCTCTCATCATCATTTAATGAAACATTTACCTCTTAAGGGTATCAGCTGTAGATGAGGGAGGATGGAGAGCACATACTTTCAAAATTACAGCTTCATGGCAGAAAACTATTCTTCCTAAACCTCTCAGCTGTCTAAAAATCCAACTGACTCCAGCTTTCACTGTAAAAATTTAATGAACTAGGCTGAAAGCTTCTGTCAGGTCCACAGAAATAGATGTGCCAGTCCTATTATCAAAGGAAAAAGCAGCATCATTGAGAATTCTGAAAGGCTGCAGGCATCATTCGGTGCAGTGAGCCAGATCAGCTCGGTAAAACATTGGAACCAGTCAAATGCCATCCAAATCGACTGTTTGCTATACTTCTTAATGTTGCCATCCACACTGAAAGTTGCTTTGATTAATTTGTCAAGTGAAGGGGTTTTTACTTCAAAAAATAAATGCAGAAGTGATACGTGAAAGCAAAATTTATTCTTGGATCCCATAAATATTGAATGTTATTGCAATTATAGTGTAAATGTGGTAAGAAAATACTACAAATATTTAAATTACCAAAACACCGACATTACTAAAAAAATAATTAATAGCTTATTACATAATCACAGGCGAATTGTGGCTTTCTCAAAAAGCAGTCATTTTTGGAAGCAGTTTGCAGAGATACCAGTGTTCATCCTTTTGTGTTTAAATGTAAATAGAAGGTACTCAGCTAAATCCTAAAGTGGTACTTTGAAAATACGTGGTTTGGCATTCTCTTAAACATTTATTATTTCTACAATTTTTTTTAGAAAAATAAAACTATTTCAGTAGTGTACAAAATCTCTGTTTCTAAAATCAAAGACTTAGATCTGTAACAAAAAGCAAGCAGGCAGAAAGGGATTTATTAAGAATACATATCCTTCATATTAACATCTGTTTTAGCACATATTGGAAGGAAAAACACTTCTAATGTCCTGTTTGTCTTTGTTAATGGCCATCTTTGATTTCCCTGGATTATAGTAGAGTCCTTAAAATACAAGTAATCAATAAAACTTATGCCCACTGTCACAAGCATGAAACACAACATATTCCTATCCTAAATTATTTAAACAGGACTGTTTAAAATTTATGACATTACCCTGGGAAAAGGAACACAAAGGATGAGTCATATTTTTTAGAATTTTCATGTGTTATGCAGCAATGATTACTTGCAGAGTGGCTGACGAAATATTTGGAAAGGGAAAAAGTAATCTTTCCAAATCAAGTTACATAACTTTGATTTACATAAATGTAATCCATTCAGTAGTCCAAGCAGAAAAGTAGTATTTATGGCCCAAATATAAAAACCTAGAGCTTTAGTTGTAATTCTTACAAGGAAAGCAAAATAGAGCAGGGAAGATGAAGGAGGGAAGAGAAGAAATTCATCATTGTGGAGGTATGAGGTGTTTATGGTGCTGCCTTTTTTGGCTCTGGATGTAAGAAAACTGAATACAACTCAAATTGCACAGAAATTCCAATGCAAATTAATAAGATGATTCCATGCAGGAAGCCTTAAATTCGTGACGCTGTTAACAGAGCCTACTTTATATCAACCCTATTTTTGGTCCTGAGCTGACCACTTATATAAGGAAACGCTAGAAGACATGGAGATGTGGCAACTTTCCATCAGCAGACTGGCTCTACTTGTTCTTCCCAAAGGACTGCTCTGACCCTTGGTGTCACTGGGAAGCCTCTGCAGCACGTGCAGCTCTTCTTATCAACTGCCCCATGTGTATCTCATTGGGTGTGCGTGTGCCTACAAACATATGTGCATGGGCACGCTCATGAAAGAAGGATGAGATTTGAAAAAATATTAAATTTATCTCTATTTCACCTGAAAACAATCTTTAGAGATGCCCAGATCTTCAGAGCTAAAGTATCTGAAACTCTCCACGTATATTTAAGTTCTGCACTGCTGAAAAACATCTTTAGGGCCTTCTCAGAAGTTCACCTAGGAACTGCGTATTTTCAAAACTCAAGTACAGCAAATTAGCACTTACAGTTACATAACAAAAACTATTCTGAAAGGAATAGATTTCATCTAGCAGAAATAATTGTAACAAACAGCAAAGGCTACATTCCCTAAACGAACTTAGTTCAGTCCTTTTCTGCACACACACCATGTAGCACCTCGAATCACAGAGCTGCAACCCGTATTTTCCAGACTATTGCTGCTCTTTCTCTGAAAGAGCTGGGCCATTACCTATCCAGCTGGACAGTCCAACAGCTCTGAAATCCTTGCTGCCCCAAAAGAAGGGCAAGTGTGTGAGATCCATGTTGTCACCTGCCACCCTCTGGATCTAAACAAAGTGCCTTCCTCACAGAGGCCGTCTGTCCCATTACTGGCGAAACTACAAACACATTTTCTTGCTTTCATTCAAGGTGTTCACAGCTGAGAACTCCCTGATCCACTCCCAAGAGTGCAATGTGCTCAGGCTGTACAAGCTTTCCTAAGAATCTATTTTTATGGACTACATCCAAAGTGTAACAAACTTGTTCTGAAAACGACCACCTTCTGCATTTGCTAATGACTTCCGAATTAAGACAAACTTGAGTGAGATTTTATAGGAATGGCCAAAGACCAGCTTGATGCGAAGCTTCAAGTACTTTTCAAAAGCACAGGAAAACTGGAACACTACAAAGGAAAGATGGTAAGAATTCAATGTATGCTAAACAGAGTATTCTCCCTGCAACTTTTTTCACAGGAAAAAGATGAATCATCAAAAAACACAGACACATACATAGAACACAGACATTATAGCCTGAGAGGAGGTAACACGGCATAAAGTAGCATGGCCAAATTGATAGTTAATGCTACTGAGCTCATCTTGTAATGTACAACCCACTGCCAAAGCCTCCTTACAATGCAAAGCAATGCAAACACTACCAGGGTGAAACCTGCAGGAGTCAATTTTTTTGGGGGGTGGCTTACAGTGCAGCCCAAAACAAATGCCATATTACAACAAAGAGCCTAGCAACAGCAACAGTAACATACCAGTTCTAATCCGGTATCTCTGGTACGGACCACAAATAAATATTTTGACTTCACAAAATGATATTCCTAATAGTATTGACAAGTGGCCTAGGTAAAATTTACCTGCAAATTGCTGCTGAGTTATGATAAATTATTTCTTTCACATGGCATATTCAGTGATAAATAACAAATACAACTCGACACTACTGTAAGTTCTTATCTGATGCAATGCAGGACACAAACAATATTGTAGCAACTAACTACAGGCAGTCCAACATCCCTTCTCCCCATCCCCAAACTAGATAAACATTTTGTCCAACTCCCTCTGTTAAATGAAAGCTAAAAAAAAAAAATTAAAAACCAACCATTTATAAACTGGTTTACTTATTTCAAGCATGCAGAAAGTTCCAAACTTTGAAAATGCATATATTTTGAAAAATTATTAGCAATACTGACAAGGCTCTTACAACAACATACAAAGCAAGCAAATGGCAACACACAGAATACTGAAAACAAAATGACTGAACCTTAACCAAACTTGGTCCTGAAGTCAACCAAATCTGGAGGGGCAATGTAACCTAGCGGAATTATTTTTTCATTATACTTATGTCAAATTATGCTAATTACTGTGCCTAACTATAAATGAAAATCAAGAGCCAAAAGGGAATGGCCAGGAAACAATGACTTCTTTTCAAAAAATATATCTAATTGCATATGTAAAATACAAAAAAATCAATAATATTTTCCAAGCCTGCAGTCTTGTTAAAGAGCAAGTAGAAATCATAAATTACGTGGAGTAACTGCTGATTAAGTATTCAGTTAAAATTATATGATATTCTTCTTGTGTGAGTAATTTAGAGTCAAACAAGGTGTTATACTGAAGAGATATTTGGACAAATCAACAAATCATTCTGGGCAATCACTAGAATAAAATAGTGTGAAAATCCCATAGCATGGAAGAAAGGCAGGGGCATTGGGGAATGCCAACACCTACAGATGGCTGAGCTTTCCTTGTTTTCTCTGACCCTCATCCAACTCCCCACATACACGAATCAAAAGCAAGGTTTTCAACTAATTTACCACTGGACAACTGTAGGTCTTACAAGGCAGAATTCACATTTTGTTAGTTAGCATTCAATGGAATTTCAGGAAACTGCATCTTTAGTATGGAGAAAAACTTTACCCAGAGAAACCGGTGCCATTTAAGAGCAAGCATCACTACACACAGGTTGACACCAAGGTGAACACTTCTGGTCTGAGATAAAACACAGAAACAGAGGTTGCAGAATGATTGAAATTTAGTCCTGTGTTATGCAGACAGCTGACAGACATTATTTTAACTACTGTAAACGGCACCTTTTTTTTTTTTTTTAATCTAAGACACAGACAGTAAGATTTCTCAAATTATTTAAGATCTGGATATTGAAAGCATAATAACGGCCTTACTTGTTAGGAATACACACTGAGAAGCTATATTTAATACATTTTAGTACTAAAAGTGTTCTTTTTAGAGGCCTCTTTTTATTTTCATACGCAAAATGGGAAAGTAATCAATACCTTAGGAAAACAACATTTTATCATCTTCCTGAGTAATCATTTTATTATTTTATTGAAGTTAAAATTTACATAGAAGCATCCTAAAGCACTCTAAAATAAGACATAGGAAATTTTAAAAGACAGTTAGCCAGGCAGCCTGGGCAGCACAATTCCTTGTTTCTTCCTCCCACACAGAAACAACTCTCACTTAATTATAAGGAACTTAATGGCTTTGACTACTGGAAATCTAGTGAACACAAGTTTGCCCAAAGAAGACAGTATGCAAGCTCAAGTTTATGCATTTTCATGGTATGGGGGGAAAAAAATTCCAAGTCAGAAAATGTGTAGAAATACAAATGAAAGAAATAAATTTAAGCTAGTTAAGTGGAAAATGTTAGAAAACAGGAGTATGACAGGCGCAATTAGCTACAAAGCAGTCTCTCCCAGTCTTGGAGTATTCTCTCTTACCATTTTTACCTGTTAAGAATTCTCATCTAAGGCAAGCATTCCACGAATCAAAAGCTTACAGGGGGAAGCAGGGAACAAAAAAGGCAAGATAATTAGGTAGCAGCAATGAAATGATAGACTGATTGTTAGCCAGTTACTTGGTTAGATGAAATTACACAAGATACTATCACAATTATCACAAAGTTATCAAAGGTACAGTTTTTTATTCTAATCCTAAACATAAATCCATTAGATGCTTGGAACTAAATTACTCCTACAGTCTGTTTATTGCAGTTATCTTAGTAGAAGGACATGAACATATGGTAGAAATTTGTCCTTGCCTAAAATTACTCTGCTTGTACTCTGTACATTATAAACATGCAGACATGGAATGGCACTGCCAGATGTAGCGAAGGGAGTAAGAGGATAAGAATGAGGGTGAAGGAGGGAAAGGCTTCCTGCCATCCCTTTCACACATGCTAGCACAGTATCATTTGCTGGAACAGTAAAAATGCATAGCTCTTCATGGTCCAGAAGGACCAGCCACAGCTGTGGTGCATGTACCCAACATTAGGAATACATGGAAAAAAACCAGGAACAGGCACGGAGAAGTGAGAAGTCTGACTCAGAAAAACAACCTGATACTGCAAAGCAGATGTGGAGTGAGAAAGAAATGCAAATCCACCAACACAGAGAGGTATAATATAGAGTCAGCACCACACTGCACTGAGCAAGTAATATAATGGCACTGAAGGAGGAAACGCTTCTCTAGCAAAAGGAAATAAACATCATCTCACTAGTAAAGAAAGGAGCAAGCTCCATGGGCATCAACAGATGTCTCCATGTTTCCCAAGCTCCCCAAAAGTCAAAAGAAACAGAACTGAGAACACAGCAAACGAGAAGCGTGAGATCTCTGAACTAGAGGTGCTGCTTGCAGATAAAAGTCTTCCACTAACAAATGACAAAAAGTCAGAACAATGAAATATGGAAGAACATCAACTACAAGGGGACAATACATTTTATTTCTTAACTCATTTGCATCCTTCCCCTTCCAACATCAAGAACACAAGGGAAACTTTACTCTATGCAGAGTCCTATATTTGCAACTACTTTGCCTGCCAATTCAGAAAAAATTGTAAGCTTCCCAAGACTGAAAATTTCTGTAGTTCTAGTCCTTGAAATAAAAATATCATGCCACTAGAAACCCTGGAAGTCACCTCTTCAGCTAGCATCAAAAGAAAACATTCTAAAGTCTCTAGAGCATTTTGGTGGCCAGTATTAAGAGTACCTATTATTCAAAGCCACTGCAAGACAATGAGCTGTATGGGAATTATTTTCTGAACTATTAAAAACTTGTTCATTTGCATAATATGCAAGAACAGAAATAGAGATTAACTCCTTACCACTGGAAAGCAAAATTCTGATTTCCAGTAGAAAGGATAAGATCATACATTTCCAAATTACAAGGCAAGGGCAGATAATTTAGTGCTGTTTCTCATTTCTGAGAAGCAGAACAAATAAAATCCTTATTTATTTATTAAAGCCAGCATTTTGATTCTTGTAAACTCAGAGAAGTGAGTATCTCCTTGAAGCATTTCCAGCTACACAAAAACAGATCAATGTCCTTGAACTAAGAAACACAGCAGAAAGCCAAGGACTGTACAGGAACAAAGGCACTTATCCAGGCACTGTCATTTTCAGTACACACAGAAATTCCCAAAACACTTACAGAACTCTCTTCTCAAGAAAACAAATGAAAAAGTATTGGAAAACTCCACATTGCCTACACCTGTTTTTGCTGTTCTATATTTTTCCTCAGTTTGTAAACAGAAGATTTGCTTCCTTTACTTTTACTACCTGAAACCTGTTAAAAGTTATCCTGGGCACTGACAGTCAATATTATTATATCACAAAATTTAACAACAATTCTTTAAGCTCCATTAGCTCCTCAACTACACTTACACACTTCCAGTCTTCAGTTTTCAGTAAGTACCTACCCCTGTGGTATCTGATTTACCCAGAAAACTAACAAGGAGGTGTGAGGCTTATCTCACTGAGCGTCTGCTGATACAGACTAGTGCCCCATGCTTGCATGCAGGTTTGTGGAAGTGGAGAAAGAAGCAAATTTGAGAAAACAGTGGTGATAGGAGTGAGGAAGAAGTAGTCTCCTTCCTATTGCTTTTGTTCATTCTGTTGTTGGGACCCTCTGAGATGGGAGGCACCAGAGGAATTATATTTCCTTTGTTCTCTTTTTCCTTGATGCTGTCCTTCCTTTCCTTTTCTTGCTGTAAAGGTTAGAGGAAGGGGAAAGCATTGTTACAGGGAATAAGGAGCCAGAGGTCTAATGCAGTTGTGGATCCATTCACAACAGGCAGGAGACTAAGAATTATGAAGAAATTAATCATCTGGGACTGATATTTTCCATGTATTTTTCTTCCAGTTATGAACGTTGATCATAACTACAGAGGAAACAGCTGCTACCAGGATAGACGGAAGAATCAATTTTGTTTTCAATCGGGGCTTTTTATTTGAAACTAATCGAAAGATCAGAACAACAGCATCTATAAAAGGGACCCAGAATAACACAGTCTTCTGTTGATTTCAAGTCACATGTTACTTACATACAGAAATTATTTTACTTCAGTAGCTTATAGTCATAGTAATATTGATCAAAGGCACCTGCAACTGTCTTGGTTGCACATGCACTGTAGTAATTATGCATGCAAATGAGCTAAGTAGATATTTATGTGGTTGATCACCAGTATCATTACTATAACTGAATACACAATCATGGTAACTGTACACACAAATTACACATGCATGCAGTTTTAAAAACCAAGTGTTGCACTCATTGTCTCTATTTTGATAACATCCTATGGAAACACTTCCCCACTGGAAACAATTAAAAAGTATTAACTTTTAAAAAGATGTACATTTATTCAACTCTCTACTGAACATTAAAAAAATATAACAATCCAGTAATTTTGTTTTCCAAGCTGACACATCAGCAAAATGTCACTACTGTTGTAAGATTTACCAACTTGAAAAGAATAAAACATTTAAACATAGCCTCTTATTTCTCCTTCTTATATGCATTTATTTACCTGCAACTTCTTTAAGATATTAAAGTTGATTATTTGAAAAAATAATGCATATGATCAAAATTTTTAACAAGAGCTGAGTTAAATTTCCATTAGCTCATCACAACTCTAGAGATAAGTGGAAATATTTTTAAAGTTTGGATTTTTATCAATCTAAACACTTAAACATACAGGATTTGATTATACTTCAGACCAGAAGAGTTGGTGCATTCAAACCCATACGAGGTATTTTTCTAACGTACTTAAACAATGTATACTTTTATGTCTCAAGCCCAGATTTTGATCCATCCATATGAACATAAGAAACAATTTTGCATTTATTATTAAGTATTTCAAAGAACATGACAAAAGTAATAAAATATTTAGATATTGCTGTATTCTGGCAGGTCTCGGTGTAGTCGTATTGCCTTCAGCTTCTCTACTTTGATTTTTGTTCGTAACAGTTCTTCCTCCAGTTGCTGCTTTCTTTTCAAACCATCCCTTTTTTCTTGGACATAAAGACCAATTTTTCTTTGGTTTTCTAGTATTATTTGATGCTCCTCTTTCAGCATTTGTAACATCTGTGGGTCATAACCACACATTGGTCTAAAGCGTTCTCCAACCTCAAGCCTAAAAAACTCATCTCTCCTTGGTACAGGGGAAGGAGACATCATCACTCTCATATCAACTGAAGACACTGATGTTGAAGGAGACCTTTCCATAATATGCACCAGCTGGTGTTCCTCGTCTTGATCTAAGTTCTCATTTTGCTGTGAGTCTATAATCAAAGAAGGAGGAGGTTTGACATCCTCTTCTGACTGCAAGTCCATCATGACTGTCGCAGGATGGTGATCCAACATTGCCTGTGGCGAACTGGTACCAGCAATTGTTTCTTTACCGATACTAGCACTAGAACACACAAAATCATATTTAAATAATCCATTAAAAACTATTTTAAAAGGCACATCTATAAGTAACCAAATCTTCATTTGAATACTACTCTGCTATCTATGTCTGGGACTCTATTTCATTACCTGAACACAACTTGTGCCCCTCTTTCTTTCCACCACACAGACACAGCTCTGTCTTACTCAGATTTTACTGCTCTGAAAGCAGTACAGCCAACAGAGAACTTATCTGGTAGACCCCCCCCCGACACTGGAGAAGCAAGAAGGGCTATTAGTAACCAATGAAATTATAAAAAAATAAGCAGCACCGAGTCATGCAAGCAACAGAGGAAAGAGTTTATATAATATAAAAGGTGATTTTAAAAGGGCATTAATTTAGATGGAGTGGACTATGGCAGAAACATTTCAATCTCCCAAACTTATTCATCTTCCCTTGTTTTAATGTGCTCCCTGTTTCTGATTCATGCATCCAAGTATTTGGGGTTTTTTCTCAATGTAATATAATCATTAAATAAAATTACACAAAGAGTCTTGGGAAAAGAAACCAGAACCCAAAAGACAACCCTTGCCAGTAGATTTGGGAACCAAGCTAATTCCTTACTCCTTCTCTTTGAATTGTCGATCTCAGTATTTCTTCTGAAGCTTCAAGACACAGAAATGTTTCAGTTAAGAACAACAGCCTATAGTTCTGTGCATTTCTTCTTGAAAGAACAACACCCACTTGACTCATATGTCTTTGTGTAAATCCCTGAGTCAGCAGCATCTCAAATCATGATTTGACATTGCATTGGCTTTGATGATAATAATGGCTCAAGCTGTTCCTGACACTTGCCTACCATCAGTTGTGTTTAAAACCCTCCTCTTCTGCACATCACTCCTTTATTCAGGTAATGCTTTTTAAAGCCAGATCAGCTTCTTGATCTATCACTGTATAGATCTACAAAGAATACTTGCAGCATGACTGGGAAGGCAGTATAGTGTTACGTGGGAACAGGAATATATTAACTTGGGATTGACAGCGAAGTCAGTGCACCCTCATGGCCAGGACTGCCTAAAAGAGAGGCTGTAACTGGTGGTTGCGGACTCAAGACATTTCTGAACCCTTCAAAAACTGCTGCTAGCAGTTAAAGGCAGTTAATCCATGATTAACGTAACATTCACAGATGCTCCCCAACCCTGGAGGACTTGAGTCACTGTCTTAAATTGGGGGATGAGGAATGGAGTTTTTCTACACCTTAAAATGCCTTCAGAGCCTTACAAGCCACACACTGAGAAACTATCTGATTATCAAAACACAGTCCTGATAAGTAAGAGATGTGCGTTCAAATTCCCAGAAGCAAAGAAGAAATGTAATTTTGTACATCCTGTTCTCACATAAATGCACTAACTCCTTAATGAAAAGGTAGCATGATCATAACTTCTGGGTCTCCCATGGTCTTCAAAACTCTTGGTTTAAAAGAAATAAGCAAACATAGTTGCAATTTCTAAAAGACCCTGACCTATTAAAAGACCCTGCCATCCATTAACATGAAAATGCATTTTCTATAATAAAAGCATGAAAGCTGCTTAATACTCAGTTGTAAAAATGCTCATCAGGGTCAGAGCAATATATTTTCTAAAAATAAAGCCTGTCAACCACACAAACTATTTAAACTAAAGATTCTTTAAAAACCACCATTCGTCTGAAGCAGGTATTGAAATCATTAATCCCCTAAAGAAAAAAACCAAGATAATCTTAATTCTATTGACTGTTACCTGAGCTGCCTATAGAGTATCAATTATATCACCTTACTTCCTTCTACCTCATGCCACAAAGCTTCACTTTTTCCTTCTTTCTCACATTGTTTTAGTCCTCTCAGCATCAGAAGCATTATCCTCCACACAAATTTTCACTTGTTTTCCCCAGTGCTGAGTGTAATTCTAGGTTTCCCCCCTCTTCACAACCACAGCTTCTAGTAAAGCTTCTCTCCTTCTTATTTGCTGGCTCCTGGCCAGCTTCTAGCCTGAGAAAAGTGGAAACAACCAGCAGGAGAAGCAGGTCATTCTGACAAAAGGAAATGGAGAGAGAGCAGAAAGAGAAAGTGAGAGAGGTTAAATAGAAGAAAGAAAGGTAAGATTTTGTCTAGCATAGACTAGAGCCTCCAAATAGTGAAAAAAAAAATCCATCTCTAATAGGGTAATCCACACAGAACTAGAAAAATTAACAGATCTTCAGATAACTCTGATGAGGCTCGTTTTGGTTTTTTTTTTTCCTTAGTCAGCTTCTTAAGAGGAAAACAATTAAGACAGCAAAGAGAGAAAGAAGGAATTGAGAAACAAAAGAGATGCCTGTATGGTGGTTACTAATGTTGTTTCTGACAACTTGACTGAAAGAAAGACAAACAACAGTTACCACAATTGGGGCATGGTGTTTATAACCCTGCAGGCACCCATGATTCACTAGGTTTTGTTTAATCACAACGAGCTAGAAATTGCTTAAAGGTGCGATTAAGAATTTGGGCTCGTTATAAGCCGTATTTCCCTCCTTCAAAACCTAAGTCATATCCTGGTGAGTTAAAACCCAACACTGGGTTTATAAAATTAGGGTAAAATGCAACTCAGAGAACTATCAAATAATTATGTATTTGGGCAGGGAAAAAATTAATCTTTTAAATTATGTTTTTTTCCTTCAGCCCACAGTGTTGTGGCTGTTCCCAGGAACAACCATTTTGGGTAAGCAGTAATCAAGTTAGTGTTCCCAGACCCATAAAAAACTGCAAAAAATGTTTAAATTACAGGAGACAAACTATGGAGATCATTAGCTCTTAAGCATTCACTAAAAGCATCAGTGCTTTTTATAAGCCAATCTACAAACTAAAGTTCTCACACTATTTTTCTTCCCCCTCCTTACAAAAGTTGGTAGTCAAGACACTGCAACCTTTATTAGTGTAATTAAAAGCCTTATTTTGTTCCAGAGAATTCTTTGGAATGGTTCCTCCAGGGGCATTCACCAGGAGCAGCAGCACAGCCCAGTTGCTTTAGACTTCTTTACGCAAAGGACCCACAACAGAATATTTTTAGAGCATCTGGCATGTTGGGATTTAGACAATTGTTACCATTCAGTTCAACCAGTGGCACCATGAATCCAATTCAGCGAGTGTGCGCATGCCAGCTTTTCTTAGAGTGTTACGCTGCTGCACTCACTATCAGTATATCTGATTAAAATACAGAAAGTTCGCTTCCCATTAATCTGCTTGGCAAAATAAGAAAAATCAGCGCTTTCTCATGGCTGCTGGGGAGTTATTTGACTTCCCTCCCCCACTGCCTAGCTTAGTTTTTGTATCTGGAGGAACCAAAACCTGACCCATGCATTTTTTGATCCCTCAAGGACCAATACAGAACCAGCAGAGTGTTGCAAGTCAGATATGAGGGGCATTAGCCAGCTGTGGGAGAAAGCCTGCACAGTGCCTGCCTGTATTATGTCTGGCTCAAATCTAGACAGTGTGTCTCACTTTACTAAGCAGTAAAAAAAAGAAACCTTGCAAAAAAAAAAAAAAGAAAACTTCTAGTGCTGTACCTCTCAGTTTCTCTCTGTATATAAACTACCTCATACATGACACAGAACTGCTTGGAGTTTAGACTGCAATCAGCTTTGCTCCAGCTTCAGGGAACCACCGTCAATGCAAGAAAAGTATAATTTAAAAAAAACATTTGCACTCACAAAGGCACTGCAGTGTGGAGAATCAATTTTTTTTTCTTTAAAGGGTTGGGATTAGCTAAAACATAACATGCAAACACCAAAGTGAATGAGAGAAAAAAGGTGAATAGGTTCCCTAGCTCTGTGAACTAACTTTATTAAAAATGCTATCTAAACTAGTAACAGTTCCATATGTTGCAAAATGACTGCAGTATTACCTTAAATGGAGGAGAATAGCCATCACTTTGCCAGTGTTTGAATAATCTGCCTATTAAAAGGTAGGGGAGGGGTAGAGGTTGGAACTACTATTTCTCTTTGATTCTCTCTTAACCCTCACTTTCCAGAGTGTGACAAAGACTCTGAAACAAGCTTTGAAAGAGCTGAAAAAAAATTAATGCAATGCTAAGTCACCATAAAGCTTCTCATAAAACAAAAGCAGTATTATTTTTGTCATTGTTTCCCATTTGGGAATTTTCTCTGATAAACACTTCCTTTAGGAGCCTGAGCACAAGCAAAAGCGTTACAAAGTAGATAGGAGGCGCCATAATTTTCATTCAGTAACAAAATAAAAAGAATTGTCTCACCTTTGAACACCGCTCCTCTCTCTTAAACACACATTGGAAATCTGTGGAATCATCTCCACAACTTTCTTGGTTGGCTCGGAAATGCTGATTTTACAATCTGAGTGAGTCTCCTTTTGCTGCAATAGCTCCTGTTTGGCATATTCTTTGAGCCTCTTGTACAGCGTGCGCAGGCCCTGTGCAGTACGAGGAGGGCGATCTACTCCGATGGCATTGTAGTTATCAGCTATGATATCCCAGCATTTGTTTTTTTCCACTATTACAGAATGCTTATTGGTATGTTCCTCGAGAATTTGAACATAAGGCTTCACGAGTTTTAGCAAATCGAGCTTTTCAGATAATGTAAAATTAGAAGATCTGGCCTTCCCAACCATTGTTATCTTTGAATTAAGGAAGCCGTTCCTGGAGCCACCATGCAGTCCCTAGCTCTGCTCAGCTCTTTTTCACAAACAGAAAAAGATCAGGCTTAACTAGGCTAGTCTCATTTAGGCCCACGCCTACAAGGGAGGGTTTATTAAAATTCCTTCAGCTTAAGCTGACGCAGGTTCAGGAAATCTGCTTAAGCCAAGCCTGACCTACATAAGGCTTCAGACTGAAGAAGGCGAGAAGAAACAAGCAAAATACACTTTTGTATGAAGAGACCAGACATACGCAGGATTTAAAAACATAAAGGTTTAAAGATTAGCACATTACCCAGCTAAAAATTACCTAATTTAGCTGGAGTAACAAGCTCTGACACATCTCCCAGCTCCCTCACACAATCTCAAACTGAAACCGTGCTGGAGATGATTTTACGTGTAACCACGTCCCCCCCAAAAAAGCAACAATTGCTTTGTGCGATGCAGGACGCGTTACGGGGAGCGGGAGGCGAGAGGCGGCGGCGCGTGTAGAGAGAGAGCCCCGGCAGAGCCCCCGGCGCCATTTGCATAGAGCTGGTCCTGCTGTCAGTCACCGCGGGGCGGCATCTCCCCCAGCCGGCTGGTTACGCTCGGCCTTCGCCGCAAAGCTCGGCTTCTCCCGCACTTGGCAGCCGGCGACAGCCACCGGCACGGGGGCTTCTTAAAGAGCCCGCTGCGCTCCCCGGCCGAGCTCCGACACCGGCAGGAGAGGCACGAACGCCTGGCTGCGAGTGGGCCCCGAGCGCCGCCGCGCCGGCCCTGAGACGGCTCCCGGCCGAACCCCGGCATCGCCCCTCGGCCCGGGGCTGTGCGGCGGCACCGCAGGGCTGGGGCTGCCCGCAGTCGTGACAGATTTACCGAGTGCCTTACTGCCTGTGGATGATGGGGTTTTCATAATATCCACCGTCAAACAACCGACTTTTATTATATTTATCCAGGCGCTTTTTCAGGATAAAAAAAATCTGATTTTTATTAACAAGATGTGCCTCCATTTCTAATGTTTGCTCAACAACGTATCACCTTAAAGCAAGCCTTCACACAAAAACGCAAGCAAGGCTTTAAATTTCTGTGGTCTAAACTAAAGCAACAAATCGGAGAAAGAGAAAAACAGCAGATACAAGGAAAGGTATTCGCAAGTACAAAAAAGCAAAAAGTTTGAAAAATGACGTACTCCACTGAAAGAGTCCGGAGGGTGGAAACAAACACCACTTGAGATAGTGGCAACAGCTTCCTAAGCTTAACATGTCCAGCCTTGAAAACAAGGGAGCCTAGAAGCAGGGGGAAGGAAAGGGAAATAATTATAGCTTGAAATATCCTAAGGCTATAAAGATCTAGGTACAAACTTGTTTGCTCTAAGGGGAAAAAACCCAAAGCAGACACAAGCCGCATTCAAAACAAGAAATTCACACTAAACAAAGGGAGACTTTTAAATGCTAAAAATCAATTAGCATTTGGAATAACAAGCACTTTTGGAACCATTTCTAAGACTTGGCATGTCAGTACCACCTAACAAAATTGTGACCAGTCCACTTTGCTGGCATTGCTTTCAAGCCAAGATTAAATAAAGCATTTTATAGTCTGAAGCCTATTACACTTGAATTTGAGAAATTAAATACTCCTGTGGTTAGAAGCACTGTATGAAAACCATTACTTATAAACACCTAATCCTTCCCTATTTCCCTTCACTTTGCACTTAACTAATATTAAGAATACAAAGCTGGTAGTTAGAGTTCTGGGGTTCTTATAATTTATGCTCTTAGTTGTTCTTCAGTAACTGAAAAAAAAATTGGATGTGCTTCACACAGTTTAGCCTCTGGTATCAGCATTGAGGAGTCACAGGCAAGCCTACGCTGTACCCTCTACTCTTGAAGCAGTTGTGCAGTGCCCACCCAGACTCTTGACCTTTTAGTGACAAAATGAAGTCCATGATTAAAGCTTCTCCCCAGACACAAAGAGCACAAATGAACAGTGTGGGGCAGAGGAACCCCAATAATCCAAATGAAAGAAACCAAGCCCTCAGTCCAGCTGCTCCCAGGCCCTGAGAGCAAGAGAGACCCAGAGTTCACAGGAGAGGCTCTCTCTAGGCCACCTCGCAGACTGTGGGGGGGATTACTGCCCACTGGGTATGGGACTCATTGTGAGATGCCAGAAAGAGTATTTTGGGACTGCAAAAGGCAGTACAGGATATTTAGAGGAAGAAATTATGGCAAGACAAGGCATAGTGAACCATGAAAGTGGTTTGGGAAAGAACAAGCATAGAAGGATACTGGAGGGGGGGAAGGGCTAAGAGGGGCTATGTTACATGTAAACAGGTGGCTGCCTGGTATGGTTGTTGAGCCATGCCCTGGGCCTGAGCACTGCAGATTGTCCTATCTGCTACTTAAACTCCATTTGTAACTGTTCTCCTGGGTGAGGGGAAATCTCCATTGGGTGTGACCACGTATGAAACAGATGCCAGCAGCCAGAATTGTACCACCACAGGTCACAGGAGCCCAGGGTGCTTGAGGCCCAGGCACACGGATAGGCCTGGATACCTGTATCAATGTGTGTGACCTCGAGCAAACTCCAAGCCCAACTAGCCAGGCAGAAGGACGGGAACTGAGTGACCGTGAGTCTGGGCCAGATACTGCAGAGACCAGGTGTGAGATTTGGCTACTGGAGTGACACAAGGACACCTGGGGACAGGCCACTGGTCAGACCAGCTGCCAGAGCGACCCGGTGCGTGTTTGTGATTCAGCTGGGAGACAGGGGATCCAGGGACCAGTAACTGAGCAGAGTGAGAATTTAAGGCTACTTGCTGGAGAATCCATGTTGTAAATATAAGCATTTGCCACAAGCAAGCATTCTTCACAGTCAGCCAGTGAATGGAAAGGATGAGGCCATTGAAGCTGCTTGTGTTTGCCTGAGTGCTGAACTTTTTGATGTCTGGCTGTATACACACATATAGTGTGCACACATGCCTCTTGAGGATACATCCCTGTGGTCCTGGCCACGAGGAGCTGCAGCAGTCTCCTCTATAATGGGCTACCAGATGCAGCAACTCCTAATATTAGACTTATCTAAACTTGTATTGCTCTATTACCTTACTCCTTGATGTTGCTAGAGAGACAAAGTTTCCACACTAATGTAATTATAGCAAAATACTGCTATAAAGTTTTCTTTTGAGCAAGTACCTGATGGAATGCCTGAATTGCATATTGTTCTGTGTGAGTGTAAAATAACCCTTGTAAAAAATGAAGTTGGCTGCCAACCAAGACTTTTTTCCTTCCTTTTCTTTTCTCCCTTTTTAAAATAGCTCTGCTCATCAGCCTAAGGTCATATCAGTACTTGGACAAGAAATCACAGAATCTGAAAAGCCTGGATATTAATGATACATAGAGACATCTTCGAGCTAAAACAATAGGTGTAGCTCCAAGACAATTACAAAAGCCAAAGATGTTGCCACAATCCACCCTTCATACTACACCTTCCACCAACACTTGCACTTAGGCAACACAGTGCACAGCCAGTTCAGCAAGATGATCTAGCTATAGAATAATCTACTTATTTTGCAAGCATAATAATTTAATATGAATTTAATAGTTGGTTTAACTCAACATAGATGTGGGACATTGTCAAAACAGTCATTTCTGCCTCCCCCCAACCTCATGTTCCTGCCCCTTCACTGTGATGATATGAGCACTCACAAATCTGGACAACTACTATTAATAATTTTTTTTCTGAGCTGGGTTAGTTTTAATCACCAGCAATTCCCTAATCCAGTATACCACAGGACAAATAACTCACAAAAAGAAAAGATATTTAAAAAGCTTCCTCAGACTCTATTTGGATTATTGTAGGGTGAATTGCAAACCATATTCCTAAAGACTAGTATTACCACATCTGAGGGGACAGCAAACCACAGGTAGCAGGAAGGAAATTCTGCTCACCACTGAAGAAAATAAACATACCTGCACCCCTTACATCACTTCACTGCCTTCTATACCTCCTGTTTTTGCTGTGAAAAAGTCTAGAATTAATACCAGAAAATGATCCAAACAGTGCTTTCTGGAGAACTACTGAGATGAATGAATCACAGCTATAAAACAGTCAGGAATTAAAGTAGCCAAATCACTATGAATTACTGAAAAAGCTCAGTGGCCACAAATGTTACAAGTGATAGGTTTATATCACAGCCACTAACTGCATCAAGTGGCCCATGTAAATTTAGGCACATTATAAGACAGAACACCCTGAAAAACAGAATGTCTTAAATCAGGGGAGCATTTTGGAAGGAGAGGGAGGATCTTTTGTCACACAGAACTGAGGAAGAATCTCTCCATGACAGACTTAAAAAAATCATCACTATAAGGTACATGACACAAAGGGAAAATGACACCTGAGAGAACTGAGGATGCCCTAAAAAAGAATGTTGTCTTGAAAGATGCAGTTTGGAACAGGGAGCAAACATGAACATTGAAAGGAATGACAACAGCTTAAGTGATTCAGGCTGGGACCTTCTAGTGCAAAAAATACCAAATCAACAGATTGCTAAGCCCTGTGAAGGTGCTCTGCCCACAAAGTGGTAGCCCCAGGATAAGTCTGAGGGACTTCTGCTCTTACTTGGTAATACACAAGCAAACCAGCTCTGCAGAGGCCTGGGGTTAGCATTTGCAATCACCTAGGAGCCTGAAAATCCTCAAGAACAAAAGGATGATTGCAAGATTTGAATCAAAGCTAAAATTGAACCCTGGTACCCCTGTGCTTAAAAAAAATGGGGTATGTTACACATCACTGAATACACTGGGCTATTATGGCAGTGGAAACATTTGGCAAGTATCAAGGCAGTTGCTCACTCTTGCTCAAATGAATTTGGCAGCTGCATAAAATGAGAGTGTCTATAGGTAGTAAGGGCTGCAAAACTTCCATTAGGTCATCATATAGTCCTCTCTACTGACACAACAGCAAGACAGTGCCAAGTAATTCGATCTGCCTGTCTTTAAGAGCCTGCTGAGCAAAGGGTAGGTAAGAAAACTTTCAACCTCGAAGGTTTCTTGCAGGGACAATTGTTTCATGGGCAATCTCTAAAGCTAAGGGGTTGCAGGCATTATTCAGTAAGGAGAGGGTAGAAGATGACAAAATTTTGTGAACCAAAAGTTGTAATACAACTTCGCCAAGTTACCACTGTAACTAGAAGTTACAGTGCTTAAATACATTTGCACCAGACCCTTAAGAAATAATACTTTTAGGTCATTTGTGTTTCAAATGGCTTTCTCATGTCACTTGGATTTTTTTTTTTCCTCATCTTCATCAGCACTTCATCACCATCAGTTTTATACTTTGTTGTTCTTATCTTTGCTGCACCTGGACCTCTCAGACCACTCCTTTCTCCTGCACAATTATTTCTCTGTCTTGCATTGGAGGTAAGACAAATAAGGGAAAGCTTTACCTCTTTTCTTTGTCCTGCATCTATTTTTGTGATCAGCATCTAGCATTTATTAACTTCCAACCTCTAACAGTTCTTGAAACTGCTGCAAGAACAAGGTTGCCTGTATCTCATGCCAAGCACAGAACACACAGATGTTAACAATGGAGTAATTACCTTACAACTGTCTTTAAACTAGTCTGAATTACATCCAGCCTGGTCCAGAGCTCTTATCAGTAAAATTCCAAGCATAAAAGATAAATACAGTTCTGTTCCCTCTGTTGATATAAGGCATTCTCTCAACACTTAGCCCACTGAAATGGGGAATATATGAAATAGCCAATTAAAATGCCCTCCATGCCAAATTTTAAAGAATTTGCCTTCATCTCAGCGTGACATTCCAAGACCCACACATTCAGATGAGTAATCATCATTCAAACTAAGTTTGGCTTAAAGCTACAGGACTCTAAATTATAGTACTATGTGACTGTACAGCTCCATGGATTAGCTCTTCACTTTATGTCATCTCCTTAAAAATAGAAAAGCTGAGAGCCCCATTCTTTACAAATTAAGAAGTGTGTCCATTCCTAATACATGCTTATACCTTCTCTGATCCTCTCTTCCAACAAGCTTTTTGATGACTAATCAGAAGCAGTTGAGAAATACAGAAAGGTTTGAAAGCATGATTTTCTCAGGATATTTTCCCTAAATTCTCACATTTTCACTAGCAAGATAGCCCCTGAGGGAAGAAATAGTGTAAGAGAAGCCAAGTTTCTGCAATTCTCCTGTTTTGCTTATAGAGAGATTAAAATTTTGGAGATCATGCTTTTACATACTATCCTGAAAATACTACCCTGGGTACTATTCCTTGCATTTGACAGAGGAACAGCTTTCTCCATTCTTCCAATCTTACTCAGCAGATATTTTGAAGTCAGTGAGATAACCATCTTATAATTACCTTGTTGGCTCAAGGAAAGTCATATTGTGACAAAGCTTCTGTTTCAGGGAAAACTTAAGGCCCAAAGCCAAAAGCCAGGACTGAACTCTAGTTAGGCTGGTATGGCAACAAAGAGGATCCAAACAATGAGCAGAGCAAAAGAAAGATTTGACAACTAACTTTGAAGGCATCCAGGCCTAGTCTGTCATAACACTCATGATAGCTCAAAAAAACCTCTCAGTTCCCTTCAGTAAAGCGCTCCTTGTCCCTCCACCTGACAGCTGCATTCCCTCATCCTCCCTTAAGTCCACCTTTGTATCTACTGGAGACAGGAGAGCTGAGAATTTACACACCCATCAACTCCCAACACTCCAAACTAGGTGGAAGAATGGAAAATTAAAATGTGAGAAAATGTGAATAACCACATATTTCTCTTTAGCCCATCTTACATTCACATAGCCTGATAACAAATTTTGAAAATCAAAAAAAAAGTAAGAAGAAACTATGTGTACAGTTCCCCACAGAATGAATGAGGGAATAGAATGAATTATTACTGATAAATCTGAATCCTTTAAGATAGTCTCTATGCAGGGTATTTTCCAAGTTCCTCATTTTTAAAGTTACAGTATTAGATAATTTCTTTTTCTGTATATTGCAGACTATATGCTGGGTGTTTGCATGTAACTCTAGGGAGCTAAATTGTAACAAATATATTGGAATAGTAAGTTCATTTCCCAACACATCCCCTGCTAGCCCTTGGAAAGGGCTGTTTGCTTTATATCTGCAGTTTCCAAGTAGACCTCTCTTTCTGCATGAGTATTTTAGTCTTTCTGCTTGTTTGTTTACAAATTTTAATTTTCAATAGCTTAATATTGTTTTTAAAAAATGCATGAAAGACTATAATCTTTACATGGAGCTTTACATTATTTCTTCAATAATGTATATATCACTACTCAAAAGCAAAGAACCTGACAATTTATATTTTTCATTGTAAAGAAGCAGCCACAGTTCCATTTAATAGACAAGTTACTACTGTGAAACTTTCATTTCAATCCCTCCAACTTTTTTGGGAAATGCTGAATATCTTACATCTAATATAATTATTTTTCTTTATTTTCTGATTTCTGGTTTCCTTCCCCTCTCCTTCCTTATCTTCATTAGCTCAAATGCAATGCACACTTAACTGGGGCAAATGAAAAGTACATTTTTCTGCCAAATCACTGTTCTTTTCTCCAATGCGTGAATATCCTGGTTATATCATCTATAATTACATAAAGGCTAGTTATTCACATGACAGCAAGATACGATCATACTAAATTATAAATTAGGTTGTACTAACTGGAAATATCCCACTAGAATTCTGCAAGTCTGGATTTGTTTTACAGCAGCATTGCAGATGGCTGCCCCATCCAGGAAAGTAGTTTTGCAGTTGCTGAACATTATATGAGATGTTGCCTTTGGTGGTGAAGCTGTTGTGAAGTTTCTTCTTTCCATCTCATCCTTGGCTGCTAATTCTACTAGCACCGTGTATCTCAGCACTCAGCATCTCAAATTCAAGATGGCTAAACACAGTTAGGAATGTGACAACAGCCCTGGGGTGCACCGAGCATGCACAATCAGCTGGGGAAATACTAGGGAAGGCCCTAAGACAGCAGCAGAGTAGAAGACACCGTTTCACACCTCATGTAAAAGTATCACATGAAAGGTGTTGTCCTGAGGAGACATCAAAGAATCCCAAAGCTACAGACCAGAAAAACACAAGACCCACTGTGACCGATATATAAATGAATGCTTCTGGAAACAGCATCCTGTCAGATATGGACAATTTATCTTATGATGTATTTACATCAATCCAGTTTTATTAACTAGTCCCCATCACTTGAGATGGCCTGATCAAACAGGAACAGATGACATCTACACAGCAAAGAAACTATCCTGAACTGAGAATAAACTTGTCTATAAATTTTTCTATTCACTATTATAAACTGTTCTGTCTAGAACATTGCAGGGAGAAGGAGGACATTTTAAATCATAAAGATCTAGCAAAGTAATTCGATACTATTTTGAATAAGAAATTATAACAAAATTTATAGACTTGTAAAATCTTACTCGCAAACAATGCAGTAATAAATTACTTACACTCAGGCATCCAGTCACATCTTAGCTATTCTAAGGTGTGCTTGGTAATCATTAAGAGCCTCAGATGATTATGGAGTATCTTTTACCCAAAGATTTAACTGCTTTACCAGCTGTTGATAAAAACATTTGAAGGGCACACAGAACTGCAGCTACACCACTAAAATAGACTGACTGAAATACCTTTTCTAGTTCATCTGTGAAGTGCAACAACAGAAATTAAATTAATACTTGTACTTTTGCAGGTATCCAAGTAATTCTAGGAACAATCTGCTTCATTATGAGATGCCAGGCCTGAATGTTTGTGTTACTAGAAACCAAAAGTAGGCAGTTAGACTGAAATTGGACAATACAAAAATCCTGAAAATAAAATTTTTTAATCCTCTGATTAAAAGTTATAGGTAATTGATTGTTACTGTCATAAATGAACCGTGGATTTTCTCCTAATACTCACATTAATTCGTTAAAAGGATTTTATTCATCTCAAGTGATAAGAGGAATCAGACAGACCTGTAAAAATGTTCTAGAAAGCTGAAGGAACCACATTATGAAAAATGAAGCATAAGTATGCAAAGCATCCAAACCTTACAGACAAATGTAGTCAGTAAACATTAACATTCCAGAGAAGATACAGAAAATATATTCAAAACTATATGCAAATACTAAGTACAGTTGATCTCACCAGCTTGAAAAATATTCAGAAACATCTGTTTAGAGACATAGGGTGAGCACATTAACCCCATTATGAAATACAGGTACAATCTGTCCTCACTGTTAACTCAAAGATAGTATCTGACCATGACTTCTGGCAAAGTTCCTCTTGGAAGGTGCATTAGCAGATGTTAGTGATGGATGAAAGACAAGGCACACTTGAACCAAAAACCAACCAAACAGTAGGTGAGCTGTAACAGAATAAAACTCTACATCCATTTTTTCTGTTCACCTACATCTGGTTCAAACAATGACATCTCAGTCCAACTGGAATGTTGCGTCTAAGTGTTCAGGTGAAAGAGCTATTCATTGCCACACACAATATAGTAAGCCCAAAGGGCAAAACATAGCAACATTCTCCTAGATTAAAAGTACCAACAGAAAGCAAGCTGTAAACTCAGATAATAAACATAAATTAAATTATGTATGCTTTATAGAAAAAAAACAAGTATATATTAAATCATTAAACTGAAGGCAATGTGGGTAAAAACCTCAGTTCTTGCCAATCCTGCTCACTAGCAACACTGAGGAGATACTAAGTATAGTTTAGAGATCTGCCTGTCCATTGTTTCTTCAAATGCAAATTATTTGTATTTTCTTGTTATTGCTAATAAAACCTCAGAATATCATGAGGACAAGTAGAAACCAAGTATTTGAGAGGTCCAATAATATCCTTCCAAACGCATTCAAGGTTTTGTTTTCAGTTACTGGTAAAGTTTAGGAATGTTTAAGTAATTTTCATTTTTAAGAGCATGCACACTTAGCTGATAGAATTCTTTGGAGGTATGTGAGAAAAAGTATTAATGACAACATCAAATAAATCATCTCCCTCCCAAAGATCCATTGTGTCAAGAAGTATTACATTCTGAATACAAAACAAAGGTACCAAAGAGATTGTCATGTTCTTTGCTTCTTAAAAACAAGCAAATACCAATTCATAAAGCAGTAGTAAAGCTCATTTTCCTACAAGGAAACATGTAACATTATTTTCCAGTATTCAGAACTTAAAACCAATGAACACGTTCAATATCTTACAGTTCAAGCACTCTTAAAATTACAACACATACATAGGTTTCATTCAACTGTTGCTACAAACTTATTAAATGTCTCTGGAAATACCTCATCTCACAGAATTTCAGAGTCCCTTACACTTCACTTCTACTAAAGACATTTTAGGGAAAAGCTGTTTGAAAAGAAGCTTAGAAAATCAAGTGGTTTTTTTAAACTAGATATGCTATAATTTTTAGATTGATTTCACCTAATCAAATCCTTACTTGTCTGCTCCAAGAAATGGACACCACGTGTCAGATAACTGAGTTTTTTTGAAAGAATTCACAGCATTTTCAGGGCTGGGTTTCAGAAAGATTAGGTCTATGAACAGTGCAGTTGTCCAATGGTTCACAGGTGTTTCAAAAGAATTTCAATGGAACCTAGGTTATTTGTTTACACATTCCACTGCTGCACTAGAAACCCAAACAAAGCAGCTTTGAGTGTGATATAAAACTATCAAACTGTTTATCATCTGCATTAAATGATACGGAGACAATAAACCAAAATCATGCAAACACACAGACTTTTTCAATCTTAAAATTACTTTAATGCCCTTTAACAGAGAAGTATGAGGCTCCAGAGACTGACGGTCAAATATAATTCCATTACAATATTAATAATAATAAAAACCCCAGACTGACTCTGGCTTTCACAACTGGTTTCCATTACTTCTGAATATCATACCAAAGCCAGCTTTGACAAAACAATTTAACTTCACACTACAAAGAAGGTTATGATTTACATAATCAATGTAATCGCTACATTAGCTGTAATGAATAGCAGACAAAAGTGACGTAAAGGGCAGAAACTGTCTTGGAAAATCCAAGTTATTAAGAAATTACTTAAGATTTAAGGAAGCCTCAATACAGGATTGTTTTCTCACCACAGTGCTATTAAGAAATTACTTAAAATTTAAGGAAGCCTCAATACAAGAGTGTTTTCTCACTACAGTGCTTGCATCACCAGTGAACCTGAAGACCATAACTACCATTGACATTAGACTTCCTTCTTTTATACCACATTTCATGACAGCTTTTCAAAGCCTTACAGGGTTAGCCCCATCCTGCAGGCATAGAAAGGGCTTTGGCACAAAATACCTTGTTCAGAAACCTTGTTCAGAAAGGCAGCAGCACATCAACAGAAGCAGCTCATCTAGTTTCACTCCACAACTTTTTGGTTATTTTTCTAAAGTTATCACAGAGGACCAACACCAGCTGCACCCAGAATTCGTGATACTGAAAAGACATTTAGTATCTTTTCCCCTTCACAACATTTTTTGCTGATTTCCCAGATTATTTTGCAGATAAATCCACTATTTATCTTTCAAGTGCACTGCTAAGCAGAATCAGCAGATACAGAATTTTGGAGATGTACCTGTAGGGAAGCATGACCCCTCAAACCACATGTCCTATACACACTGAAAATTTTCTTGAGGTGTAGGCTTCAACTGGACGTTTCAGCATGCAGTAGATAAACACGAAAGCCATAAGACTTAAAGACATTCAAGGAATCTGAATTCCCCCACATTAGCTCTGCCAAACAGAGTGCATACACTCTGAGTGAGATACAGTGCCAGTGACAGCATCCTATCAGGGCTATCACATCCCTGTTTTCTGTGGCTGAAACCCAGTAAGAAGAATCAAGAGGAAAGGCTCTCCAAAGCACCTTACAGAATGGAGGGGCTTGCTGCCTACCGGGGCCTGGATTTTGTGCAATCTCCAGATTCTAGAAAGGGCTTTGATGGAAGAAAAAAGAATCAAAAACCGCAAAGACAGTTGAAGGGACAGATGAAGATGGTTCAGGGAGGAACAAGCACATAACAATAAAAGGAAGAAAGCAGGCACTTTTAAACAGATGAAGGTCAGTAAGCTTCCTCAGCAATGCACTGCATCCTATTGCCAGAGCAAGTCCCATCTTCTTACTGAATGACATTTCTAAGTATTTTCCCAGGTGAAAGCTGGAGTTGGACCACACATAGGTTCTAGGCTCAGGTACCTGATGTCAGCAAGCAGAGAGGCCAGAGACCAAGTACACTGACTGGATATACTGTGTGAGATTGCTAACAAATACCAATGTGGACTAGCTCACAAGTAGGATAAGAGGCTTGGGAGCCAAATACTGGAGCAGCCATGAATCTGGGCCAGATATTGGAGAGACCAGAGGGTGTAAGAGTTGGCTACTGAAGGGACCAAGAAGTCCATGCAAGTTACTCAAGAAACTAGGACACCTTGGGGGTTGGCTCCTGGTAAGTTCAGCTACCAGACAGAAATGTTTGTACATGAGCACCTCTTGGGCACAAGGCAACTGGGAGATCACTGAATCCAGGAGCCCACCACTCAAAGTGACTGCAACAAGGTACTGGCAGGAGTGTTGTAGTGTGGGAGTGCAGGTGTGCATACCAGAAGTTGGACTGGGAGCTGTGGGCCTCTGTGGCTCATGTGCCCACAGCTGGAGTGTCCAACAAATGAAGGAGCCAGCTACTGAACAGACTGCGTGCATAAGGACAGTTACTGGAGGGATCTAACTTCTCTGTATGCATGTGTATTTACATCTAGATACATGTGTATGCATTTGTTTTTCCACAAACAGGCTTTCACCCCAAGCAGCCAGAGAAGGGAACAGCATCTGCCCACAGGCACTGCTTGTGCTTGCCTGAGTGCTGTGTTCCTTGTCTGTGTTGGCCTATGTTACCAGTTGTGTGTATGTATACAGGACATATGTGTGCCTATTGGGAATAATTCCCTTTTGGGAATTGGCCTCACTATTGGCTGGACCTTGGAACACAGAGCTATGTCAGTTTTGCTTCAATCAGGCTTCACGATTTAAGAGGTCTTAAACAAACAAAATTAAATACGACTTCGTCAAAGCCTTCCAATAATTCAAAGTGATAAGTGGCCCTGAAATGCTCTTTTACAACTTCACTCACTACACGAAGTATTATTAATTAAATGAACCTTAAACCATCATTATCAGTGTAATTAATTATGAAGAAACAACAGTGAAATAACTAAGACAGGTGTTTAAAATGCCTGAGCTGGCTCCAAAAGGAGCGATTTTCATCCATCAATTTTAGTAACCCAGTTCAAGTGCCAGGCTTTCAAGATGTACTTGCCTCCTGAAGTCATGCACATTGCATTCATGGACCACAGAACTGTGCTGCATCTGTGGTCAGGGCACACCAAGACTGGGAAATGAAGACATTCAACCCCACAATGTCGTTCAGGTCCATCCAAGTGCATTTGCTACAGTTCAGACACTGATTCAGTGTCTTTGCAGTGCTTACTACGCTGTTTTTTCGGAGACATTCTTTACCAAGGCACAGCTGATGAACTGCACACCTACAAATGAGCAAAGCCAGTTCTGCTCTGTGGCTAAAGCTGGCTTGAACCTTAAGTGCCCACTGAAGACACTGAACAAAAGAAACTCTCATGAATTCTGAAAAAAACCTGAATCCATTCAGAATGGTGAGCCTCCTCTGCATGAGGTCAGCCAGGTCTCCAAATTACAACACTTTCCCACTATTTTAAGGTATCACAATTCTTGTATTGCTCCAACTGTAGATCAGAGTGAGTTGACTATAAGGCTCTTCTGGAAGACACAAACCTGAATAGTGACACTATCAACTGGCTTCCAAAACACCTTGGTTCATTCCTTTTTTATTAAAAAAGTTGTTTAACACTTTTCTTCCCCTCTGTCCAGGAGAACACCAAATAATGCCACCATTGCACAACCCTTATAACAATGCTTCACAGAAGTTTAGTACATGCAGTCTATCATTCATAAGCTTTAAAATTCTCTTATGATACATGGTAGTAAAAAAGAAAGAGCATCTTACCAGCTTTAGGCACATTTAGCGTCTTCTTTTCTGCCTTGCTATGCTTGTCAACACTGAAACATGCTTTTGTCTTTATTTTTCCAGTTGACTCCACAGATTGTGTAAAATTTTCATTTTCATTCTGGACATTTATTTTAGAAAGCAGTGAAGCACCTCCCTCTTTCTCATCTATCTGCAAAAGAGAAATAAGTTTTCTTCATGCAGGTGAAGAGAAATAGAGCAATGAGCAACAAGAAGGGATCTCAATACTAACTGTCATCATCAAACTTGCTACATAAATATATGCATCTCTACAAAACTAAATGCATCACAACAAAAAATGCACATAATACCAAACACTTGTGCAAATAGTTTATGTATTTAATTTAATACAAGTCTTCTGTAGATAAATAAATAAAAATTGTGATGCTTTTCTGTGGCAATATTAAAGGTTTCAGAGAAAGTTCCTCTGCAGCAGAACTGCAACCCAACATACTGAGACTTTATTACATGTATCCTGGGTTTTTAACTGCTTTTACAAAAAATAAAATCCAATAAAGCCCATGCCAAGATGCAATCCCCATCTCCTTCACACTTGAGAATTGCATTTGGGCTCAATACTGATTAATTTTATTTATTTGAAAAACCTTTTTCTGCAACCACTCCACAGTTAAGAGAAACCTAACCTGAGAAGCAAGACCAAAGGTACTGAGAGCAAAGGTATCAAAATTTGTTCTGAGATTGTTTGATTGTTGATGAGCTCAGATGTTCTCTTTTAATCACAATACTGTACAAAATACTTTTTAGTGCACCATTCAGTTTACCTCCATTAACTTCACTTCTTGGTCCATCTCTTTGGTTTCATTCTTGAGACAAACAGCAGCACATTTTCCTGGTGGTATAAACCTTGGCTTTTTGCCTGCATTTCCTAGGATTTGACTCGGAGCTGCAGATCGCCTCATATTTAGCTGTACTGCTCTGGAGGGTGGACAGGAAGGAAGGAAGCAGATAAAGACAACTGTAGTCAGGATAGGCTCTAAATATAAAAATATATCCATAGATGACAACAAAAGCACTATTTCAAAATATAAGAGAGCATAAAAGATCTTCAAATAACAATATTAATTCACAAGCATAATAAAAATTTAAGAAAAAGTAGTATTGTTGCGATGATTTGTTTAAGTACTAAGAAAGATCAACCACAGCAAATTCTGCAGCTGAACACCTCATTTTTCATTTAAAAAGCCACTAATTGCCCAATAGCAATAAATGCTCTGGAGATGCACAGTATAAAGCTAGTTAACAAACTTATACCAGTTTATAAAAAGAAAGACAATCTAAAGCAAAACTTACTATTTTATACACTTGAAACATAATTTTGAAAAGTCCATCATTAGTGCACAACAAACAAGGAATCCTGAAGGTATGTCTCAGACCAGCATCTTGCATGAAACAGTCACATTGGTCATTCAGGTTCACCATAATAAGATTAACATTCAGCAGAAAATTATCTCAGAACTACAGTGGATATTATTGCTCCATGTTATGTCCACTTGAACAGTGGAAAGAATGTATTATGGGTTTTCCCTCAAAATATAAGACTATTAGGCCCCTGAGCAGCCTTAGGACAAAACCAAACATATGCCAATGTTACTATGACAAAGTTTACTTTGCAACCACTAGAATAACAAGTTATAATCTTAATGCTTCAAAGTAGTAGATAGAAATCAAACAAAAGAAGAAAACTCCAATAGAATAACACAGCAGCTGAATGAAGAAGGCAAGCACAACTTACAGTATAGTTACAGATTTAATTCTCCATTTACACACATTTACTTTAAATGATCCCCCCAACTACAAGGTTAAAAATAAACTGTAATACAGACTGCAGAATCAAACTTCTATACCATCTCAGAAGCATGTTTGCATCCTGCTGCAACAGCCAGTGTGTTTCTGCACCTTTTTTGGTGCTACTCTGCACTCCAGTGGCTTCCTGGGGCACAACCACCATTCTTTCCAAGGTTTACACTGAAGTAGTGACAAAGCACTGCTAAAACACTTTGCAAAAATGCAGACACTGGTAGCAGGAGTACTGATCTCTCCCCCATATCTGCACAATCAGAACATATATGATGCTGTTACTAGACATAAATCTCAGGGGCAAAATGGCCTCAACTGTTGTCACTTCCACTGTGGCTGTTATTAAAATACAAGGAAAGAAGCCTCAGACTGTGTCTACACCTGTTCACTTAAGTTAAGCTTACCTGACAACAGTGACAGCATATGAATTTTAGTTAACCCTATACAGTAAGGGAGTAGCTTGGTTATTATAACAGGAGTATCTGTAGCATGAAAAGCCACTGTGAAGACTGCAAAGGTGTCCAGAACCTTCCAGCAGACTGCAAGTGTCAGTGCTGAGCGCAGGCAGCTTCAGGTGCCACATGAGTTTGAACAAGTTCTCTACCCAACCCCACACCGCACAGTGATGCCTGGGAAGACAACACAGCAACCCCACGGCTCTGCATGAGGACTGTGCACAGCATGGCTGCAGTGCTACACTAACCCTGCCCACTGCACTCGAGGTTCTGTGGAACAGGAAGGCTGCACAATTCACAAACTGCACATAGCCATGACCAAAGTGCTCTGGTTTCCAAATCCATTTGGACATCAAGCTGTCACTTGATCTTAAACCACAAAAACAAACTCATTAGATTTGAAAATTACTAAGTCACTTGAAGATACTACCTGTAAATCAGTAACTCCCCTGTTACCATTATTACCTACTTGCAACTACAAAGACCCTTATGGGTTTGGGAGTTTTAAAAAGAAATATTGCATCCAGAAATAGATCTTTGTCTTTAAAATACAAGCGTACATAAAATATGTTAAAAAATAATAACCAAAAGGTTTACATTTTGTCCCTTTACACTACTACTCAATAGTCATAGAATGTCATGGATGTACGAGGAACCACTGATGCCAGATCTTTCAGATAAGATCAGAGTGGGTGTGGCAAGGGCAAGGAACAGCTCCAGACTACAACTAAGTGAAAGAATATGCAAATATGCCCCTTCCTCAGAGACAGCACCGATACACCAGAGAAACTTGTACATGTCTTACCGTTACGTTTGGCTGCAGAGAAACAGCTGCAAGTAATGCAAAAAGCATTGCAAAATGCTCCTAGCTTTGATTAGCAACCAGGCCTGACCAAACCCAGTGCACCACGAAACCACAGCCCAAACCGTCTCACGGGTGCACCTGGTTTGTCCGGCATTGAATTCGGTTGTGCTTTTGTCCGTAAGGGTACATTAACAGCTGCATTAAAAATGAAACACACATAGAAAGAATGTTTCAAGATTTGACACATCCAGCTCAACATGGTGTGCACGGAGCTCTGCTAAAAGCAGCTACAATCCCCATCTCGACCCAAACTTAAGGCTGCCCCCGGAGAGTTTGAAGAGGCACTGCGGACACAGATGGTGAGGCAGAAGAGGGGCTGTGGGCGCCTGCAGAGACGTGACACAGCATCAGCTTCTACTCAGTTACACTGCAGGCAGCGAGTGCACCGCCTTGAACATCAGCATTACCGAAAAATCCCGTCCGATCAGTAGTAGAAGTAGTAAGGAATTTTTCGGGAGCATGTAGAGATAGACAAGGGGGAATGGCTTCAAACTGAGACAGCGGGTTTATATTAGATATAAGGCAGAAGCTCTTCATTCTGAGGGTGGTGTGGCACTGAAACAGGTTGCCCAGAGAACTTGTGGCTGCCCCATCACTCAAGGCCAAGTTGGATGAAGCTCTGAGCAACTTGATCCAGTGAAAGAAGTCCCTGCCCACGGCAGGGGGGTTGGAACCGGATAGGTTTTAAGATCTTTGCTGAGCTCGCTTCCCCCGTGCCCCCGGCCCGCAGCTCNCGTACCGGGCTGGCGGAGGCACCGTTGGCGTGTGGGGAGGGGAGCGGTAAGGATGTGGGCAGCTGTAGGGGTGTTTGTCGCTGCTTGAGGCCGCGCAGGTGCTGTTTCGTGGTGTCGGGGCGCTTCTCCAGATGCTTCCAGGCCAGTTCTGTGCTCTGTGGCCAGGATCGTTGTCGCTCCCTGAAACACCTTCCCAGGCCGGGTCTGGAGGCCTTTCCCCTTCTAACTGTGCAGAATTCCCCCTCCCAAAGGGACAGAGCTCCTCTGAGCCTGCTCTTGGCTCGGGGTGGCAGAGCCCAGCCCTGCATAGCCTCGGAGGTGGTCACAGAATTTATTAGGTTGGTAAAGACCTCTGAGATTTTCAAGCCCATTCCAATGTCTGATCATCCCTTCTGTGAAGAAATTCTTCCCGCTGTCCAACCCCCCGGCACAGCTGGAGGCGATGTCCTCTCATCCTGGCGCTGGTCGTCTGGGAGAAGAGACCAACCCTCGCATGGCTACAGCCCCCTTTCGGGTGGACCGATAAGGTCTCCTCTGAGCCTCTTTTTCTCCAGGCTAAACAACCGCAGCTCCATCAGCTGATCAGCTGCTCCTCACAGGACTTGTGCTCCAGATCCTTCACCAGCTCCATTGCCCTTCTCTGGACTCTGGTCTGTGAAAGGCAGATCATGGATGGCACTGCTCTAAGTGGGTTTTGCAGGGCAGCAAGTTTTACATAAAAATATTCTTTGTCAAAACAGTTATAATAGTTACGTAGTTCCTGGTAGAGGCCTTAAATTGTCTCATTTTTATTATATAAGCTTTTTTTGAAAAAAACCAGTTGTTTGCATCAGTGTGAGGGGGCATTGGTGTCCATTTATTCTTACCCTCCTCTGTTCCTTTTCTCCTACACAAATGTTCATCAGACTCCCTGGTTTAGCGGTCTGGGGAGCTGAGTTGAGGGACTAGCTCTATGGCATCCCTGACCATGGTTTGCTGCTGTTTGTCTTTCTTCCCTTTCTGCCCTGGCTGCAGTTTCTTATCCCTGATCATGCCCTGCTTACACAGTCCCTGGAGCTTTTGCTGAGCCATCTACAAGAAATTGTAGCCTAACAAATCAAATCAAATCAAATCAAGGAGTAGTTGTCTGTATGGTGAGTCGCATGAGCCAGTTCAGGAAAGGGCACATTAAAAGTTCTGACTGATTCAAAGGAGGAGGTAGAGGGAGATTGGGAGCACATTAATTTGTGGCTAGATAGGGCTGGGCTACTGTAAGAAAACTGCCAAAGTTAATTTTTTTTTCTCAAATTCAGTCTTAAAACGGGTCAGTTACCCAGAGTGATGCATCAAGTGCCTGAGAAACCACTTGTACAGTCACAGCTGAAGGGGTGAGTCTGCCCCTTTGGGTATTGGTGCTGGCTTGAGGTGGCTTACAGTGTCAGAGTGGCAAAAAACGCACTAAAACATTGCTTCTGTTCAGTAGGATTTAAAGCACAGTGTGTCTTTGTGAAATAAAAGGCTGAAGGAATGTCATGTCTTAATGTCACCTCATCCCTGGACCCTGCATAGACTCTGCTCCAGCATTTCTGAAAATGCTGTCTTAGCCATGCACATCTGTAGTTGTGTCATGGTTCACTCCAGCCTTTCAAACGATTATGCTTTGTTTTGTCACATGGAAAAGAAGTATTTTTTAAAAATCAGAAGCTACTGCAGATGAAAAAATGAGGTTCACTAATTCCATTTCAGTGTCCTGACTTTCACAGTGGAATAGCTTTGATTGGTGCCAGACATTTAGCAAGCTATGTGATTATGTTGCTGTTGGGAACTACATTCCACCTGTATTCTCCCTGTTGCCATATCCACACCAAATCTCTGAGGGCGGTGAAGTCCACTCAAACTCAAAGCTGGTTTTGTGTGTGCATCTGCCTGGTAAACAATGTGGGATGACAACTGTTGAAAAATTGCTTGATGCCTGTGTAGTCTGGAGGAGATTTTTGCTTGTCCAGAACTGCAGGGAAAAATAAAACACGTGAAACAATAAAAAAAAGCAAATAGCATGTCATAGTTTGTATGCTTTCTCTCCCAAACAAAGAAATCCCTGCACAATGATACCCTTACAATTTATGCACCCTCCCCTATGTGCTCTCCGCACAGCCTTTTTAGTCCAGTGGTGATTTTTGATCTGGGCTCTTCTAACAGCTTATTGGATTCTCTTTCCATCTCACATCCATGTGCAGGCAAGCCATTAACTGTTCTTATCTTGAGCTGCAGCTTCTGCTGATGACCATGAGCTCCTTATCTTCTGGTTTGTGCTGCTTGTGCACCTGCTCCCCAGTAGAGCATGGGAAACTAAAATAAAGTCCTAGACTTAGGATAAACATTACTTAGCAACAACTAAAACATTGGTGTGTTGGCAGCATTCCTCTCATTCTAAAGGCAAAACACAGCTCTGTACCAGCTACTGGGAAAATTGCTGAGGAAATTAACTCAGTTCCAGCCAAAAGCATGTCTAGGCAAAAGTCCACAGCTTTCACCCTAAGGCTTCCAGCAACCCAAGCTATGTATGCTAAGCAAGTAGATATAAGCAAACAGCATTTTAAATCATGCAGTATTATAATTCTAAGTGACTCATTCTGTTTAGAACTTAATGGCTTAAGCTAAGCAACTGGTATCTCTCAACAAAATAATGTAATTTCTAGGTGCAATCAGAAAAGGTGTGTGACAATTGGTGAATTGTAGTAGAATTGGGAAAATAAGTTTTGAGGCCAAATGGGGAAGAGAGAAGTTTGTGAGGATAAGCAGAAGCTGAAAATTATCTCATTTTGTGGTGGACATACTGAGTAAAGTGATCTGTACTGCTAGAGTGCATGACATTCATCAGATGCTCTGCCTCTGCTTATCTCTTGACTAAGGTGCATCTCTTGAAGTTGACAAGAAGATAAAACAGCTCTTGATTCTTCAGGTCGGGAAACTTCCACTGGAAAAAGTCTGGGACTTCAGTAACAGCTGTTGTCATAGGTCCCAGACCCATGGCCACAAGGGTTCCAGCACTGTTTCATGCTACTCCAACATGAGTCTTGAAAATGTGCTGAAGAATCCCCCTCGATTGTATTTTTTGCCTCAAAGTTCCCATCCACTCTTCATTTGATCTCCAGTTTGGTTGGGGCTTTATACATCCATATATATATATTTATATACAGAGGCATATGTATATAATATATATATTTTGTTGTTGTTGTAGCACTTCATTTCTCTGTTAAGCACAAATAAAGTTTTTTGTTCCCCATGCTGTTAGTCTTCAAACTTGCTAAAATATGCCGAAGAGTGTCTTGAAGACATGGTCCTCAGGGACTAGCAGTATTTGTGCAAAATGTAGCTCACAGCATCCATAATTCCAGTAGAACTCTAGGACAGTAAAAATACTTACAGTTTTATTCTCTTAGCTGTCCTTGAAAGTTTTCTAAAAGCAGAATCCTCTGGGATCCACCAAACCAAATCAAAATGTTAGGCTTACAGTTCATATTATCAGATCTATATATTCTGTTTAAGTCCTCCAGCATAAGTATACTGTATGTTTCAATGTTTTCATCAATATTGAGAACTCATACTTCACATTCTCTATATTGATAGTCAGCATTATCTTCTGCTTTTAAAACTTCCCTTGTAGTCCTTGCTGTCCTTACAATCACAGCTTAGTGCTAAGATAATTTTTTTCATGCTGAACTAGCAAGGTCCTGAGTTTCCTGTCTTTGCAGTAGACCTGTAAAAACATACATAGAACAACAGTGTAAAAATAATTGTTTGACATCTCCATTATATGGTATTTTCTTGAACAGGTTCTTTTAGGACATGTCCATGTTGTGGCTGAAGGAACAGCATATCCCAGATACCTGTGAATTTAGCTTCCCTCTGTTGTTGGTGACAATGTAGCCACAGAAGCACAGAGCTATATGCAGTCTGTAAAATCGACCAGGGATGTGGTTAGGAATCTCTGTGAACTGCACTCCCTGCTTCTCTAGCAAAGCTGTCGGTAGGTCACATGACCAGATAAGAACAGGTTAGATAAGGAACTTCCATCTTTTTGAGGAATATAATTTTACCAGATTTCAGTTGCTACTTTTCAATAATACTGAATTCTGTTGTCTTCAGTCTTACAAACAAAATTGGCTTCAGAACTGATCATCAGCAGGGTGTTCAGTTTTGTGATAAATATTTGCGTCAGTAGTAATTGAAACAGAAACTGATGTTTATTTTTACCCTAATCTAGTCAGATCTTCTGTGTTGAATTGTAGGTTTTCAGTGTCTTGCTTTGGAAAACTTGGTTTTAATGGGTTGTTAGGACAGCATCTATTCAGTAACTGGCTTGTTAGACAGAGGACTCAGTAACTTAGGAAACACTACTGAGCCTTACTCTTTCTAATTTTTCTCATAGTCATAATAAAGCAGTGAAGAGAAACTGAAGGAAGTATTACATGCCTTACTGATCAGAAAACTGTTGCTTGAAGTATTTGGACAAACTACATATATATGTAATAAAACTTACACAGGTAAGAAAGCTTCCTTTTCTATTTTACTTAGCAAATCTCACAACTAATGAAAACTTCTTTCACGAGTCTCAGTGGGTTTACAAAAGTAACTTTACATGTTAAGGAGCAGTGTGGAGCCTAAAACTTAATCTTTTAAGCAAGTTCTGTGGAGTCTTACCAAATTCCACAAGGCTTTTCATGATAGGATTTGGATGAAGGCAGATTGCCCATTAGTTCTTCTTCACAAAGCTTTCAAATCCACTCAAAAGCTTCTCAGTTTTATAAAATAGATCATATAGGAGAAGACAGTAGCTCTTCATGATTTCAGGGTTAGCTGCAGTTTTGGCTTCTTTTATTTCCTGAATATTAAGTATGTCTTTAGGCATGTGGAGATTTCATGCTGTTCCCTCTGAAACAGCAAACTACAGTGAGTAGAGAATCTTTTTTTCAGTATGAAAGCAACATCTTAAGTGATGTGCATTTCAGAAATCCAGGACCTGCTATATGAAAGTGCCACAGCTGTTGTTGGTAAGAAGTAGTTTTGTAAGTTTCTTAGGCATTACATGAAAGGTATTAAAATGGAAAGCAAATATTTGTATTTGAACTTCTGTGATGTTTCTGGTTCAGGTTAAAGTCATGTAAATGGAAACTGTGTGTCTCACAGTGGCTGCTACAATTATGTTCAGTAACAGAGTTCAGAACAAGTGCAGCTCAACTGTGCCAAAGTCTTTGCTTTCAGAGTTCAGAGTGTCTTGATAGAAAATTGTGATTCTGACATCCAGCAGTACAATTATCAAATTCCCACTTAAATCTGAATGTCTCCAAAGTATGTAAGTGTTCGTTTGCATTCACACATTCACTTCTTTATTCACATTAAGGTCTCCATGTTTTTAGAATTGCTTGCAGGCCTCTTTGTGGATCTCCCTATACAGATCCAGCACAAAGACTGCTTTATTTCTGTGTGTTTGAGGTTTTTGAATAGGTTGGAGGTGTGGAGAGCATGGGTTATGATATTGAGCGCTTCGTGGGCTATGTTAATGAGGGGCTGTTGTGCTCCATCTGCCGAGATGTGTTAGAAGATCCACTGCAGGCTCCTTGCGAGCATGCCTTCTGCACTGCCTGCATCCATGGGTGGCTTGTTCATCACAGTAACTGCCCTGAAGACAGACAAGTGATTGATGTGTCTCTGCTACGACCTCTCTACAGGTATCCAATAGTCTTGCTGTGTGTTGAAATTACATGAATTTAGGATTTCTCAGTTTTGCTTGCACAGCTTCGTCTCATGTCGATACTGTCACAGAGACTGTCTTTATCCAGTATGCCCATGGCAGACACCAGCTATTTGCATGAAAGCATTAGCATTTTCTATTATAACTAACTTAGGGTGTTAGGATTTCAAAACAGGAAGAACACTTAATTTGTTCTCCACTTTTAAATATCTTGAATGCTGATTCTAGATACCTGTCTGGATATTATTCTGAATGTCCTTTACAGCATCAAAACTTTTCCATACTTCATTTTAGAGAAAGCAAGCAAAGCAACTCTTGATGACAGTCACAACACACTCTATATCTCTTTTCTTTTCAGTCTTAGCTAGATGCTGTAGTGGGGCTTGTAATTAACAGTTCCTGGAGATATGAACCAAATTTCTGACCTTCAAATTCTTTTTAAAGAAGATCTTTAGACACAGGAATGTCTGTTGCAAGCCACCTTATGTCTGTTGTGAGCCACCTTGCCATGTAAAGCAGACTGTTTTCACAAGTGCCTTCTATAACCAGTCAGGCAGTTGGACCAGATGATTATTGTTGGTCCTTTCCAAACTATTCTATTTTAAACTGTTAATTCCTGCTAGTGTCAGCACAAAGCTGTTTTGACAGTGGACACTGCTTGCTGTTTAACACCTGCGTTGTCTGATCTTGCTCAGATTAACAGTTACATGTTTAAAGCCTCCAGCTACAGTAAATTTAACTTCCTTAGTCCTCACAACATAATTTTTCATTAATGAGATTTTACTATCTGGAAGTTTATTATAGTGTAGACAGAACACTAGAGTTTAATTCTTGGATTGTTTTGTCTGTACTCACTGTAGTCCTTTAGTATGGCCTGTTTAGAAACACAGAACTTAAATGGCAAATGCGTATCCCTGATGTTTGTTATTGATAATATCTGCTGAACCAGTGAAAGGTCACAATTAAAAATTATTCAAAAATAAAGATTTCATTTGCACATTTAAATTTGGAGACTGAATTTTCCATTAACAATATTTCTTTCAAGCTTTTTTTTTCTGATATGGTCACTTGAATTCTTAAAAAAAAGAAATAAATTAAGCTAGTTACTCACAATTTTTCCTAACGGAGATTAGAATCCTGCTTTCTTTTCCCAAAAGTCAAAAATACAAATTTTCCAATAATGTTCCCAAATTTAAGAACAAATTCTTTTCTTTGCATGTAGATATATGAAAAATGATTTAAACCGTCTTCAGCTACATTGCAGAAACAGAGATTATGGCTGTGAAATGGTTTGTTCTCTGGAGTCTATAGACAGGCATGAAAGGGAGTGTGAGTACAGTCAGATACCTTGCTCCAATGCTGGTGAGTAACATTCAAAGAAGTTGAATCCTTTAGATTTAAAAACCAGATGTTTGTGATCTGTCTGTCAACAGAACTGCAATAATGGCCATTATTTTCTAACAGAAATTCAAAGCTTTGGCATGATCTGCCTTTACAGCAATGTTTTTGAACAAAATATAATACGGTTTATGGCAGTCATGATGATTAGCAACTGTTTCTTATCTAAAAACTAACCAAAATGAATATGACGAACTTCAAATGTATGAAAATGTAGTAGTGCATTACTTTTGCTTTCTGTCAAGTTATGAGTTTGTTTTCCAATTCTGACTGCATGTTCTGATGTTTTAATGAATGCAGAAGCCCCTGCAGAATACTTAGGGATCATAATTTATTTATAAAATGCCTGGTGCATGAGCAGCTGCCAACTCTGTATCATGGTTTTACCAAGAAAATATCTGGGAAATAAGAATTATTCTAAGCTAAATCCTGGTTAGAATTGTTCATGTTGAGGTTTTTATTTAAAACAAGGCTGCACCTCCTGAGAAAGAAACGTGCCTCTAAAAAGGACCATACTGTTAAAATTTCCCAGTTGATTTCATTTGAAATGTTGTATGTTCCTAGATAAAGTTAATTTCTAAATAATGATACTAAGGGCATAGTTGAGTCTGGCACTGTAATTAATTATGAGATGATTAAGGTGCTAGAATTGCTCTGCTGGAAGTTATAATTTCTCTCAGGAGTAAGTGACTTCTGCAGATGCTTGAATCACCTGTTCTACTTCCTACAGGAACAGTGGTGTTTTACAGATTTACCACACTGGGTGTCTGGTTTTTGGGGTGTGAAGGCTCTTACATCTCTTGAACTCTTTCCCAAGAATACATGGAGGGTATTTTGAGTACCTCAATTATAAATCATAATATTTATTAGTAAAGCTCTTCTAGAGCACTCTTTTCTCATTTTCTGTCGTGGTTTGTTGGGAAGTTTCAATACCCCATTGTTTCAGTTTCCTTAAATTGATATTCTCTTCAAATTAAGTGCAAGTGTGTATTTCAACAAAGTGAGCCTCAGAGATTAAACTACAAACTTCCTAAGTTTGACTTTGTAAGTTAAGACTACAAATTTCAAGTTCAGAGTGTTAAATGTAGCAGTAATTTATTTAGTGTTTATTTTTGATTCTTTACATTTTACTGTTGCAAAGTTTGTATCCCAGAGTTTCTGTGGAAATGTTTCTATCTTTGTATGAGTTAGTAAATGTTCATAAATAAATGTTCTAACTTATTTATATGGTCTAGTGCATTATAGACGAGACCAACAAATTGTCTGGAAAACAAGCTTACAATCCATCTCACCCACATCTCTCTTTACTACATCTTTGCACTTTTCCCTAAGTTTGATAGCATTATATTCTTTCGCACATGTGCATTCTTTATTAATTCCAGTCATAATCTATGGTGGAAGCACAGGCAAGCTGCTAGTGTCTGAGCTTGGCATAAGGATTGTCATTACTGAAGTTGATTTAATGCCAGACCATCAGTAGAAGACTATAGAAAATACCTCCTTCCAACCTTTCAGTATTTTCAGTTAACGGATAAGTATCTAAATAAGACCTTTTTAACAGCATTGTATGAGTAGCTACATGTGTGTAACTCTCATATTTCATATCGTAATGAAATTTTCTCAGCTTCCTTGCGTGAGTGTTTTAGTTAGGAGTGACTCCAAATGCTTGTGTTGTGAATGACTGTCTTGCCGTGCTGTTCCCTACTGAGGTTGCACGGTGCAGATCGAGCGGCGTAACCTGGACGGGCACCTGGCGGTGTGCGAGTTCCGCAGCCGGGAGTGCCCCAACGGCTGTGGCTACACCATCCTCAGCGCCGAGGACACGCAGCACAACTGTGTGGCAGAGCTGAGAACTGAGCTGGAGCTGCTGCGGTACAAACCTTCTCTTTCTCCCCTGTCTCTGTTGGGCTGGGCTTCAAATCACTGCATGAAGCGCTTTGAAATATTAGCACTGGATTCTGGTATGTGTTAAATGGCCCATTAATTGCTTGACGCTAATGGGCCAGAATTTTATTATGTGTCAACATAGACCTTAAATTCTTGCTGTTTTGATTCTTTTCTTGTTGGGGTTTTTTTCCCAAATTACTATAAATCTTAAAATAGCATTGCTTGCAGTTGCATAGAACAGTGAGCTTACTATGTAAAATGACAAAAAAACCTAAGAAAACTAAAGTTGGCAATTTAATTTTTCCATTGGCCTGTTATAGACACAAAGTCACATTCTTCAATAATTGTATTTAGTTTATGTTTTTATAGATCAAGAAGATAAAAATCTGTAATTATTTTGGCAGGTACAGGTAGATTTAACCACTGAAGGTCTAATTTTGATTTTTTTAAGTCCTGGTAAATTAACAGTCAGTGAATGTGACTCTTCTTACCAGCATACTTGTTTTCCTCTTATGTATGTTTCTGTAGCTTTCCCTTTTCATTATATTCCAGTTGGACTTTTTTTTTTCCCCTTCATGCTCCTTCCCATTTGTATCTTTCAGCTCCTAAGTGTTGTGCTTTTGAACAATGCTGTGAAGTCAGGCTCAAATATGGTTTAAATGCATTGAGACACAAGGGATTCTGCTACCTGGTTTCTGAACTCAAAATGTTCTGGTAGTGCCACCTGGTTTTGGCTGTGGAGCTGTGTGAGTGGCTAGGCTGTAACAGTTTACTGCATACTGTCATTTACTGTTCACCATAGAAGTGGCCAAGATTACACAGAACCATGGACTCATTTAGATTGGAATAGAGCTCTAAGATCATTGAGTGCAGCAGTTAATCGAGCACTGCCAGGCCCACCAGTAAACTGTGTCTGTAGGTGCCTGCCGTGTCCACACACTCAGGCTGTCTCACTTCCTTACATGTTCAGCAGTACTATAGGATCCAGACTTTTTATCTTGGCTGCCTCTATTTCATAACACTTAGCAAGCACGTACTGCAGGCAAATGGCAGAAAATCACTTAAAGTCATAAATACACCTTCTTGAGCTCATGGAATTACTTGAGGAATATGATATGATTGTCTCTCTATAGGCTCTTCGTGGGCACTTTAGTGCCCCTAGGCACAATGCACTTCTTTATGCAAGTTTTTTTTTTAATTAATAAATCATGCCTCTACAGGGTCATCCTGTAGAGCTTGATGGGAATCAGATCAGTCTGTTTGGCTACAAGAAGGCTTTCTGGAATTTGAAAATAATTATTTTCTCTGCTTACAAGACTTAACAAGGAGAAATAAACTTTTTAGGTCAGAAATGATCTGCAGAGTGGAGGAGGCAAAACATGAGATGGAGTCAAGGTTAGATTCACAGAGAAGGCATATGGTCCAAAAAGAGAGTATTCTGCAAAATGAAATTGAAGAACTAAAGGTAAATACAATCCTTTTTTTTTTCTCTTTTAACAGTCTAGCTTTTTGCTTTTCCCAGTAGCAGTTTCTTATTTTGTAAATAAAGTCTCATACAGAGGAAGATGGCATTAAGTATGGGAAGCAAAACCAGCAAAGCTTTGCTAGGTTAGTCAGCTCTGTGGAGAAGCAGTCTGGATGCTGTATTCCTGTGGTTTATCTGCGTCAGGTTCACTGGAGCTCATCTGGGTTCTCCATCCGTGTTCTGTGCATGCATAAGATTGTCAGCAGATCAGTCTGAAACTGATTTCAGTGTCTAAATGTAGAGTATACATCACAAACTGGATGTAATTAAACATCTAGCTCCATTTTTAATTGCTATCCCAAGTGGCTTTGTCCAGAGCTGACACAGAGCCCTACTGCCAACAGTGGTATTTGCACTGTGGTCAGAAGGTTGGAAAGGTGCACAGTAAACTTCATCAAGTAACAAGCAAGGCTGTCTTATCCTTTTATTCATCCCGTTTTTATTATATCACAGAACAATGACTTTTAAAGCAATCATTTTTTAAAGCTTTATAAAGCTTTTTAAAGCTTTTTGGTTTACATTTTTATTTTTACCTGGTTTGATGTTGAATCCTTGAAAAATGTATCTGAACAAAACCAAAACCGCATTTTGTTTGGATTCTTGAAATAGAAAATAAAAGCAGCAAGTGAACAAATTGGCTGTTTCTTACCTTATTTTGTAAGAAATGTTTTGAAAGACATATTGGAATCTTTAGAACAAGACCGTCCCAGAAGGTGAATGCTGGATTGTGTCTCAAATTGTTTACATTTGTTGTGCTATCAAAAAATTATTTCATTGTTCTTTATTCTTAAGATTCCACCGCCCCACGTGCATGGCCAGTTCAACTTCATGGCACCATTATGGGAAGAGGGTTTGTTCCTTGCAGTAAATTTGTGTTTGCATTTCAGAGTCAGATGTCACGAATGATGTCAGATGTGCGGTCTCTGATGGCTGCGGAGAGACAGCACCGGCAAGAGCTGGAGCAGGCAGAGCTGGAGAAACGGGAGCTAATGGAGCTGCTGAAGGGGCTGCAGAAGGACTGTAGATTAACTACTGCAGAGGGAAGCAGGAAGTCAAATTTCCGTCCTTTGACACGACTAGAGAGTGTAAAAAGAAAACCTAGGGAAGTTACAGTTATCTAAATAGTACTAAGCTCAAAAAGCATTTTCTTCAAATACTGGCTTCTGGCAAACTACTTTCTTTGAATGATTGGTAACCTTTATATAATTTCTGATTTACTTGTTTTCTTTGAAAGTCTAAATTACAACTGTTTTTCCTTTGGGGTCATAAAAACAAACAGAAGTTTGTTGGTTTTTTTTCTGAGGGAAACTGGTCATTAAAACCAGTGATTGGAAGACATATTTTTAGCTAATGTTTTTATGAAAAGGAAAAGGAGACTTGATTTATTCTCTCTTTACTGCATCACTTACAGGAATCTTTCAAGACTGAAAGTTTCAGCTTTTTAAAGTCAAAGATATGGACTATTATGGACCAGGAAGAAAAAAACATTTAAGTATCTGTGTTTCAAACAAAAAAGCAATTGTGACCATTTGGGATGTACTTAATATGGGGAAAAGTGAACAGTAGAATTAGTAAGTCAGTAATAGAAATTAATAAGATTTTGTTTGTTTGTTTGTTTGTAGTCTGTAGAAGGTCTTATTTCAAAGGTGGAAAGCAAGCACTTTAAGTTGTAATTCTTCTGCTATGTCACAGCTTTGGGTGAGGTTGACTGTTGCTTTAGAGTTTCTTCTTGTTTCCCAGGCTGATACACACTTAAGAGACTAATACTAAAGCCCAAGGTAGCAGAATAATCTAAAACCCTTTAAACAGATGTGTGAATAACTTGGAGTTTGTGGGAATGGATCTGCTTCTTATTTAAAACTTTGAAGCTTTTATATGTGAAAGTATCAGGTATTTCTACAGGATCTTTTAAGCATAGGACCAGTCTGTTTTATACTCAATGTCTGTAAAGCATATATAAATACCTAGAGTATCCTTAATTTTCTTTTGGCAGGTTTAAGGCTACTTGATATGCCCAAGAGATGAACATTTGCACAGTCACTTGGGCTCCAGACATCTGTGTTGGTGCTCAAGCAGGCTGCAGGGAGTGCCCTAGCCTGGCTCTGGCATCAGAGGGTAAAAGAACACCTGTGTGAGTGCCAGCAGGTGGATGATCTGCTCTGCTTAGTGGTACAACTCAAAGAGGAGGTGGGAGGGTTAGGGGACGTTAGAGCATGTGAGGAAGAGATTGACTGGTAGAGCCATTCTCTGCCTCCCCTGAGGCAAAGGTACCAGGCAAATGCACCTCAGAAAGTGGAGGATCACTAGAGATGAACCTAGGGTGGCAGGCCTGTGATGAAGGCAAAACCATTGGCCTGGCTAAAGTGCATCTACACCAATGCACAGTGTGGGCAGCAAGGAGGAGCTGGAAGCCATTGCTCAGAAGGTTTTGATGCTGTCACCATCACAGAAAGATGGTGGGATGACTCTCATGACTGGAGTGCTACAATGGCTGGATATAAGCTCTTTAGAAGAGACAGGCAAAGCAGGAGAGGTGGTCGGATAGTGCTGTACAATAGGGAGTGTTTTGATTGTATTGAAATTGATGATGAAGATGAGAAGATTGAGTACCTCCGGGTGAAGATCAGGGAGAAGACCAGCAGGGCAGACATCGTGGTGGGAGTCTATTAGAGACCACCCAGCCAGGAACAGGCTGATGAGGAGTTTTACAAACAGCTGGCAGAAGCGTCACAGTCACCAGCCTTTGTATTCATGGGTGACTTCAACTTGTCAGATGTCTGCTGGAAATGAAGCCTAGGGGGCTCCTGGAATGTGTGTAAGACAGCTTTCTAACACAACTGGTAAATGAGCCTAACAGAGGAGGGGTCCTGTTGTTTGTGGGCAAAGAAAGACTGGTGGGTGATGTGATGGTCAGTGGCCATATTGGCAGAGTGACCACCAACTGTTCAGGTTTTCTATACTGTGTGAAGTAAGGAGGGGCACCAGCCAGAACTTTGCCTTGGACTTCAGCAAGCAGACTTTGGGCTGTTGAGGACATTGATTGACCAAATCCCTTGGAAGTCAGTCCTGAAGGGCAAAGGAGTCCAGGAAGGCTGGATGTGCATTAAAAAGGAATTGTTAAACATTCAGGAAAAGACTGTCCCCATGCCTTGCTGTCGTTTAGAGCAATGCTTTTATAGCTAATAGCATAACCAAAGAGAGAGGCTGCAATCTTCTCTAGTACCTAGTCGACATTATGAAGATTTGCGGTCAGAGCTGTCTGAATTTTGGGCATTAACAAATCCTTCTAACTTGCTGTTTCTTTAGTACCACTGAGGCAGATGTGCACATATTCAGGTCTTACATATTTAAAAACTGGTCTTGTGTATTTAAAAACTGACATGAATAGCTCATCTGTAAAAGCAGGGTTTTTTCAGGGAAAAAAGCAGACATTGAAAGTAATTGAGAGTATTTGGGACACTGTAGCAGTCTGACTAATTCATGACATAGCACATGTCTTTAAGCAGCCATATTTAATAATCTAAAACAGTAAACCAGTAGCTATAATTTGGGAAGACCTTCATTCACACTAAACACTAAATGTTCAGTGGTCAGTTCACTTACATCAGTGTGTGTTAAAGCAATAGATAGAAAGTAAGAATGCTGTTAGTCACATGTTTTAAACACAAGCTGTGAGTGTCTGTGCTCTGCGTGACATTATTGCAGCATTCACGCTGATTTTCAAGCTTTTTGGCAACACCAGATTTCATGCTGTTAGATTCAGTTAGTGCTCTTCTGTGTACTGTAACTGTGTGGTTGTGACGTGACTTTATCTACTTTGCCTAATGTAAAGAAAATTAGTTCAAAATTCTTTAGAACTGGGTGAGCTGGATCATCTTTCCTGAGTCAGAGCACAGTAACCCAATCTTTTCTGTTCTGACCACAGAAGGCAAGTTATTAGCTCTGTCCTTTCCCCATAATGGGATCTCTGCATTTGTTTGCTTTAGAAACTTCACCCACTTATTTATGACTAAATTCCTCCTAGTATGGGAAATAGGGTTTATTTATTGTTTACTTAGCATTTGGTCTGCTGTCTTTTCCGTAAGTGATGGACATGAAACTGCATGAGAAAATTCATCCTGGGTGGTAAGGAAGGACTTTCTGCTGTGCAATCAAGCTCTGACAGTCTGAACTTCCAGTGTGGAAATGTGGCAACGCTTTGAGCCCACCGGCTGATGGAATGGGCTGTCAGTTTGGGTTTCCTTTAGTGGCAAAGAATCACTTTCAGAGATGTTTTAAACAGGCACACAGTAGCTAATGGCATTGGGTCCCTCTGGCGACTTTAAGCTTTATGCCATTCCTCTGAGTTGGTAACGGTTCTGCACTTCAGGTTTTCCTCTGCCAATGAACCCCTCACTGGGTGACATTGCTGAAGTACCATCATCATTTGACTTGTCTTACAATTGACTAGACTGACATTAAATAGCTTGTATGTTAATATTTCATCTACTTCTTGCTTTTCCAGTCTCATGTATTATGCAGCTCTTAATAGCAGTTGGCAGAAGCAAGGGATTTTTTCTTTCTTTCTTTCAAATAGTCTGTTAATCCTTTTCACAAAAACTAAGACTCCAAATATTGTACGTAAGTTAAAGACATTCACTTGAAAATGCCACTACCCTCGTCATATTTTAGGATTATATGAGACACTGCTAAAAGTGCATTACAGGAGGATTCCAGCATGGAATTACTGGTATTACTCTTCTCATACTGAATCACACTTTAATCAGTTCCATTTCCTCACAAGTGGAACTGCTGCTCAAGTGGACCAGTAACTGCAAATTGTTGTATTTTGAGTTGCTGCTTCTGGCTCTTTGCAGCTGGAAGAGGGAGAGCAAGAGAGAGAACAAGTGTGGTGTAACTGTTCCTCAGCCCAAAAGCAGTGATATGGCTGCATCAGTCTGTGCCACCAGCCAGCTAACCAGTGTGAGCTGCCAGTGTGTGGCAGGGAGTTAACATGGCATTAGAATTAAAAGGAGACTAAGTCTTTATTTACAGTTAGGTGGGTACACAATGTCATAGTACCAAGCTTGGGAGATTCACAAACAAAACTCAGAGCAAGTGGTTAAGGAAAGTATGTGGAACTTGCATATACAAGAATTTCTTGTCAGCATAGAAGGGAAGGGAATTGCACAGTCAAGCAAAATACCTGCTATAGTGATGTATTTTGACTGGCCAAAAGTGGTTTTATCTTAAATGTCCTTAGGTGTTTGTATGAAGTAATGTATTAATAGACCCCGGTTGCAAACAGTTCCTACAATGTATAGAAATGGGTAGCCTTGGGGATGAACTTTTCCATGTGCTGTCCTCTTGGATGTTTCTGGCATGGTGCTTCTCTACAGCCACTTTCCTCAGAAGGGCTGGGCAGTATTGACAAGGAGCAGTACTAGCCTCGCCTTTCTCCCGTACTGTTGTCAAGTGGAGTACAGTAGGTCAGGGAGATTTTACCACGTAGAAGATGCCTTTATAAAGACCTACAATTCTATGCAACTTTCTATTAACTGGGTAAACACTGAACTGTCTTCCAGCATTATGGGTCGCTACCAGTCTATTTACATTTTCTACCTTTATATGCACAAGGATAAACCAGCACTTAACAGATCTTAATCTCTGGTGTGTATAAGAAACAGTAACACTTTGTATCACTTTGAAGTACACTTTGTAAAAGTTGAACTAATAAAGGGTCTACACCATAATTAACACACTTTGGTTCACTTAATTCTGTACAGAAGTTTGAGTACCCTCTTTATCAGATGAATAGCAACATTTATGTACTCTGGCCTGCAGAGCACAGGAGTCACAAACGCACTGCAGTTACAGGCTTGGTGCCCTGGAGAAGGTAAGGCTGCAGTTTTCCTCCTAGAGGGATCAATAAACAAAGCAGGTGTTCAGTCAAACTATCCCTTCTCCAGGATTTCCCTCCTGCCTCACAGGTGAGAGTTTCTGAATGGGATGAGCAGCTGCTTGGAAGGCAAAGCACTGGCAAAAATTGAGAACTTCTAGAGTACGGACTTCAGTCCTGCACAGACAACAGGACAATGAAGGGGCAAGAAGGGAAAAATTCATTCTCTGTCATTCAACTGCAGGGATCTCACTCCTAATGCAGGTTTTTTTATGGCCACTACAAAAACCCAGGCGGGAACATGTAAGAAGAGCAAAACAACAGAGCACTATTTACTTAAACATGAGCAATCTGGACATGGGGCACTCAAACAGGAATTTGCTGCATGCAGTCCTCTGCCTTCGCTGTCTAGACACGTTCTCTTACCTGATGGAGGAGTTACTCAGCAGGAAAAAAAAGGGTGAAAGCCAACATGGCACAACCAGAAACCAGCCCAGGATCTGGGCTGATAACCTGTTTGTCTCCTACACCTCTCCATCTGCACCTGGCCCTCAGCCACATTACAGACTGCACAGCAGCTGAAGATCATGGAAGCAAAAACAAATGCACACAACTTGTCCCACCCTTATGCCATACACAAACGGTGCCTTTGTCTGTCCGTGCTGCACTGGAGATCTCTTCTGCATCACACACCCTCCTCCACTGTTCTGTTCATCAGGTAAGCATAGGAGTCTCTAAAGTTAGCCACTTCCTGGTGCTCCAGTCAGGAAACAAAACTTGAAAATTTCTTTTTTTAGCCCGAGTATGAAAAGCAAAACTGAGCACTTTAAAGTGTATTTAGTCATGGTAGTAATCCCATTTTAAAGAGCAAACCAAATGACACCTGAGTTTTAAACAGCATTATTTCATGCTGAATTTATCCATGAAAGGAGCCACTTTGCATTGAAGGGTCATATAACTGAATTCATTAATTAAAAAAACAAAACAAAAAAACATGATATACACACTTTTTTTTCAAGTTTAACTAAATTTACAGAGCTTTCACACACCTATGTAATCAACCCTTTATTTCCTCCTAGTTTGAATTACTAATGTGACATGCTGTGTATTTTAAACTCTGAAGAACCAGTACTGAGTATTTACATATTTATTCCATGCTTGACACTTTTCTTTAATTTTCACTGCAAATTCCCTGACAGAAACCAAATTTATATCCGTGCTAGTTTTGAAAACAGTAGAATTTCTAAAAAAATAAAACCCCCTTAAACACATGGTATAAAGGAGTGAGTCAGCTTTAAAATATTTATGCAGTGCTCCTTAAAAAAATAGCATTAATAACAGTAATGCCTGTGAAAGCTCCACCCATTTTAGTCATTACAATTATTAGTAAAATTACATCTCCCTATTATTTTACCATATTTGGTTTCCAATCCAAATCTGTCCATGTTATTTTAAATAAGGTTAAACCCTTTGTGAACCAACACTGTTCCCTGTAGGTGCACCAACAGTCAATTCATGAAGTTTCCCACTTTCACAGGTTAGTCAATCACCTCCCCAACAGTGGGACACAGTCTCCACACAGAAAAAAATGCAGCTTATAGGGGCCTTCTGTGTATCAAATGAAAAACCTATTTAATTTAGTCAGGCAGTATAAAGCTAAAAAAAATTCAATGTAACATATTACCATACTTTAGAAACACTTGGAATAGGGTGTTAAAGTTCATGAGTCTAGGCAGACAGGCTGTCCAAAGTAAGTCAAAACCACGTAAAACAAGAACTGGGCCGTATGCAAGTAGAGTAAGACCCCTCTATAGCACTTCTGTAACGTCCACAGAACAAAGCATAAGTGAAAATCAAGCTAAGTCTGACCGTAGAGCTCATTTGCAAAGATTGAATGTGGCCTTCAGGCTACCACACCCCCCCATCCAGGAATGCAATGTCTACTGAAAATCTGTTAATTCTATTAAACCCAACGGAGCCCAAAGGAATGCGAACACATAAAACCTTATTTCACTGAATTCAACATGAAAATAAATTCGAAATTTAATCGAGTAGTGACATTTCTTTATGAGTTCCTACTCCTCAAAGCTTTTCTTTTTGCACTGTATCTCAGCCTAATTGTAGGAACAAAACTCCCAACTCTTCATAGAGAAGGCTTAACATCACTACCTCACTCTATGGTTGCTCAGGTTATACACCCGTGTCTCTGCCCTCTCCTCAACTATGTTAGGCAGAGGATAAACAGGCAACAAATTAACTCCAGGTCCTCTAAGGGTGTGAGTATCTTGCTTTTTAACTGAAAGTATATGCTGCTTTCCAATGAAGAAACTCTTGCGCTCCTAATGCACGAGCTGGAGTTATAAAGTAAGTGATGGCATGTTGACTTATTCTCCCTGAAGTTAAGTGACAGATTTTATTCAAATTTACCTGATGTGGAACTTAGAAGTTTCTAATCTCATTACCCAAGATGTACAACACAAAACCTACATAAATTACATTTACATTTGTAGTCTTTAACAGATTAATTATTTTCAGTCATTCTTCTATCATCGGCTACTTCACCTGCTGGCAGATACACCTCATTCATTAATAACCCAGACTGGTTAACAAAAAACAAAGGAAAAAAAGAGCTAATGACTCTAAACCTGAGAGAAAAAACCAAAATTGCCTTACATATATATTTTTTAATTTTCTTGCAGTGATAAGTCACACACAAAACACTTGCACCTTTCTTTTGGCACAATGAATATTTAGAAGTCCTTCAAGTCTTAACTCACAGAGGTGCTTTACCAAGTATTGTCTACTGAAATCCACAAGAAAATTGAAACATTCTTTCAAAAGGAACAAAAAATTTACAATTGTACACAAAAAGTCTTGAATTTTATTGAAATTTCAAGTCTTGTATCAAACAAAAACTTTTTCTTCAGACAAAAATATTCTCTTGGTGTCCTCCAGAAACTCTGAATTGGTCCATTAGTGACACTGCTTTCTTTGTCATCTTCACAGAAGTCCACAAGGTTGAGCTGTTCCACCATTAGGTCTTATTTTATCGTGTGAAGGAACGTACATGACGACCTCTTCCACTGCCTCCACTAACAAACTTCCCTCTTGAGCCACCACTGCTACTACTATTAGCACTTGTCCAAGACGGTCCAATTCCTCCGCGGCCTCTGGAAGCACGATCGCGAGGACTCGGGCGGTAGCCTTAAAGCAAAGAAAAGTATACTCAGTTGGAAAAAAAAAAAAAAATACCCCAGGCGGAGTAGCTGCTGCGAAAGCGTAAGGAACAAAAACAGGATGAGATACAAACAGCGTCTGTTTCCTCCTTTTAATTCTCACTTTTCTTTTAGGCAAGCATTGCTGCTTTAATTGCGCTACGATTACCATGGAGGTACGAAGACAATCGAATGACAAAAGTCTGAGTGCAAAATTAAGACTCTGCGATCAAGTGTTCAATTCAGCAAGTTTTATGGGTTACAGCGCAGTTGGTACGAAAGCACGTATTTGACACAGTCTCAGTGACAACTGTTCATATATGCTTAAAACATTTGCTGAATTTCAAGGTGTCTGCAGCATCCTTGCATGGTTTCATTTGTAAAGCAAAAATGAAATTCAAGGAATTCTCTATAGTTCGATGCCCATATGAATACCATGTACCTGCTGAACTTAATGGTCTCAGTGGTGGCAGTGGCCCCCTGTTAAAATTGCTTTGACCACCTCTACTGTCATTGTAGGTTCCCCTGGGCGTACTCTGTGCACTCCAACTTGAGCCTCGAGCGCCTTCACGACGACTGTAATTTCCTAGATAGGGAGAGAAAAACCAACACGCTGTTGAGCAAACATCACTGGGTTTGGGTTTTTTTCCGTTTCAATCTTCACTTCAGGGCGGTAACATAGTATTTACACACTTCAAGTACATAGAAATACTCTGTATCAACATACCTGCAGTATTCCAACTTGAAGTTTACAAGTTATTCTGCACAGAATCAGGGGAGAACATCTATTTATCAGACAAGGACTCAAGTTTAAAAGAAGTTACATTATCTAGTGTATTGATGCAGACTCTTAGAATTTCAGATTTTGTTGTGAAGTAAATCCTAGTATTTATAACTTCATAAATAGAAGTACTTTCTGCTTCTACTCTGCAAGGACTTGCCCTAATTATGGGATAGAAGGAAAAGGAATGCAATCTTGTCTGTGTATGAAAGAAACTTAATACTCTGTAGGCTACAATCTCCAGGTTCACTGAAAATTGCATCTTGTTCTTGTCAGGATCTTCCATCCTTTTATTCCAAAGCCTCATTTAAACCCAGAGATGTACTGTGGTGCTTGATTTCAAGAACTACCATGTCACAAAAGGCAGGGAAGCACTCCAAGAGTAGCTAAAACAGCTGACTCCTTTTGCAAAAGAGACGCAGAGAGGCAGCATGGGAATTCACAGCCTTGTTTCAACTGCACAAGCTTCGGAGGCTCTCAGCTTCAAGAAACTCTTTCCTGGTGCTAAATAACTCATTGCAGCAACACTGCCTCAGGAAGATCTCACACTGGGGATGATGAACTGATAGGAAATTGGGTTAGTATTACTGAAGCAATTTTAGCATGCATTTACTCCAGTTCTAATAGAGGAACCAACATACCTTTTGAAGCAGGTGGTGTAAAGAACCTGTTCTGACTGTGAAAAGCTCCTCGTCCTCCACGATTCCCTGAGAACCCACCACGTGAAGAAATCTTCTGGGACACTTTTGGTGGCCTTTTGGCTGGTGGTATCCCATCTGGAGCAACCACTTCTTTGCTCTCTGCAGCAACAAAATCATCGACGTGCATGGAGGGTGGCCTGCTTGTGTTCTGTTTCCTCTGACGGAAGATATCGTGTGGTCGAATTCCTTGTCCAAATCCTCCCCTTCCTCTTCCTCTGGGTGGTGGCACAACATGAGCTCTCTTTGCAGGCTCTATGTACTCAGATTTCCCACTGTCATGACGAACCATGATTTAGTTAGCCAATGTAACACTGCACAACTGATGGTCAGGCATTCTCCATATTGGAGATGCAATTTGAAAGGTATTTGACATTTTGACAACATACAAATCAATGCTGAAGACACTGTTAACTCATTTAACTCATTTTACCTTGAAGTTATGAAGGTCTCATGCTTGTGCTTGCCAAGCTTGAACCCTTTTGTGGTTTTAGTACGTCCAGGAGATGATGGTTCTGACAAAAATGACCTCTCCAATTCAGCTTGCAAGTCAAAGTCACTGCAGCCCTTCTCCGACAGCTCAATTAAGTCAACTTTTACCTTCAAAGAGAGTTTAACCAAAACAGTCATTACTAGCACCTTCAAAAAAAAAAAAAAGAGCAGCAGCAACAAAACAAAAAATGCAGCAGAGCTGCAGCAAAATTATCTTGACAGATCTGAACACAAAAGGAGTGAAGGGCATAACTCTCAAATATGAACATCTGTCTTGTCTCTTAATGACCTGCAGTGGAACAATTTTCTTTCTTAAGCTACAGCCCTGTAAATTTATTAATGTCACTTTTATACAGGAATCAACAGTTTTGGTTTTGCTTAAGAAATTAAAACACAACTATTCTTGCACGTAAATTAAAAGAGTAAAACTAAGAAAGAATGAAGGCAATGAAGTCAACAAAAACTGATTATTTCTCACACAAGAAATTAAGACACTGCCAATTCCTTAGTTTTAAAAAACCAGGACTGCTACTGTATTTTTCACTATTAGCTTTAAAGTTCAGATTAAAAAAGTCTCAAAAACTGTGAAAAGCTCTTGTGCACGTAGTTTCATTTACTACTGCCATGTTTCCCACTTCTGTCACATCAGAGCAAATATTTAAATTTAAAGAAGTGTAGCTGTCAGGCTCTTGTGGATATTACTGCAATGACAGAAGACAAGCAAAGAGAAGAAATGAAATCACATTCTTTTCTACGTTAAATACAAATTGATGAAAAGCCTCAACAGCAGTACAAAAGCAGTTTGGGACTGACACAGCAACTGTTTCCCTAGGGTACTGCAAATGATCTCAATTTTGTAGTTGCTTCCAAGTCAATCTGAAAGCATTTGATAGCCCCTTTAACAAATGCCAACCTCTCTATCTGGGTCAATTTAGAAAGGTGAGCTCAGGAAAACAAACCATTCAGCCATATGAATTTCTGATTCTACTAGCTGAGATTAACCCTCATCTTTAAATCTACTTCAGATACATTAATGAATCCTTTTACCATATCCAGGTCAGTGTCTATTTCTTCAGCCTGAAAGGGTGAGAACCACATGGACTTCAGCTGGTCATCCATTACATCTGCCAACACGTATGTGGTCCTACAACAAAACAATGCCAAAGGCCTGTTGGTTATGAACCACAACCAACTGCAAGTGTACACAGCACCACAGAACCTGGGGTGAACATTGCTGCCTTGCCCTTGATACTCACATGATGTTAAATACATTGGGACTAGTGGGTAGTAGTGACAACAGTGCTTTTTAGATCCTGTTTTCAATATACTTAATTTACATAAGCATAATTACTCCATTTTCTCAAATAAATCAAAGGTAGACTGCTGACACACTGAACCATTTTACCTGTTGTTAAACAAATTCTGAAGAGAGTCTGGTGCAGAAAGAGTAGGCTCAACATCTTGGTCACTCAGTGGACAAGAATCACCCGCTGATTCCAACATCTGCCTCACTCCAACAATGTTGTCCAATAAGGATTCAAGGCCATCATCTTCCTTAGAACGATCCTATGTCAACACAGAACAAGCCAGAACTTTTTCCCCTCCTCAGAGAAGGAATAATACTTTGTTTATTTATAAAAATAGGATGGAGGTACTATACAACAAATCCATCCAGCCACAAATAGTGAAACTAAGACACCTGAGTATACAAACAACAGCAGAGAGCTCCTAGGTGTGGTATTAAACAAACCATGTCACCACATGCACATTCTAAGTTTCATTCCCAGCTGATGCAATATCCTTTGTAACAGTCCCAAGGAAGACACTGCCACAGGTTTTATTTAAGAAGCTCTCTGTTAAAGCATTCCGAAGTCCTGTGTCTGCTGTTTCCCATTCAGAACAATTGAAGCTTTTAATCTCACAGGTCTAGGCAGCCAGGGAAGGGACAGGAGGGAATATAGCACTTGAAAGGCATTTGTGATCAATAGGCTGTAGAGCAGCTGCTCCATGGACTCTCTTAAATTAGCCATCTACTGCATGACTGCCATCAGTTACACAGAATCAGATTTGAATATTAGAGTGAAGTTTGCAATTATAATCACGAAAGTTGGATGCACTGAATTCTGCATGTCCTCCAGTTCAGTGACCACCACCACCACCACTGCTTGAAGCAGGACTATCATCAAAGCCAGATCAGGTCAGCCATAACTTCATCCAGCCATGTCTAAAAAAGGTTCCAGTGATGGAGAACCCACAGCCACACTGACTTGTTCAGTGCTTCACTTCTCTCTCAGGGATTAATTTTGTTTTTCCTAATGTCAACCTGAATCTCTGAAGTCACAATCTGGGGGCATTGCCCCGTGATTTATCATCTGGAATTACCAAAAGAAGTTTGATTCCACCATGTTTGTTACTGCCTGGGCTCTTAGGATGAGCAAATAAGAAATTGCAACATCAACTTCATTATTTGAATTCTTTTACCATAACATGTTTCTCCAGATCAAGAAGCAGGTTTTCTGGGGTTTCTTCTTTGTTCTGCAGTAGATGTTTTAACTCTGCAGTGGTAAGACCCAGTGTTCTGCCTGAATGGGATCCATCTGTTTCCATAAGGCTTCCATCATCTCCACAACATCCCTGAAATATTTGACAGTTAGGGAATAAGTACTCATAAATGTTCAGTACTTCTGGACTGCAAATCCCTTTGAATTCAAACAGACATTAGAGCAAATCTAGCAAAGTGAGTTATCTCTAGATTTAAAAACATTTTATGTAAATTATTTTAACAAAAGTACACTTCAACAGGCAAATTTATATACTGCATCAAGATGAATGCAACCCTTTCCTGTACAATATGAGGTTCTGTATCACAGAATTAACAAATATGTTATAGTCCTTTTTATACCACGCATCAATGCAGCAGCTCTCTAACAGGATGCTGTGAAACTAAAACTGGCACACCACAGCATACTATTCACTTAGGAAATCAGTATGAACTGATATAACATTCTTCCCACTGAAAAACCTTCTTTCTTACTAAACATACGTTCTTCCCAACTTTCACAGATTTCATTAAAAACTAAAGATGGCACTAACACTACTGATGGAAAAGCCTTACCCAGCAATCTCCAGAATCAACTGCTTTCTGAAATAATTGTTCCTGAACATGTCTCACACTGCAGATTTCAGAGAAATGCAGCTGAGTGTAAGTATTCAATACATACTCACTTACCAGCGTATCAGAGTTTAGAATCTGTCGCATAAAATCCAAAAACGAAGAGGCCAGTTCACCTGTGTCTTTGCTGAAACTTGTTATTACTCGCTTTAATACAGTGTACAGAGCATTGCTGTGTTTTCTTAGAGAGCTGTTTTAAAAGCAAAAAGAGAGAATATACTTTATTAGTACATACACTGTGACCATTCCACCGTAACTGGTTATAAGAAAATGACATATAAGCAAAATAAACTTGGCAAATTTTACAGTTATCAAGTTGAGCTTTGATTACAAAACTGGAGCATCATTATTTTCTCTGTACTAGACTCCTGTCTTCACCAGTCCTGTCTGCAGGTATTTCAGACTGCACATATACAGCAATATAGACTACCTCCAAAACATTCAAGAAATTACAATTTCATCTTTGGTAGAATAGGGACTGAAGTACAGAAATATGTACTTGCACTAGGACCTTATGTATGAAGCAGGATCATGCTTGCAGCTACAATTTCACTGCTACCCATGATGCCTAACTGCAGAAAACAAACTGTAAAGGCAACAAGAACACAGAAATAGCAAAGCTGTGCACTGAAGCTGACAGCTGGACACATGGGATCATAGAAAGAACAGCATCTGTAACTTGCTAATTTTTTCATTGGTGGTTGTATGGCTTCTTGCATCCAACAGCATGACTTAAAGCGTTTTGAACAATCTTGTATTGACAAGGCTCCTTTTCCTCTATGAGAACCTCACCTTTTTGCCTCTGCAATTCAACTTCAGCAAACAGAAACAGGTCCAAATACAGGACAAAGAATCAAGTGTCAAAACAACACAGTATTGTCCAATGCATGTATATATTTTGTTCAAAGTGAGTGGAGTTAACTAAAACAGTTTGGAGGAAAAAAACTCATTTCTAAAGCCTTAACTGTCTGGAGGTCAGAACACTTGGGGAAGTGCAAATTAAATCCCCTAAAATTAGAGGAATTACAGACAGCTCTCTAGTGTTCCAGATGAGAGTTCTGTGAGTGTCTCAAAAGGGAAAGAACAAGAGCACTACATCTCATTTAAATCCTCCAGCCTTGGAGTGGGGAAACAGAGTGTACAAATCTTTTTTCAATGCTTTGTCTCCTTCTTGAAACAAAGTGCTTCTGCATGCGTACTGCAGAAATGATTTACATGTTGTAGGAAGACCAAAATACTGAGTAAAACACTGAAGCCCCAAAGAGAAACACAAGCTTAGGTGCCTTATTCTCAACATTTTCTATGAAGCATGTAGGAAATTATTTCACACGACTGAAGTTTTTAAACAATTTTAAGCTGTTAGTGATATCACAGAATACCATACCTCTTCAAGTGGTAGAAGCCATAGTCATGCTCTGTAAGGAACATCATTGTTCGGATGCATGTCAGCAGACAGTTGTAACTGCTCTCAGAATTCATTAATGTTTCCATCAGAGAGTCACAAATTAAGGGCATCAGGTCTTTGCTTGGTAACGAGTTGGAAAGCTGCTCTAATTCAGACACCGAGCCTTCTGATGAACTTGGTAAAATAAGTGCAATATCCTAAAGGAATGATTATTATACATACAGTAAAAATGCATTCTGTATGCTTGCAGTAAGTACAAACCATATACGAAGACAAAAGCACTGGGTTCTTTCACTATCCCTTTATCATCTTATTTCAGTATTTCACTTATTACTGACCAGCAAAATACTAATCTAGAGTATCCTTTTTATTCAGTTTTGTTAAGGGTTACAAACCATTATTTATTTCTAAAACATAAAAGCTTCAAATTCTGAAATACCGTAGCAGAGCCACAAATAAAAGCCGAACTGTCACTGGGTGACATATAGTTTCCTGCCTAGGTAGTCAACGTGTCCCCCAATCTCAAAACAATGTTGATTTTTTTTTTTAATTTTGGAAAAAAACAGGGTACTTAAGAAACAACCTCATTTAATTTGTCTCCTACAATAATGAACAGACATTATGCATTGAATACAGAAAATACCTGATCACAGAGTGACTGCAAAAGGGAAGTTACATATTCAGAACACTGTTGATGAGTCACATTGTCCCCAGCTGATCGCACCAAAGCCAAGAGCTCCTGGAAAACCTCTGCATACTTTTCATCTCCTTTAGTAGTTCCATTGATAAGATGTAAAATAGCCAATTTACAAGCTTTATGTGAAGCCAGGGCATCCAATAAAGCGAGCAATCGAGTGGTCTGTCCAGTGTACTGTTTCTCTTTATCTTCTGTATTGCTGAAAGGGTATCAGCGCACTGTGAAAAAGCTGTTTTAAAGCAGTCTAAAAAACTATAAAAACAACCATCACAGGAGTCATAATTCTGCATTTTAGAAAAATTCCACCAAGTTTGCATACTTAAACTTACAGTTCCATTTACTTTTTGAAAACTGCTCAACTTTCACTGAAGAACTTCTGGTCACATCATTAATTAACCTACTATGCATTTAACATACTGTAGGGCATCTAATTGTATAATATAAATATGCTGTTATGTAAATAGTATGTAAGTGGACAACTCTGCTTTTAAATAAAGAGCACTCATTGTTTCAAAACCCTCTGAATCTGTATCATTCAACTTCTTCCAGTTTACAAACATCCACACACGTATGTAATCCCAGTATAGCAAACTTTACTGGCCTACTTCTCTATGTATGTCATACAGGTACTTAAAAGCACATCATAGGTGAAATGAAGCTTTGCAAGGCCAGTCTGAAGGAAATCTTCCTAAAATACCATAAACGTACGACATGAAACTGTCTACATCAAAACTTAAAGGTATGAGCTGGTTCTCTGGCAACCTTAAGCATTATCAGGACACAGCATCTAGCACTGGACTGAGAATTCATTCAGCCCATAATGAATATTTCTGAAAGTATTTTCCTCCTGCTAAACCTACTGCGCAGAAGCAAGGAGAACTTAACAGTTCGTTGAAGAAATCTTTGCAACAGAAAACAAAGATACCTTTGCAAGTCTTCTACAATTAGATCCAATACTGTCCTCATGATGAGAAGAGCAGTAGGTGAAGCCAAGTCACAGAGCTGAACACAAATCCGCCTCAGCATGTGCTGGATGGGCTGGCAAGAGGAACCAGAGAAGGATCGCACGATCTCCTGTATCAGTTTGGCCTGCACGTGCAGGTGCATGCTCCACAGTTTCCTGGTATTGAGTGCCACTGCAATGTCATGGGCCTCAATTACCTGCATGAACACAAGGGCAGGAGGGGTTTTCCTGTCAATTTTTATGACAAAAGCTGAATTCTATCACAATGTATAAACAAAGACTAAGTATGAGTATTATCCTCATTAAAAACATGGAACGCCATTTTCACTGTCACCAAATGACAGGGCATGAGCCAGCAAATTAGATATTCCTTCAGGAGCATGGATTGTCACACACCTTTTATGCTTACTTATTAAAGATCACAATTCAAGATCCATGATGAAAGAAGAGCCTTAATATACCAAGCTCAGCATTCAGTGTTAAATTAAAAGCTTTAGAGACAGTCATTTAAGTACCAGGAGTCTAGATAATCTCACACAGGACAAAAGAACAACATATGACCACTAACTTAAGAAAAATGCTCCAAATACCAATTTTGTTTCTGCTGAAAAAGACTTACCTACAAACAACCTGTATAAGCACAAATGTTTTACAAGAACTTCATGTATTTGTTCTTTCCACCACTACAAAAATGGTCAAAGGGTTATACATAAATAAGAAAAGTTCTTTAAAAATTAAATACATCTAAGTTATACCTGAGTAGTCTGCATGGGCAGTGGAAGAGGCAACAATTCTGAAAGCAGTATAAGTCCAGAGAAAAACCCTTCAGGAATTCTCAAAATTGAAGAGAGAACTTCCTTCAGCATTAAAGACCAAGTATTGTTCGCCAAAGTTTCCTCAGAAATGGTAAGTTTTTCATTAACACCTTGTGTAAAAGTCAGTAAGATATCAACAATGTCATTCTGGATTTTTTGTTCATCGCTATCTAAGCGGCCTGAGAGAGGAATAGAGCAGAGGAGCATGTGTAAAGAAACAAGTGCTGCAGGAACACGCATGTCCTTGAATTCAAAGGATCCACCCCTCAGGAGTTCTGTTAGCATTGTTTTGAGGAGAGTAAGTGTACAGCGGGCCATAGAGATTGTAGTAACTCTGTGCAGTGTGGTGCCCATGTTCACATGGAGTCGCCAAGGCTGGATAAGGATGCTGTTCAGCTTCTGTAACACCCGGATGAAGGTGTCCATTCCCTCGGAAGAGAAGAGCTGAATAACTGCAAGATTCCATTTAAGGTCTTTCTGTTGACCTGTACAGACAAGAAATAACATTTCTGTGTGTCTAACTTCTCCTGGGCAAGTACAGTTACACTTTAGCCAGGTTTAAGAAGAAAACCCAGAAAACTAAGATTTGTACTTCAACCTGTACAAATACACCAGCCATACCTTCTACCAGAGGCGGTGGACAAGCAATATGACAAAGAACACGAAGTGCAGTGGGAAGACCAACTCCATCTGGGGTCATCAAACTGTCAATATTCTTTTAGGGAAAAAGAAAAATAAAAAAAGGAAAGAGCCTGTATTACAAGGAAGGACTTTATGAGTATATTGCTAGCTTAGTATTCAAATTCTGTATTTCGCTGCTGTATGTCACAAAATTTAAGTGTAATTATTTCACCTTTTGGAAAGCAGTCATAAATAAGGCAGAAACAAAAAAAAGAGCATCAACATTTGCCCTGTGATCTACAGGAAGCTTAAAGATTTAAGTAATTAGATCTTTGCATCATATATTTATCTTAGATTTTGTTTCAATAAATATAATAATGCAAGACCTAGCCTAGATCATAAGCTTTAATAAAAACATCTCTTTCAGATAACAGCATGTATTTTTAAATATCGTATGTTAGTACATATCTAAGACAAAATATCAGACTACAAAAGGTCTAAGTTTACAGAACATAAATAAAAGATAGCATCTACCTATATTTTACTGACCTGTTTGATATATTCAATAAGATTTGGAATACAATTTATTTCAAATCTAAGGTTTTTCAAAGGTTCAAGCCATTTGCTGAGCTCTGGGGGTAAAAAAAAAAAGACGTTAAGTCAGTGAATTGATGATCATAAAACCTTTTTCAATCAAAATGTACTTAATTTACACAATAGGTACTATAGCCAAGTATGAATTTGTGAGGCATATAGTGCAGCTCTAGCCAGCTGAAAAGCATCAACAAAAGTAAAACTTCAGGACAGGCAATATATGTCATGCACACAGACAAAATTTGGCTCAAGTCAATCTGAAGACAATTTTCATCTCATTATCTATAATTAAACACTTTTTATAAAAGACACTAAGGGGCACTGTCAGCTAAAGAAAAGAACCAAAACACATTCCCCTTAATGTACAGAATAGGTTATTACACACTGAATTCACTATTAAGTGCCCAAATGGAGCCAATCTCTGCCCTGCACTCCACTCACGCTACAAGTTCTTACAGATTATCAGTCTCTCTCTTTGTCTAGAATGTCTGAAAGTCCCAGGTTCCTGGGATAAGACATTTAAAGATTCAAAATCCATTGTTCCTGAAAATATTTACAAGAACATGAAGATCAAGTGGATATGAATTGATGACTTGGACTGATTTCATGATTTGGTTTAACAAACTAGCCCTGCTTCTCATGAAGCAATGTGATGATCAGGTGAGGAGCAAAAATAAGCATGACAGAGGAAAGATTTAAACTCGCACTTTGAAGAATTCTGATTTCTTTCAGTGCATTTAAGTTTTGGAAGGAATTACTGGTATATCTACACAAGTCGGTTAACCAGTGCAGAGCACAATTCTGGACATCAAAGTTTCAATGTTCAGGTGTCAGAATAGACCCCAGCAGGATTTTTCTGAGTGTCCCAGGCCTGATCTGTAAGTCAACACCAAGCTGGGAAGACACCAAGACACAGCTTGGACATCAAAAGATGCAGCAGGGTAACAAGGATTATACCCTGCCTGCTGGCCTACGTGCCTTAAAACAGTCCCAGGATTATTTATTAGTAAAGCCCCTGTCAGACTACATCACTGTCCTGGTTCCAGCTGAGATAGAGCTTGTTTTCCTCCTAGCAGTTGATACAGTGCTGTTGTTTGGATTCAGCATGAGAGTAACACTGATAACACACTGATGTTTTGATTGTTGGTAAGTAGTGCTTACCCTATATCAAGGACTTTCTAGTGTCTCATGCTCTGTGAATGAGGAGCTGCACAAGAAGCTGGGAGGAAGCACAGCCAGGACAACTGACCCACACTGGCCAAAGGGACAGTCCACACCATAGGATGACATGTTCAGTATGAAAACTGGGATAGTTTCCTGGAAGGGGCTGATCACTGCTTGGGGAGGGGTTGGGCATTGATCAGCAGGTGAGCAATCGTGTTGTGCATCACTTGTTTTCTTGGGTTTTATCTCTCCTTTATTACAATTATTATTGTTGTTATCATTAGTATTATTAGTACTATTACAAGTTACTTTTTTTCAATTACTTAACTTCTTATCTCAATCCATGGGTTTTACTTGTTTTTCCCTGTTTCTCCTCCTCATCCCACGGGGGGTGGGTGGGGGAGTGAGCAACAGTAGTGTGGTACTTAGTGTCCAGTGGGGGTTAAACCACAGTAATAACAATAGCTAACAAAAATAAGACATAGTTCACTGACTAGTTAGTCCACTTTTACAGAAATGTGCTCTCTCTGTTATCAACACAGTTTGAATAATTTCCAACTTCCTGTAATTACCCAAAAATTATGGTAGCTATTTTACTTGAAAAATAATTTAACTATAAATAATTCCCTTTTAGCTCCCATTAACAGAAAAAAATTACATATTATCTCACTGACTCAACTAATCAGATGCAACTGGAAAAGTAATTTCATTATCCAAGCCAGACAACTGTGAAGCACCAATTATCCACATAAAAAAGATTTCTTCTATACATTCAAACAAATCAGCTAGTAATTACACATACTGTACCTTGCAACTTGGTGTTGTTTTCATCTGCTTTACAAAGCTTCAGCAAAGGTGCTGAGTGCTGCTCCAGCATTTGGACATCGCTGGAAGATTGTACCACCAGCAAAACAAGGATGCAGGCATAATTATAAGCAACCGACTTCTTAGACTTTGAGTCTCTGAAACAACAATAAGGATTTTCTTTAGATCCCAGCTAATACAACTGGATATCTGTTAGATTTTCATTATTTGACTCCTAGATATCTACTCATAGAACTTTTACCTTCAACAAGGATTGCCCCATATAATTATCAATGAAAGAAACCCTAACAATTTCCTCCTATGCTTTTTGATAAGTGAACACTTTCTGCTGCGTTATACACATTCATATTTATTTCAGCATCAACAAACATGAGATCCATTCAAGTGGCATGCAAATATTTTTCTGTAACTTCATCTGTTTCACAAATAATTTTAAAATGTCTGCTATCTAAAGCAGTACAACTGCATGTCCAGAGAAAACAATGACTGTATTTAATATCAACAAAATCTTGAAGAATTGAGAGATTCCCACCCCAGACTGGTGTGCAGTACTCTGTGTACCCAGTGAAACCTTTTGCTTGTTTCACAAGAAGTATTTTATGCTTGAATGAAAACTGCCTACCTACTGATTTTTTCATAGAACCAAAAGTTTGCCCTACAGATATTACAAGAACATTGTTGAAGACCTACATAAATTTGGGGCATTAAGTACTTTACTACAAATGACAGGCTTGATTTTGTATTACACTTTTCTACTTAAAAATGCTTTTGGTTCTAAATAAAAACATCATGATCTAAAAGAAAAATATTTTACATTTACTGAATTATTTATAAAAGATAGATACATTTAAAATGAAAAAACTAAAGGAAATAAATAAATGCATACATTACCCTAAAGCTTCTTTGGAATAGTACTCCATTAAAGTAATAAGACTTTGGAGATTTTTTTCCAGACTGAATACATGAGCCACAGCAGATCTTCCTACAGGGTTAAAGGTAATCAAGTAAAGGTTGTGCAATGTTCCCAGCAGATCTGAGTGGTCAGTCTCCTCGCTGGTTGTGCAGCGCTGAAAGTGGCAGAACAATTCTGAAATGCACTGTAATGTCTGTGTTGAATGCAGGAGCCACAGGGCAAAAGTGTCCTCATTGGCACCATCTGACTGCAGACCTTCCTCTTGATCTGGATCAGAAAACTGACAAAGTGCTCTAACCAACAAGTTTGTTGCTTCGTGCTCAGAAATAAAGAAAAGAAGACCCTTCTGTGACTGTGCCAGGAAACGCAAGATATCTCGGATAGCCTGAAGCACACCTGGATGTGCACCTGTCACTGGAAGAGACAGGAGCAAAGTAATGCATTCCAAGAAATGGTGACTATGAAGATACCTGAAAAAAAAAAATAAAATTAAACCAGGAAAATAATTAGCAATGCTACAAATATTTTTCAACACTGCACAATAACATTATATAAAACTACATACCTCCTAGCTTCATTACTTATTGCTCTGTGGACTACAAGAAATAATAACTAATTATGAAGTAGTACAAAATTTAAACCTTACAGAATGTAATTGCTATAATATTTACAAGAAATAAGTCCAAAAATTCTGATCTCTATAAAAAACCCAAACAAAAAAAACCCCTCAACCATATATACACACAAAACAGGACACTGTATTTTAGTATATTTGCTTATCTGAATCATCATCAATGCCACATTCAATGTTTTAAATGTGCTAGGAAATCAATCATTACAGCATACCTAGCAGGCAATTCTTGAAGACTATTTGCATGTAGATGTCTATATTCAGCCATGACCTACACCACTGCTACCAAAGAAATCCGTCTGCATTTAGAGAAATACTTTCTAGACAGAGATTTGCTAACAGAGTAAAAACCCGTGATCCGATATTTTAACTGGCTGAAGGCAGGTGGGCCTCAGCTCCTCTGTCTGTGCTGTGAAACAGTGAGCTACACTGACACAACTGCATGATCTCTTCATGGATCTGAGGCTGGTTTGCATCTTGCCCCCTCAACATACAGACTGAGGAATTCCAGACCTATTTTATCCATACAAATAGACATGTTCCAAAATGACAAAAGAAATACTCTAGATTTACAACCATTTTCAAACTGGACAGCACCTAAGCATAATCGGTCAGCATTTATGAATGCAACTGAAGGGCAAGCACATTAACAGTAATAAGGAGATGTTAACTTCTGGCTAGGTGCATTCTAGGTGGATCAAAAGCCAACAAAATAACAGGTACATTAACTTATCAAACTCTCTCAGACTATATATGCACAATCTAGAACCTTCCAATAAAGATTAAAGTGAAATAGCTAGCAACATGTTATTCAACAAAGCCACCCCTGAACTATATCTCTATCGAGTTGAAGGAAATACACTCCAGAAATTGAATTTGCAACTGCTGTACCTAAACAGGACAGGGTAAGGATCATCCCTTTCTGGAGGGCCTGTAATGCGTGCCATGGTTGGGAAAGATTTCACAGGTGGCTGAATCATAGTATGAGGAGCAGTTTCCATCAAATGGAAGATCTCTTCAAGAAGGCTAACAAGTTTTTCCATCTCTCCTTCACTTATATTAGAAGATTCCAAAAGATGATCCATGTCCATAGGAGCCTCCACGTCATTTTCATATTCTTGGTTGGTTCTTTCAAGTCCTGCCAAGTCCTGGTCCTGTTCTGTCTCTGTGTGATTAGGAAGAGGAGGAGTGTTCTCTGCTAACTGATCAACCACCTTTTTAATGTCTGACAGAATCTCATAGAAGTGACATTTCTGGAGAATTGCAGAACCAGCTGTAACAACTCGCACAGTCTGATCTAACAGTATGAGTTCCAGGAGTTTCTGATAACCACTTTTATCATGTACATCTGCACCACCTCTTAGAAACATTTCCATTCCCTCAGTCATACTAATGACACTATCCAAAGCTTTAAAAGCATTAAGTTTAAGAGAGGAGGATACATGATCTGCAAACAACAGTTCAAACAACACATTAATAACTCCTGCCTGCAAGAGTGCCATTATTCCTTGGGTCCCACATTCTGCTAATGAAGATACCAATTTTGTCCCAGCTTTGAGCTGTCGAACATTCAAAGCAATGGGCTGTTTGAGAGCCACCTGAAGATTTAAAGCTTGCAGGGTCCAGTCTACTAGCTGGGTAATGTAGTCTTGCTTTGTGTCTTTCACCAGCAGGTAGCTCAATTCTTTTATTATTAAACTTGGAATTTCTTCTAATGCAGTGACCCACTTTGCACCCCTTTCCTCTTGATACAATTCCAACAGTTCAGTTAATTTAACTGAGCCTTCCACTGCCCCTGAATTTTCTTTTTCTGAGTCTTGGTCCTTTATTTTAGCAATCTCATTTTCAAATACAGTCTTGTAAGGGCAGCTGAAGTATAAAAGCGGTCCAAGCTCCTTTTCAAAAGGTTCATATGTCACAGGAGGCACAGATGCCAGATCCTCAGGAGTATATTCAATATCAAAGCTTGGATACTTAAATGTTTCACGTTCCAGATCAGCAATTACATCTTCATCACTTGAAATCTGCTCATAGCCATCATCCCCTAAAAAGAGAAAGATTAAGTTACTAAATCAGTTATGAATAAACCAGTTCATAACTGCAGAGAATATCTTTCAAATACAAAGCAGTGATTCATTTTACATAAATATTACTAGCTAGAGAACAATCACAGACTAACACAAAAAAAGCCTTCTCTTTCAAGACATGAGTGAAAGCCCCATCTGACAGGATTTTTTTATGTAATAATGGAGTCATTTAAAAGAATATATAAAGCAAGAAGTTAAACTGGAGTACACATTACTACAACTATATTGTCCAATTTTCTTCCTGTATCTATCATAAAACATCTAGCCTGAAATTTTTGCATAGACAGGGGTGGGATCTCCAAGTAATACAAGATGACAACTAACTTTTATTACATAAACAACTTCATTTGGGTTTTACTTAAGAAATAATCTTGCACCACTTTCCTACATTTTTAAACAAAACATAACAAGACTGAATGTTAATTCTCACCTATACAACTGTACCTATTTTCCTCTTTATATAGAAAGTTTTACTATAAAGGAATAAATATTCCACAGCAAGATACTGTCCTTGAGAGATGACACAACTAAAAATAAGACAATGCTGCAATAATCAAGGGAAAAATATCCAGCTCCCTTTGCACATATTCATCATGAAGGTACTGCCATCAAAATTTCATAAATCTCAAATTTTTTTCTGAATTCTTTACAACTTACCATCACCTTCTTCCTCCTCTTCACCCTCTTCTTCATCTTCATCATCTTCCTCCTCCTCCTCTTCTTCCTCATCAGCAATACTCTCTACTGTATGACCATCGTCATCATCATCATCGTCATCGTCCTCATCCTCCTCCTCCTCAACATCCACATCATCATCATCTTCCCCTTCTTCTGGCTGATCTTCCTCTACTTCCCCATCATCAGAATACTGGCTTTCTTGATGAATGGACGTTCGATCAGGAGAAATCGGCTCAAAGTAATCCTCCCTATGGTCCACATCATCTTCTTTCTCCCCAACCACTAAAAACAGATACAGAGTTTCAGAAATAAGAGTACTTTTCTGAAATCCAAAGATATTAAACAGGACTGGCCCTATGACTGGATCCCATCTGGCCCCATACACTTGGGCTGACCATTTGCTCCTTGATTATTGAGGGTTCATTTGACTCCCTGTTTTTGTCTTCCAACCCAGGGTACCTGAAGAGTAACTGATCTTCCCATTAAAGACTGAGGCAAAGAGGTCATTAACGACATCAGCTTTTCCCACATCCTTTGTCACCATGTATCCCCCTGCCTCCAATAAAGGATATTCTCCTCAGCCCTCCTTTTGCTAATGTATTTATAGAAATATTTTTACTGTCTTTAACAGCAGTATATATGCTTTAGGTTTCTGTATCACATATACTAGAGATGCAAAAAAAGCATCTTGAAAATCTTCATGTGATTTGATTGAATACAATCACTTAGTTCAGCAAGACTATGTGGAGTTCTTGGCACTTTTAACCAATACAGAGACCAGGTAACCTGGCAAATGCTGCAAAATAATGGAGAAGGACAATGGATGCCAGAGTCAACAGACCACTTATATAAAACATGAACAGCATGTTCAACAGTGTATTGGTCAACAGCCAATATTCTCAATGTGCTATCTTTTAAAATTATGCAATTTAACAAAGCCCAAACTCTTTCTTTTTCCCTAATCCATTTCCTAAAACTGAACCTGTCCAGCAGAAGTAACAGCAAACAGGAAACTTCACACTGGGCAAGAACACGGATTTCTGCCTCCTCTAAGCAGTGATGTGCAGCAAATAAAACACAGTCTGTTCTCATTCTACCTGACACTGGCATAGGTTCATCCTCATCATCATCAGGAGGAGGAGGGCCTGGAGGTGTCCTTGGTCCCCTGGGTTGTGGTCTTGGAGGACTGCCATTGAATTGGTCTTCTTTCTCTCCATCAACTATATTCATTGGGAAAATAAAAACTTGCATTTAATGAAAACACAGGAATAAAAGCAGAAAATTTCAGGATTTCAGTGCTACTTTTGACTGGGGAACACCATTGCCCAGCTTTTATTTTATCTTCATTCTGCAATAATGAGGCACCTTTCTAAAGTCACTTCTGGTGAAGTAATTTTTGATGTAAACAAGAACTACATCACTAAACAAGCTTATTAACACTACTGACTTTTTTTATATAATACTTGTTTAAAACTTACATGAGTAATTACCAATTTTGGTTTTGACACTAGTCATATCGTAACTCTATCAATAATATCTGAATTGCTTTTAAAAAAGTGGACATTTTACTCAACTGTTTTTTACTGCACATAGTATTCAAATTTTGCAGTCTTCTAGCCATACTTTGAACAATACTAATTTTAAATCTAAAACCAAAATTGAAACAGAAACTTGACCATGGATTCTATTCATGGCCGTTCAAAAACCAGTCCCGAGCGCTCTTCTGTAATGTACTTGATACAAGTCAGATAAGCAAAGTTAACTATGACTGTGAAATTTTCTTATTATGATTTTAGTACTATTGTAATCACTTCTTTTTGATATTCCAACTGTCTACATTTGAATGAGTTCACACAACTTGAACTGCATTTTGACCATACACAGTAACTAGCAATAGATCAAATAAACCACTCCCATAAAAGCACTGGATGAGACCCTACTTAAAACCATTCAATATAAATCTAGAAGAAAATGTGAAACTAAAGACATAACAAAGAAAAATGAAAGTCACTCTAGTCTAAAATGTGGAAGAACTAGGGATTTGTTTTTCAGATGGGATACTGTAACACTGATTTTTAAAAGAAAAAAAATCTCTGTCTTCTTCCAAGGCTCACCATGTTTTGGATTTCTTTTCAATCCAGGCTGTTGCTGGGGAGGTGGAGGCGGAGGGGGTGGTGGAGGAGGTGATTCTCTCTCATGAGTTATTACCCTGTCAACTGAGCCATATATTGCCAAAGTCAGACAGTTGTACCATCCTCTAAGAACCAATCCATCCGTGTTGACCTGTCGGTTTTAAAAAAAGAAAAGAAAAAGCACTTAAAGACAACTTCAAAACAGTTACTCTAGAATTACTGTATCAGTACCTGCATAAAAGCCAAAAGGAAAATCCAACATTAAAATATCTCTTTATCCCACATTTTGAAAACTGAGAAAACTTTAAGCACATTAACCATTGCAACAAATAATTTCTCTCTAAAAGCATTAAATTCCTTGTAGTGTATCTATTGCCTAGATAGATCCCTAATCTAATCGATCCCTAATCACTATTAATGACAAAAAAAAACCAACAAAAAAACAAACCAAAGACAAAACAGAAAAAACACAAGAAGACTCTAAAGCAAAGAGTACCTAAACTACAGGCAGGTTTTAGGATAAGGTTTGAAACAATAAACACTTTACACAGTGCTAACTCACCACATGCAACCATATTTACACCTAAATGACAGATATGCAGGGAAAGAAGTGGTTTAAATTGCACTGCATTACCTTTGCATTAGGCCTGAAAATAATTGAAGTGTTTTCATCATATTCAAGGCTGTTAAATAAAATACACAAAGTCATTTTTCATTAATATAAAGCAATATAAAGTTTACAGAAATAAAACACAGCCACACTAATCACACAAGCCAACAATTAAACAATGAAAAAATACACACAAGAGTACAAAACCACTTCTTTCTACAGAATTTTTGCATTAATACATATGGGCCCTGTAAAATTAAAAATAACAGAAACTTCTCTTATTTTAAGCATAAACCTCTGTCCTTCCACACAGATTGGAGGAAAAGAATAAGAACACAGACTAGCAAAATCCAAACCAAACGTGAAAGTCATGGGAGATACAGGATTTTCTATTGTGTATTTTCTGCTCTATAAAAATTTTCAGGAAGAGAAGGTAGATAATGAAGTCACACACTAATCTCTAAAGAACTTACCTTCCCAGCCGATCAAAAACAGGGGCACTTGGTTTGCTGACATTATTGAAAAACAAGTCCAGTTGAAATGAATGGGGGGATGTCTCTCTAGAAACAGAATAAAAGTAAAATTAAATTAGATGAGCTCCTTATCAGAGTAAGCCAGACTACCAAGGGAAAAAAACCCACAAAATTATACTGTTTAAGTAACACCCCAAAATAATTACAAGTTCAGCAAACACATAAGTGCATTTTACATTTTTATGCAGGAAGGTCTACTGAGATACAAAAGTTCAACAAAAAAATAAGAGGAAGGTTTTCCTGAATCTGGTATCTTTCACTTACCCATAAGCCCTGTTGTCAGGCAAACTTGTGTGAGCTCTCACTCCTGGAGGAATGACTCGGACTTCATTAATGTAAACCACGCAAGGAAAACGAACCACATCAATGTTGGTACTTTGCTACAAAACAAAGAATAAGCAATGTCTACGAAATGTAAAATGCCAACAACATAATGTATTTGTATGCTCAACTAATGGAACATGTTGCAATCTTAATAATAAAATTAAATTCTGTAAAATGCTAAACACTGATAAACACTGCTAGAAAAATAATAATCTGGGCACTTTTTATATATTTAACACCATTTTTTCATAGAAACTGTTACTGGTTTATTTACTTAATTTACTACCTTTATTTGCAAGAACCTTTTAAAGAGTAATAGGTTGTTTTTTCCAGACAAAAGGTATGTGTGGTGTAATTCTAAACATTAGCAAATTTCATGTTTCAAATACAGTATTAAAAATTATACTGATACTGTAAGTCAGTTTTGCTAGATCCGTATAAAAATTCCCTATGATGTTTATTTTTCCGATTTTGCAACACCTGAAAACCTTTAGCAAATATAACAGCAAGTATAAAGAATTCTTACACACTCCAAAAAAGACGTCTGAGCAAACTAGGAAGTTATCAAAGTTACAGTGTCTTTCCATGTAGCAGCTAGTAAATACACAATGCTGGAAGTCTTCTCTCAATAAATTCGCTGCATTTGCTCTTATTACATTTACCCATCATTTTCACCATATATATGCTCATAAAACAGTACACATATATAATTTTATATTCAATTGTAAACATATAAAGACTTTCTTAAGGGAATCTCAGAATCATGTTTCCAATTAGCAAGTCAAATTAGCAGACTGATAGGAAAAAAAAAACTCAAATCACTGATCTGTCTATTAACACAACTAAAAAATGAAAATTAAAAAACAAGCTGCAGTGGAAATGTATCTCCTTCACCACAATCAGAAAGCAAATCAAACCAGTTGAAAGCAAGGAAGTACTAAAATTTTTAGAAAGCTAGTAAGCAATGAAATAGACAAAGTGGAGTTTTAAAAACAGTTTTTAAGATATAGTTTTGGGCATGTGTTACTGTCTTCTAACAAGAAAAACCTATGCAGACATTTTTTAGCACACAATACAGCACCCTGGCCTGTGGGCTGACATGTTAGAAGCTGCATGGTGGAACCAAAGGAATCCTGCTAGGACAGGGAGCAGGGTGAGTGCAGCCTGCATGGAGTGAGGGCTGTGGGAGTTCATCTGTGCCTCTCAAAAAGATCTGAGTCATGCAGGAGACTCAGATTGCTGGAGGAAGGGCTGCTCTGGGGAGCTTCATCCCTAGGAGCACCGCCCAAATAAAAACAAATTTCTCTTTAAATGATACAGGATTATGCCCTGACAGCCATGCATCAACATCACCAAAACAGCAAGTGAATTCAACCCACTTTTCCTATAAAACACTAAAAAGGACCCTACATCAGAACTGCCCAACAGTAGTTAAACTGCATAGATAAGCCAAATAAATAACTTTATTCAAAAGCAGTGCTTTTCAAGAACTGCAAGTTCCAGTGCTACACTCATGATCCACCCAGAGGAAGAATTAGCGGAACAAAAAAAAGGCTTTCAAGAAATGTGTAAAATACATAAGGTTCAGGTTTGGACAAAGTCACTGGCAAGAATGAAAATGACAGAAAATGATTTTAAAAAGAGCACGATTAAAAATGTTCAGCAAGAGAACATGGGGTCCTGGAAAGGATCAAGAGTGGCTACTCTTTCTACCCAGGGGAACAACACTGGCTAGCATTCCCTGCCTAACATTGTCTAAATTAGAGGAATTAAAAATATATTTGGGCCCAGGTGATCCGGACAGCTAGAAGACTCCTGAATAACTTTTCAACTGCATTACTTTGCAGCACGTGCTCAAAATACTCCATTTTGTTTCCCTAATGCCTACCCACGTACACAGAGGAGTTATTCTATGAATCTGAAACATCTTTCTCATGTTACAGTACACAATCACTTTTTCCCTAACAGTCCCATTCTTCCTTCCTGAACAGCACATCGAGCTGAGCCCCGGGCAAATCTGCTGCAAGACCAGCAGTTTCAAAGATGCTCAGGATCCCAACAGCCTCAAAGGGGAATAATTGCACGATCTACCACTGCCAAAAAAGCTTGAAACACTCATTTTGCGTAAAGTGAATAAATCTAAGGGCATATATCACACAAATATCCCTCCTCATCATCAGCTACACGAGAGCACCAGGAATCTCACAAGCGGCAGGGCATGGCTCTCTAATCGACTTCTCCCATTATCGCCTTCTCGAAGCACGTTTATCGTCTTTGTTCTCCGCTCGCCCCTGCTCCGCGTTACCTCTAAATCCTCGCTCCTTTCCCACCACCCTCCGCCCCCTGCCAGCAGCACCTCGGGCTGCCAGGACAGCAGCGCGAGCAAGGCTTCGTGTCAGGCGAGGCGGGGAGGAGGCGGCAGCTCCCCCTTGCCGGCACCTGCCCCGGGGCTGCTCCTGCCCGACCGCCGCCGCGGCCCGCCCCAGCAGGGGTTCCGCACCCCCGGGAGGCCCCGGCGCGAGCAAGGGGGCGCCGACAGCAGCCCAGGAGAAGGAAGAGGAGGGGAAGGAAGGTGAGAGGCGCAGCGAACCCGAGCCCCGTTTTACCTCCGCGCTCTGGTGCTTGAACGTGTCCAGGAACAGCAGCTCAGTGGCGGCATCCGCCGCCATCTTGGCCGGGCCGCGGGGGACGCGCTTCCGGCGCGCGCGCGAGCGCTTCCGGGCCGGAGGGGTCGGGG
>VZTZ01031160.1:294720-353468 GCA_013400955.1 Drymodes brunneopygia
GGCGGGGCTGGGGCGGGGCGCACTGCGCTCAGCGCCGTGAGGGGAGGCAGAGCCCGGCTTCTCTCGGCACTCGCGGAGTCACGGTATCAATTAGGTTGGACAAAACCTCCGAGATCGTCGAGTCCAGCCTTTCGCCTGCTAAACCTCGGGCCGCAGTCGGGGTTGTGAGCAGCGGGGCGGTGCCCCCGCTCTCCACAGACCCCAGTCCCCGCTGGGCGTCACCGCAAGCCGCGCCGAGCCTTGCCTCCGCTCGGTTTCGCAAGTTCGGTGCGGGTTAATTTCAGCCCCGCCTGAGAAATTCCCTTTGCATCTTTTCCCATGCTTAAAACAAACTATTCTGAGGTGAAGAACTTGGCTTCTCTCAAGCTCGTGTAGCACAGTTCCCTTCAACCTTTCCGCAGCGCCTTTGTCTTTCTGCAACAGCAATCAAGTTGTACAAGGACTGAGGACGACACGAAGCCAAAGCCAGCCCGTGGCCAGGAGAATTATGTGGAATCACTCTTACGCAAGCGGTGTTGGTTACACAAGTTTTCTGTACGAGCTCTATGTCTGACAGCAAAGCTGCACCCTGCGCCTTTGGAGAAAGCTGCAAAAAGATGTGTTACATCTCTAGATTGGGGCTTCAGTCAAATACCTGCACTTTCCTTAACGGTGATAATTATGCCTTGCTACCTCTTGTGTCTGAACAGCTGCTTAATGAAATATACCGGTTTATGTGTGTATCAGAACTTGGCAAGCCCCTTTTTTGTTTCAGTAGCTGAGTTTGCTGCTCTCTCAGCACTCCAAACTTTCACTTTCACCAGGAGCAGCAGTCCTCCAGGTTGTACTCCACATGAAAATGTTGCATCACTTTAAACAAGGCTGTGGTTCAATATATCCATTTGTACTGGTGAAACTAGTTCAGGAAGTTCCTGTCCCCACAGCACGTGTTGGGGAGCTGGGCCACAGCATGCAATTCCCCAACCAGTTCTACTGACACACCTGAAGAGGTGTTTTGTGCAGTGCAGGGAGACTCATCAACCAGAATTTCTTCTCAGTTCACTGAAAACATGGTTCTGCCTCATGCTATTTGAACAGATGTAGTTAAAGTATAAATCCCTTTAAAGAAATACTTCAGAATTTGAAAACCAAGGGGCATCCTTGGCCATGCTGGCAGATTTCCCTGCTGTCATTCTTGCCCCAGCCTGGATCCCTCTCTCATCCTGATGAATTACCAGATCTAAACTCCTGAAGTAAAAGACAATATCTTTATGTAGAAAAGCAAAAAAAAAATCCTTTGTACATATTTTACTAAAGTAGCACAACGCCTTTTGACACTTGGCATAGCTGGTTTTGATTACGTTTGTGGGCTCTTTGGAGACTTCTGTGGGGCAGTAGCTTTGCAACCACTTCAGACATGGGCATCACCGTGTGTGCCATTATGCCGGAGGAGCACAGTCCCCGTCAGATGACTTCTCTGCTGGGAAAGCCTGGAACAGTACTGCAACCAGGTCAGCCAGTGCACGTCGTTTCAGTAACTGGCAGGGGAATTCCAGCCCTGCGTTTTCATCTGCAGTGACTCCCTCGCTACCAGTAACATCTGCAGCACCGGATGTGAACAGAATCAGCTTTGCAGGATTAAATTCAGACGGCTCTGAATGCAGTGTCATTGACTTCGGCACATGGCTGGGCTTACAGGTCAGGCATTTCCTTGCTGCAAGATAGAACAGCAGTGCTTGAATGTCACACACAGTTGCATGATACCAAGAAGCAATTTGGGTATTTTGGGAGGTATTTTCTCCACTGATGAAAGTGGAGAACACAGAATTTGATTAGGAACAGTTACCTTAGACACATTTAAGAAACGGTGGTAAACATTAGCACATTCACAAAGGAATGATACAGCTGTTTCTCCAATTTGTAAGAAGTTGATATTCTGGAAGGAAACTGAGGGAAAGTGATACAGGTGGGATACTTGTCACAGGCCAAAGGTCTGTGCAGGAAAGGATAACAGAGTTGCAGGTGGTGTTGGAGTGAAGAGCCTCCTGTAGAGGAATTGAGCAGGGCAGGAGATGCAGAACTAGCAGAAAAAATCTGGACATATTGAGAAGCACAAAGTCACAGGTTGGTTTGTTTGTTTGTTTGTTTGTTTGTTTGTGAGGAAGGGGCTCAATGGGTGAGAGAAGGAAGCTTCAGAAAAAAGGGTGAAATAAATAAGAGGGCACATGAGTCTCTTGCAGTGTTGGGGGTAGGGGCAGATGTTAGAGTCGGCTCCTTGGTGAGAAGAATGGTGTGAGTAGTTTCAGAACTGTCCTGCTACTGTAAGTGGAACAAAAGGACATGTGATGGGAAATCACCAGAACTAATACAAAAATGACAGAAAAACAGTTACACTGAGATTAGCAAAAGGGCTAGGCAGACAGACAGCAGGCAGGAAACAAAAGGACTGCCAGAGAGATGAGTACAGCAACAGTGTGCTGGGAGGAGCCTTGAAAGGTTGCCTTGCTTCAAAGCACCCCGGTACTTTCCTGTAGATAACAACACCGATGTCATCTGGAAGGTGACACTTAATGCAAAGACTATGCTTAACCAGTCCCAGGACAATGGAATGGCCAGGGACAAGCAACTGGAATGGGAATACACAAATGCCAAGAGCCTGGGCAACACGACACAGGAACCTGACCAACTGGTGCATGTTGTCAAACCAGAGGCTGCAAGCGTGCAAGAAAGAGGGTGGAATGGGAACTGTGACAGGAAAACAGGTGTTTTAGGGAATGTATTAGCCAAGAAAGAGAAAAATAAAAGGTAATGGCACTACAGTAGCAATTAGTGACAAGCAGCTTCATAAACAAATGAATAAATAAAACAAGGGTTAGCCAATAACCCAGAAGACATAATGGGAATTAAAAATACTTTCAGGGTACAGTTTCACTTTTAAAAGGGGTTACTATACATAATGCAGCCTGCCTTAGCAATACTTCGGGGAGTCTCATGCTCCTAGATGGACAGAAACAACATAGGATGAGACAAGGCAGAAGAGAGAAGAAAAAAAAGTGCATAAGCCAGAACACAACAAATCACAAGTAAAGGAACAGGTGCCCATCCAAAAATCATTCTTAAAAAGACAAGGACTGCATCTCAAAAGCCAAGCTGGCACTGAGAAAGAAACTGCCTAGGAGAGATGATTAAGTTTCACTGAAAGACGAGCAGCCAGCCAAGCCAGAACTCTCTGTCTGGCATGCTCCACTGTGAAGTAATTTCAGAAACGTTCTGGATTTTTCTACTAAAGAATAAATGTTTTTCTAAGAAGTTGCAGTAAACTAAGACCTGAAAGGGAAACTGCACAAAGAAATCCCATACCATTGAATCCTTCTGCTCCAGGCTAAGCAGAGGTCAGAAAGCAAACTCCCTGTGTGAGGACCAGCCTCACCCCTCAGATGCTGAGTACAGATCACCTGCAGCCACTGCTAAGGATAAACACCCCAGACCTCCACTTCACAAATGTTTTAATCAGTGCATCAAAAGTTGGAAGACAAATGCAGAAAGAAAACCAAATGCTCTAACCCTCCAACAAATAGGGCACGATTAGCTTAGGTGTTTCCTGATAACAAATTCACATGGCAAATTTCAGCTACTGCTATTAAAAATGGGATTAATTTGACATTTTAACCCCTTAAATTGTACTCTCTGCTACCAGTGAATGACAATTTTGAAATCTTGGACCAGAGAGAGTGAAAATTACTCCAACTATCGTGTGTCATGCTGTAATTTGGTGGCAGTCCCCACAAGGAGAACCAGACTGCACCAGACAACAGTAGGCAGGAAGAGGACGCCAGGCACTATGTGGACAAGTTGGTGGCTGACAGGATCCCCAGCAGTGATGAACACATCTGCTCCCTTCCTGCCAAACAAAGGTGTATGTGTTAATGAAAGGTGGTGCAAGCTGTGAACCTGCACTGGTGTAAGGAATGGTGACGAAGAAACACACAGGGCTCACCATCATCATAATGTCCAGCACACAATTGAGCAACCAGGTGACACGATGGGTGAACAGCTGGCTCACAGGTCAGTGCAGAGATTTACAGGGTGACATCAGGCTGGCAACCTGTCACTAGTGGGGTTCCACAAGGCTCCATCCTTGGCCCAGTTCTTTTCAATGTCTTCATTAAAGACTTGGACATGGGTCTCAGACGTACTAAGTAAATTTGTCAACAGCACCAAATTGGGAGGAGCTGTCAACTCCTTTGAGGGCAAAGAGGCCCTGCAGAGAGATGTCGACAAATTAAGAGAGATGGGCAATCACCAACTCTATGAAGTTTAACAAAGGCAAGTGACAGATTCTGCACCTGGGATGGGGCAATCCTGGATGTACACACAGGCTGGGGAACGAGAGGCTGGAGAGCTGCACCACAGAAAGGGATCTGGGGGTCCTGGTCAGTGGAAAGTTGAATGTGAGTCAGCAGTGCCCTGGCAGCCAGGAGGGACAACCCTGTCCTGAGGTGCTTTAGACACAGCATCACCAGCTGGGCAAGGGAGGGGATTGTCCCACTCTGCTCAGCACTGGGGCCACCTCACCTCAAGTATTGTGTGACATTTTGGTCACTGCAAGATAAGAAAGATATAAACCTCTCTAAGAGTGTCCAAAGGAGGGCTATGAGAATGGTGAAAGGCCTTGAGGGGAAACTTTACTAGGAGCAGCTGAGAAGAAAGGAGGAGACTGAGGTGAGACCTCATTACTGTCCTTAACATCCTCACAAGGGGCAAGTGTGACCAGTGACAGAACTTGAGGAAATGGCATGAAGCTGAGTCAGGAGAGGTTTATGTTAGATAGCGAGAAAACTTTTTTCACCCAGAGGGTTGCTGGGCACTGGAACAGGCTCCCCAGGGAAGTGGTCACAGTACCACACCTTCATGAGTTCAAGAAGCATTTGGACAATGCCCTCAGGAACATGGTGTGATTCTTGGGATGTCCTGCACAGGGCCAGGAGTTGTACTTAATGATCTTGATGGGTTGCTTCTAACTCAGTATATTCCATGATTCTGTGTTCTCAGTAAAAAATTCAAGAAGCAGCATCTCAATGAAGGTAGAATTGAACAACTTTGACCTTGAAGAATCAAAGGTATTACAGGATTTCCCTACAGAAAGTTAGTGTTGTTTACCCTGTGTTCCATGATTTGTCCTGAAAAAATTCTGCGTGTGAGAATTATGCGTTTAAAACAGAGATTTTAAAATAGAGATTTCACCGTGAAACAAGAGGGATTGTCACAGGGGCCAAAATCACTAGCTCATCAAGGGAAGGGTGCGACAGCCAAACCAGCCAGCTGTTGACACACGACTTGATCCGCCGTGTCAGAACAGTACAGATACTGCGATTCCGTTGCCTTGAGGACGACAGAGGAAAAGGATTCACCGCCCTGAGCCCCTGGTGCCGCTCGGCAGGAGCTGCTCCCGGGGGCAGCCGGCCCGCACGCCGCGGCAGCGTTGCCTGGCACCACAGAGGGCCCCTGGGGCCCCCGACCAAAGCGGGAACCCGCCGGGGCGCCTAGGAGCGGCGTGACCGTCTCCCCTGCCCCCTGCTCCGGGGGACGGAGCTGCCCGGAGGAGGAACGAAGTGCCCTCTGCGACATGTCCCGGCAGGACCGGGCGACCCCGCCCCGTCGCTGAGGAGTTGCACCTTGCCGGTGCAGCGCACCTCGCCGGCGGAAGGCGCAGCCCGGCAGGGTCTGGGCCGCCGTTGGGGCACACTGAGGCTCCTCAAAGGCCCGGGGTTGCTTCGCTGCTTCCGCGCCTCCGCAACCCGCCCGCAATCTCGGCTCCGCACTCCGGCTGCCGCCCCCGCCGCGCTGCCACGTCCCCGCCCGGCGGGGCCAATGGGCGGCGGCGCCAGGTGTGTGTTACCTGCACCACGTGGGCCGGGGATGGGCAGGTGGAGCCGCGGCCCCGCGCAGAAAAGCTCGCAGCCATTGCACCTTTCCCAGGGGTGCAGTTGGTGTGGGAGCGGCTGCAACCCACCTCGGGGAGAAGGGGGTGGGAAAGGGGAGGAAGCTGTGCGCCTCCCCCACGCCAGGTCCCTGGGGAGTGAGCCTGCAGCTGGGGGTTCTGCCGCTTGGGTCTCGCTTGGAAGCGCCTGGGGCAAGGAAAGTTTCCGGCTTCTTCTCTTTCCCCCCTCCTTCCTTTCCTCCTTTTTCTTTCTCTCCTTTTTATCCTCTCTGCTGGGCCGGTGGCACCATGACGGCGTCTCCCGACTACCTGGTGATTCTCTTCGTGACCACGGCGGGCACCAACGGGGCAAGGTTGGGCTCAGACGAGCGAGAGCTGCTCCAGCTCCTGTGGAAAGTGGTCGACCTGAGGAGTAAGGAGGTATTTTCACCCGGCGGGGGAGCACCCCGACCTGCTGCTCCCCTTGGCGCCTGCCATGCTGGATGCGGGCAGGGCGGTCTCGGCGCTGGGCTGGTAATGGGTGTCCCAGGCTGGAGCAAGCTCTGGTGGAGGGTAGGGGCTGGTGCTGCAGGTGGGGACCTCCAGCCCGGAGAGCTGACTCACCCCCTCCTCTGCTTTCTCTGGAGCTGGGGCACCTGCATGACGTACTGGTCCGGCCTGACCACACAGAACTGACGGCTGAGTGCCAGGAGATCACCCAAGTGGATGTGGAGAGCCTGGCACTGGCTCCACCGCTGGAGCAGGCATTGAGACAGGTGATATCCAACAACTGGCTGCTAAGTGCTGGTGTCCTTCGGGAGCTCCCCCATGGGGTAGAGGTGGTATCGTCATCTGCTTATCCCCACCATCAGAGCAGTGGAGCCTGGTACAGGAGCACCACAAACGTGTGTGGACCAGGAAGCCTGTATACGTAGGGCTTTGTGGGCATTTCTCCCTTACCTTTTCCTTATTTGCCTTGGGAGGAACTGAACCCCCAGAGAGGAAACTTAGGGTCAGCTGTTTCCCTACCTTGCTCTCCTGCCATGCCGGACCCTAAGTGAGTCTCAGCTGAGGGTGAGCCCTTATCAGTGTTGGAAGAAGCCAATCTTTGGTGTCCCCTGTTAAGGCTTGTGCTTGTCAGTCCTAGGAAAGTGATGGTACTGAAGCCTCTGGATTAACAAGGAAGGTAGGGCTGAAAGCCTGTCTTCTTTCCAATATGCTTGAGTGCCCTGTCTGAAAAGGTCTTCTGCCCCAGTACTGTCTCAGCTCTCTGCAATCAGCTTTGTCTCATTGCAGTGCTCTTGAAGATCTTGAAAAGGATTTTTTTCTGTGATGTGGGCTGTCTGTGTAGCCATATCTCATTAAAAGGGGAAAAAGGGGTTGTTTTTGTGTGAAGAGATTTATCATGGAAGTTAACATGTGCTCAGCTAGTAAGAAACAAATCTACAGAAGTGAAGGAGTAGGCCTATGTGAAAAGGAATTCCAGCTCTGTGTTCCTGCTGCCCAGGAATAACATGTTACCAACTGATGGCACTGCTTAGTGGAGCCACTCTGATCTCTTTAACATGTATGTCTTTTCTTGTTCCTGCCAACAGTTTAATCAGTCTGTGAGCAATGAGCTGAACATCGGTGTAGGTACTTCTTTCTGTTTCTGTACTGATGGACAGTTGCACATTAGGCAAGTTCTGCACCCTGAAGCTTCCAAAAAGGTAGGTAGTTGTAGCTTAAGTTTGACTCTTAATGTGCTTTTTATGATTTCTTGCAAAACAAATCAACTTCTCTTTAGTATGAGGGTGTCTCCTCACAACCATAGCACAAACATTGCTCATATGTTAATGTGCTTACCAAGCTAAAGAGCCTGTCTGTGTGGAAGGCATATACAGTGCCCTGTCCTTATGTAGCTTTGAGATGCCTTTTTAAGTTAAATCAGAAGGAAGATGCTCTTAAATGTTTGAGAAAGGAGCAATGTATTGGCAGTACTTGTAGCTTCTACAGGGTTAATAGGTGGGATTTGGGATTGCTGCTAAATAATTAACAACCTTAATCATAAACTATCTTTTGAAATTTTACATTCATGCCTAGCTATAGCAACTTTCCATCTTTCTGTATTCAGTTGACACTCCAGGGGCAGTGTTTGTATTTGTTAGGAGCTGAACAGCAGTTTGAGGCAGACTATGAGTGACGATTAGTCCCGTAGTCTAGAGCTTTCCATAACTTCAGAGTTGTGAAATCACTAACAGTGTTATGAAGCCCTGCCTGCTTTTCATTAGTGATAGGGTTGCAGCAATGTATGAGTCTCTCTAGTTCTGAAATAACTGCCTCAATATTAATAACACCTCATTTTGTGGTTTGGTATGAACATGCATTGCTCTGTAACTGAGTTGTTCAGCTCCTCTCATTGTACCTGACTTTTGTGCCCATCGGTTTGCTGCTTCATCTTTGAAGGGGCACTGCTGCAAGTCTGTGCTGTTACAAAAATGATACTGAATGAGCTTGGTGGTAATACCTGTTTGTGTTTTAAGTATTTATAGCTTTGAAGGCTTAGAAGAGAAACAGTGAGCATTATTCACAGTGAAGGGACAGTTCTTATATATGTAACTTGTCTTCTATGACATATAACATGAGAAAATGTGGAAACAGGTTTCTAAAAGACTTTCTTCTTGGCTAATGAAGTAAAACTTGTCATCCATTTAAATGATGTTGATTGAAGAAGGGACACATCCTAGTTATTTAAGTTGGTTTGATGTTGGGGATCCTATTTCTATATCATCACAGGGTCACAGACAGGAGTCAAATCTTCATCAAAATCTTCTGTTGCTGTTTTGTTAAGAATTGTTTGTTGGAAATTTGCTCTGTGCTGCCTGTAGATTAAGTAAACCAGATGCTTATGAGACTTGTAATAGTTTTTTGATGAATATCCTAATGCAGGGATTGGAGTGTGGGATAACTAAAATCCAAATAGGCAGAAATCTCTAGGCTCTTGAGAAGATCTTTATTTCTAAAATATCCATTCTGAACCCATCCAGTAACTCTTGGTATTCAGAGAATGAATTGGCATCAGCCATTCCAAAAGAACATAAATGAAGTATGGAACTTCATTTTACATCAAGGAAGAAAATCATGCTAAAACTAGAGTAGGAAACGTTGGCAAGCTCATCTACATTTTCATAAGTCTTTAAAGGGTATTGTTTGCCTAGTGCACCTGTCCATATGCTAAGATAAGCTCTAATGTTCTCAAAGCAGAACTTGTTTTAGAGCCTAAGCTTCTTTCTTTGGGCTCCCTAAATGTGCTTTCACATCGGCTGCTGTCTGTTATAATGCCAACATGCTAACTAGTTGGTAAAACCCAGAAAGCCTTTATGTGTAGTCTAAAAAGGCCTTGCAGGCAACAAACAGCCAAAAGGAATATGAAGTATTCTGTCTGGGGTGAAGAGCTAACTGAAGGAGTAAGGGTTTGCATTGGTTTCAACAGCTGGCCCCAACACTTCTTTGTGTCTTCTCCTTTCCATTCCCAAAAAATTTAAAAGCATGTGGTGGGGCAAGGAGGGTTTCATTGACTTCTAGTGGGATACATAACGTGCTTCTGGCTTTGTATGCTGCAGTTAAAGCGGTTACCATGGACTGACAACCTCTGCACCGTGTCAAACCCTCTTCTACACAGCCAGATTTTTTGTTGGTCTTTGTTTGTTGGGAATAAATATTTGGACTATTCTCTGAAAATAGCTTTTTCTGTAAACTAAAATATCTGCTAGTCTTGCAAAATTTGCTGGATTCTACAAACTGAACTGACTACCCTCTGGCTTTATATGGTTAAACTTTTGATCAAGAATTGATGATAAATGTTGCAATGGGAGGCATTTGTTTTTCTACATATATATTGGATTTGAAGCTCTAGTAATAATGGCAAATGTTTTTCTGGCAGTGCTAAAGCATATATTTCTTATTAAACAATATAAAGAGAAAGTTGTTCAACCAAAAAATTTATGAATGTACTTACCTGGCTAAGAAGGGCTGTGTGAGTTTCTCTGTAGCAAAGTCTGTTTGTGTTCCCTACATCTTATACAGAAATTGTTAGAAAGTTTGGTATCTAGACACAAAGTAAGTTAAACTCACCCTGACGGTGGTTACTTTGTTTCTTTTATAGAATATTTTACTGCCTGAATGCTTCTACTCCTTTTTTGACTTGCGGAAAGAGTTCAAGAAGTGTTGCCCTGGCTCACCTGAAGTTAGCAAACTCGATGTTGCAGCCATGACAGAATGTATCCTTTTAACAGTGATGGTGTCTCTGCTGCTGTTACAGTCTTGGCTGAATTTTAGGACAGAGGTGCATGAGTAATGCTTGCAACACATGTTTAGGGGTGGTATAACTTTAATGAGTGACTCGGAGCTGTGTACTGAGTTTTCTCACAAAGATAAAGCATATGAGGGTGAATGCTTCCATGAAGAAAATCCTGTATTTTTTCTTGACTTCTGTATGTTTTCTTTACCATCTTAATAGTTGTCTCTCTTTAAATGTCACAGTTTAGTGTAACCAGCATATTTTTTTCAAATTGCTGTTGTGAATTGTAATATTAAAGTTAGGGGTTTGAGTTTCATTGGATTGATGTTTATTTTCTTCTTAGGCAAGAGCAAATGTTGGGAGACCACTTTAATTTTCAGGAGAGGAAATGGTTGTTCTTGATGCGACCTTGTAGTGAATCTCTAACACAGGAAAGACTCTAAAACAGGGATGCTGTTGGAACATGTGGTATTCAGTCTCCTAGATGGTGCATGTGCTGCACCTCGCAGGGTGAGGCTTGGCTGGCACCAAATGCCATCAGTAGTATGTTTCCATTTTCAATGATAGGGATGTCTAAAATTACTTTCTGAATAGTCTAAAGTGGTCTGTAATCCTGTCCTGTCTGGCTCGTTCCTAGTCTGAGTTTGAGAGCTGAAGCTGTGATTTGGCTGTGCCTTCTTCCTTGCTTCCCTGGCAGTCTCCCCTCTTGCTACAAGCTTCAGTCCTCATCCCAAAAATATTCTTGGACACAGAGCTACTGAGCTATTGAAGTAGTGGTCACAAAAGTCAGGTACCAAGGAGGAATAAAGGAATTTGAGGGGTTTGCATTTGTTATTAGTGGTTGATGTTGCTGCTTTTGTTTTTAATAGCTTTTCCTCTGGTTTGCATATTGTTGCCATTAAGAGATGATGTCTGTGGCTTCAGAATTATTTTGGCCTTTCACTGCAAGACTAGTATACCCTGGGCTTTGTATCTGTTAGGGATATAAAATACACATATGGGGTGGATTTTTGTGTTTAACCATTCTGCTCTGCTTTGCTATCTGTAAATTAAGATTAATCTCTGCTAGTGAAGGGGCAAAAATTATTTCTCCCTCTACTCTGAAGGAAAGTGGTACATTTAGAGTAGGAGTCTGAATCTTTATGTAGAAAAGTGAAATAAATGCTGTGGTGCATAGAAATTGGATGATGGAGACTTCTTAAAATTATGGTCAAAAACTCACTACATTGTTTAGGGAATGCTTTGACATGATCTGGAGAAATTAAAGACGATGAGCTACTTCAGCTGTTTCAGAGAGTTGCCCTTTGTTTCTGCTTATGTGAATGTCTGGGGTATGTCTTTCCACTGTGGAAGGAGCTGAATGTAGCTACCTGGAGTGCCATTGCTCAGCTAAGGCCTGGTGATGGACTGTGTGTTCCCTGCCTGCTGGGAGAGGGGGGCAGAGCACCCTGTGTTACCTGACTGTCAGGAAGTCCCTAAAGAATCAGTGCTACCTGAGGGTAGTTTTGGCAGCTGCCAATAATATTTTCTCCAGCCTCCTAGAAGCTTAGTCAGTCTACCCAAATGAACTCAAATGAACTCAGCTTGAGTCTGTGTTCTGGATAAGAAATGCCTCTTAAAGTATATAAACCTGAACTTCATTCTGGTCTTACATTTATTTTTGTGGCTTATCTTGTTTTGTAACTGCTGAGGCTCTTATTTGTAAACTTGCTATGTTTATGCAACATGGCTGAAATCAACTGTGTCTCTCCCCTATTATTGTGTGAGAGTGTGGGAGCAGATGATGTGGAGACCAGAAAAAGTAAAACATTTTTTTTTTCTTTTATTGACAAATATGATAATTTTGTTTCTCCTCAGCTTGCTGAAATGTATCAACTTAATCTCCTCAGTGTCAGAAGCTGTATATGTTAATTGCACTTGGAGACCATATACATGTATGTGTTACTTGGGATAAAAGGATTGTTTAAGCAGGTGCTGAGTCTAAAGACTAGTTCCAGAAGTTGTATGCAGAGTTGTTTAGTTTTCTTCCTTCATGTATGGATATGCTGGGGTGGGGGACAAAAAACAAAATCAGAAACAGGTGCCGTACGTTGAGAAGAAGCTGCAGATTAGCTCATAGAATCTGACCAAGCTCTTTTTATTCTTGTAGAAAGTGCAGCTGCTCGGCCTCATAGCTAAAGAGAGTGTGTTAATCTTCCAAGATTTCTGCCACAGAAACTGTACTGTGCCAGATACATTAGCATTTGGTGAGGATAGAAGGTTTTCGTATGGAGCTAAGGTATTGGCTAAACATTCAAGAGATCTGGATTTACAGACTGGTGGAAGCAGGAGTAGAATGATTTTTGGGCACATCCCTTCACATACTTACATCTCCATTTATCTGTGTCGAAGATGGTTGTGATTATTAAGAGGAAACTTCTATGATATTAAATAGTTAGGAGAAAGCTGGGTATTAATCCACAGTCATTTAAGTTATTAAAGTCTTCAAAAGCTTTTTTTTTTTATGGGTCACTTTTGATTGAACAACAAGTTACAAGCAAATGGGGAATGTACACTACTGCTCCCAGCTGTCAGGGAAGATAACTTCCTGGTGCACAGTCAATTCCAGATCCAGATCCAATATTTCAGTATACAGCACACTGGATTGTTGGTGCTTGGCTGTGTATTTCTTGCAGACAAGGCAAACATAATATTGAAAAAGAGCACAGTGATAATAGACTGAATAGCTGGCTGGGTTATTCTTCCTTTAGAAAGTACTTTGTGGACTTACTCTCTCAGGAAGCGACTTGAAACTTGTGTACAGCAATGAAACCATGCCAAACCCAAGAACTCAGGTGAAAACTTTACGACTCTTTACTCCTAACCCCTGCAAGAAGTTACACATTTCACAAAAAACAGCCACTTATTTCTTTTAGTTAAAGGTAAAGCAATGTTTAAAATCCTATGAAATTCAAGGGACCAAGGCAGAACTGAGACTAGTAATAATTATCTGAGTGCTACTGCTGCCTAACTCATGGTGTGAAACAGTTCTTGTGTATGAGACAGTTTTCTGGCAGACTCTGCCAGAGTTGTGTAAGTGTAATGACAGCAGGACAATTATGAAAAATTTTGAGTAACAAAACTTGAGAGGAGTGATCAAGTTCCAGCAGAGAAAAGAACTTGAGTCTGTCTACTTTTTTTTTTTCAATATGTAAGGATAAAAAAGGAGGAGGGTTGTTCTTGTACCCTCTGTACCTCCCATACTTGCTACACTTCTTGATTTGCAAAGCTTGCTGAGCCAGTTTTCACCCTGTGAGTGCCTTCAGGGTGGAGTGAATAAAGCTTGCATGACTATTCCTATTAGGTTTGCAGAAGACTCATCCTTTGCCTCGAGATTGGGTGTGCAGAAGCCATTAAATGGCAAATAGCTCTTGCTTCCTCCAGTACTTGGTTTGTTCCAGTCACTGCTGAACTGGATTTCTGAGGATAACTTCTTGCTAGAAGTATCTGCCAATGTTGTCAGTAGAAACTCAGGGGCACTCTAGAACAGCTTTTTTAATATGCTGGATATTGTAGTATTGAAACTTGATTTGTTGGGGTTTTATTGTTTCGTTTGCTTTTGTTTTTTTTACCTGGGTGTCTTGGAAACAATAATGTGGAGTACAACTATAACCAATAGTGCTTAATTCTGGCAATAAAAAGCCCATAATTGGATATTAGCTGAGAATCTTGGTTATTGCTATTTGTATTTCCTGTGATAGCACTCAGGAACGGGGTAATATTATATTACCTTTATGCAAAGTGTTATGTAGAAAGATGTCTAAAGGGACTTAAATAAGAAACAGAGGAAAGGGGAAAGGATTAGTGCAGAGCACAATTGCAATGCTGTTTTGTGTCATCTCAGGTTATTTGTTCAATGAGAAAGGAATTAAGAGGCAGTGGGAAGGAATAAGTCTTGAAGGGCACTGACAGTGAGTGAAGCTGTGGTGATGCACCTGAGGAAATGATTTAGAAATTTCTTCCATGTTAGAGAGGCCACTCTAATATAGAATACCTTTCCTTCCTGCTCCCTTTAACTTGCTGAGTATTGCAGGAGGTGGTACCACAGCAGCACACCAAGATTAAGTAGCTCCTTGTTTCCCATCCTGCTTTGAGACTGTCTTTTGTTTGTTGCTTCATTAAGAATATGCGTATGGATGCTACTGCATATAGTAGCTTTGGACAGCCATGTCTGGTTTCTAACACTTCTTTAAATGTGGATTGTCCATTGCAATTATCTTTCTCCAGTTGCCCAGGAGAGGCATCCTTTAAATATAAATGTACAGAGACACATGTGTGGTCTCCTATCCCTTCACAGAACAAGGAGTAGGTTTTATAGATTATTTCATTAATATTTTTTTCAAGTACCATAATTTCTAGTGCTTCTGTCTATAGGAGTCTGCCTCTGTGAAGTCAGTCTTGTTAGTTAGAATACAAATTTTCACTTAGCATGCTCTTTACACATGCAGAAAACTATCAATTTTCTTCTCCAATCTTGCCTAAAAGCTGTGCTTTTAACTAATCAGAGGTGAAGGTGTAAGGTTATGCCTGCAATAATGATGACTTTCTTCCTTTCCTCCACTGTGTTTATATTTCTCTAGAGTTTGGCACAATTGACTCCCTGTGTCTTACAGCTGGTACCAGCTTCTCTTGGCACTAGAGCATTTTTAGGAACTACTTCCCCTGTGGATCACTGTCTTTAGAAAACAGTTTCACTGAAGAAAATTATTGTAGGGTGGGGTAGTTGTTAGTTTTCCTTGTGTGATGGTCTTTCTTCAAATTCCTGGCCCTTTCATATTGCTGCATTCCCCTCTCTGAATGCTGATCACTTACAGGGATCTTTGGCTCAGCACAAAGGAAATATCGAAATGTCTTTTCAGTTCTGACAGCACAGTCTAACAGCCAAGCACATGTGTATGCATGTTCCTTGCTGGAATAGCTATTGGAACTCCTGCCCAATTTCTCTTGACTTTTGACAGAGGAAACACATTTCCAAAATCTTCATAAAACTCGGTCAGGCAAGACCAGGCTTCCAACACCTGCACCATCAGCAGCTTCTGCTTCCCTATATGAATAGCAGAGGCTCTGCACAAGCCCAATGTGGAGCTGTTAGCTGCTACAGGGAAGGAAGGGAGGAGAAACACTACTCTACTCTTGTACACAAGGTGCACAGAAACATCTGTGTGGTGCTGCTTAGGCACCCTCTCTGTCAAGGAGTTTTTTTCCAACCCCTCTTTCCCAGGGGCAGAGGAGGAGGTGAGCTTGAGTTTGTTTAAAGCTTAGGAAGAGAGACTGCAATGAAGAAATTTTTTGTTGTCATAAATAGTTGTGATCTCTTAAACCATGCTTTGGGGTTGCTTAGGGTTTTTGGCTTGGTTTTTAAGAAAACTAGTTAATATTCTCAGTACTTTATCCCAAAGAAGGTACCAGAAGGGGTAGGGTAAAAGCAATGACTAGCAAACCATTTATGGTCAAGCAGTTGGAGGGGAGGAATCACTGGTTTAAGTATTCTGGTTTTTAAACTAAGATAATTGACTTAAGCTTCAAATGTTCTTCCAAGACTAAGCTTCATCCTCTCACATTCCATACTCCAATGCATGCCTAAAACCAACAACACCTCAAAATCAAATTAGCCTCAAGTGTATTGTGTTGGCACAGCAGCTTTCCTTTCCTTGCTGTGGAAGAAAAATGCATTAATTCAGTTCAAGTTATTTTTCATCTTGCAACAAGACAACTGTTAAACAATTTTTTAAAAATCTGTTTTGTAGAACTGACTTGCAGTCATTCTACAAATAACCGGGAAGACTTTATCTCACAAAGAAATTTGTGCTGGTTTACCTGTTGATGAGATGATACAACAAAGCTGGTATGAGGTGTTTGTTTCTAACAGAAACAGTTTTGTTCCCTGCACTTCATGTAGGCATCTGACAACACAAATATTGCTCAGCTTTAGGTGGAGAAAGCAGGTTTCCTCTTAAGAGGGAAAGCTATCTTGGACTATGAGGCAACCTTTGAATATCATAATGCAGGCTCTGGAGCATTTGAAATGTGTTTAATGTAGTCTGGGAGGATGTGGGCAACTTGGCTGTTTTCAATATGTTGCATTACTGTACCTCCATGTCAGGATGAGTCTTGTTTAAGAAACTCTAATTTTTGCTCTGAAGTCTTGATGCAAACTGATAAGGCAAGTAAAAAGTGCAATGCCTTTTCCCACATTTCCTTATTTCTTGTTCTGTTCTTAATTATTTTTTTTACCTTTCAGTCCTCAAAGAAAGTGAATGAAAAAGACCTTTTTAAAAATTTGCTTCATAAATAATGGAGTAGAGTTGCAAGTAATCTTACAGTCTGGTAGCCTGGTGTTGGAGAGGCGCAAATATGATGGAAAGCAGGAGATACCATAGTTAACTCTGTTTACGATTGTCTGAAAGAAGATGGTACATACAACTTAAATTAACCTCCCTTTATGAATGTGGGGTCATTTTTTTTTTTTTGTCTTCCTATACCCTTTTTAGGACAGGGAACTTCCTGCTCTCTATTGCAGTCATTTCCAAAATCCTTCAGACTGAAGCTATGGGTGGTGGAGCTCTGTTTTACCTCTTGACAAAACATGAGTGATGGACTCTTAACAAGATTCTCAAAATGCTTCTGTGCAACAGCACAAAACTTGGGTTATAACTTCTAATAGGCAAGGTTTAGACGAGGTGTCATTTATGTGTTTTGTTGAAGTGGTAAGATACTTATTCTACTTTGGGATTTACTTGGTCGAAAAGCATGTGGTATATCCCTCCATTTCTGGAGCTTTTAGTTAATTGTTTGCTTCTTTTCCTTCCCCAAATCTTCCCCTGAAAATTAAAGAGGATGTTAATTGAAGAGGACAGGGCTCCAGCCTCTTCCACATGCAGAAATGTATCAGTCAAATATACATATTCCATGGACATATTAAATATATATCCTTATTGTGGGGTCTCATGTCCCCAGACACTTTCTAGATTGACCTTACACTCCCACAGGTGGCAGTAGCTGGAGGCCAAGGCAGAGCAGCTAATGTATCCCAGCAGGAAAATAGATTAAATCTTCCCCTGAGAAGCAACATGCCATCAAGCATAACACAATAGTGTGTTGCTCCAGCAGGAAACCAATTAGAAATCTTTTTGGTGATGATTGACTTAACTCCAGCAAAAAGATTTAAATCTTGACAAGAACAGTCCAGCGTTTCCCTATGGAGCTTCTCAAGTTGAAGACATGGGGAATATTATTTTAACATTAATATCTGAACCATACAGTAAGTGATTATGATGAATGGGTTTTCTTTGTTCCTTCTTTGGTTTTGCTGCCTGTTCTGTACATTGATAAAATAGGAAATAACTTGTGCTGTATTTCATAGATCACCGATTTTCAGATCCAGAAAGGGTGAACTACAAATTTGAAAGTGGGCCTTGGTAAGTACTTCCTCCCTCTTCTTGTTGCACATGTTTAAACCCCCACCACTTCTTGTTTAATGTTACTGGTTAGATAAGCTGTACTTCTCTCTATTCCTAGTATGCAGATAGCTGTTACCATTATATTTATTTACCTTGCCACTGCTATGGGACTCTATTAGATCCTTCAAGTGGGAAAGGGAACAGAGAATCTATGATCAGATGCAAGCCTATTTTCTTGTTAGGCTTCAGTGTTGCCTGTTAGCTGCTGATAGTTCTGTGTTCTGCTAATAAGTGCTTATAATGGGTGCTAAGTGTGTTGTGCTATTAACAAAGAATGTAAGCAGTGTTTCAGAAATAATCATATTAGTTACTAGCTCTTGCACTCTTCCTGCAACTTACTACCCGGGTACTGCATGTACATCATTTTTTTTTAATAGGGAAGAAACATTTTCAGAAAGATATTGTGCCAGAAATACTGTGCTACCACTCAGTTGTTTAAACTATGGTGGTTCTTATTCCCAAATATGTTTTAAACATAAAGCTTTACCTGTTTTTGATGCCTGCTTTGTTGCTTGGGTGGTTGTTGGGGGTTTTTTTTGTTGTTTTTTTTTTAATGTAACTGCATTTTTTCTATGTATAAATACAGATTTTTCTCAGTGGTTTCCTTGATGAACTCTCTGCAATATCACAAGATACTGGTGTTAAACTGACCTTATTTATAGTCCTATCTTGCACAAACCCTTACTTCCCTCTTTCAGATTAAGGATCTGTCATAATGGTAGATGATGCTTATACTTTTGAGTCAAAAGAAGTAAGAAAAAATGCAGCATTGGCAGAAAATATCCAGAGAGATTAGCTCAGGGGCTATGTTCAGCCTTGTTATAAGCTTTTTTGTTTTCACTAACAAAAATCTGGGATGAGGTGGAAGACGCACATTTTGAGATGAGAAGTACAGAACTACAAGGCAAGGGGGAGTGGTTTGAGACAGACAGCTACAGAAAGGCCACCTGAGAAATTAATATGCGAGTGAGAAACATGACCCTCCAGGCTTACCACAGCCCTTTTGTATGGGGGAGTCTTCTACTACTGAACAACACTTCATCTACTTAATCAATCACTTAAGCTCTTCCATGCAAAAAAGCTGTTCGTGCATTAGCCAGAAAGGCAGGCATGGGTAGCTGTGAGCGTTTTGTTGTACTTGACACTTTCAAGAAGTAAGAGAACAAAAGAGTCTGCAGTAATGACCAATTAAACCTGGCTTTCTGTGGCTGAGCTATTCCCGTGCTAAGCAGCCAATGTAGCCTTTAGCTATATTAGTCTCTAGTAGCACAGTGATGGCCTGAACCAGCAATGTTAAGGCACAGCTCTTCAGGCCGGAGTCCTGTGTGTGCTGAGTACAGCCCTGAAAAAATTTGATCTTGGCTTGTGACTGGTTCTTATACCCTGTCACAGTAGAAAGAATAAGCACTAATCTCTGTTATATCTAATTGTCCTGCTTCAATTTCTACCTAGCTAGATTAGAACAGCAAGTTCTTGATTTTTATACCAGTAACCCTCTTCAGATAATGGAGAAGCACAAATGATGTCAGGAGAGGGAAGTAAATTGAGAATATGATTAAAGAGATGACAGCTCAAAGAGCAAATGCAGGGAAGGGGCAACTTAACAAAGCAAACTTTCCCTTGGAGAGACTTGTACAGTGGCTTTCAATTGCTGTGTGTCTTAGGATGGTGGTGGCACTTGGGCCTCGTTGCCTTGGCAATGCCATCCAGCAGACATGGAGCAGGGACAGAAGCCTGTGCCTGGTGTACAAATGACAAGCAGACAGGGTGGTGTGTGGCAGATACTAGAGGCAGATGTCTCTGCATTACTACTTCTTTCTGTGCCTACAGCAGCAAGATGGAACTTGTGGATGACAATGCTGTTATTCGAGCAAGAGGATTGCCGTGGCAGTCATCTGACCAGGACATAGCACGATTCTTCAAAGGTCTAAACATTGCCAAGTTAGTAGCTAAGAATTTACTTGTACATTTGTAGCTCTTCAGTTGCATAGGTCATGGAGTTTGATTTCTTGATTTAATTCTTGCAGAGGGGGTGCTGCACTCTGTCTCAATGCCCAAGGCAGGAGGAATGGGGAAGCTCTTGTGAGGTTTGTAAGCGAAGAGCACAGAGATCTGGCGCTACAAAGGCACAAGCATCACATGGGGAACCGATACATAGAGGTGTGTGACATGATGGGCTTGGAAATCCTCTTAAAAGGAATACAAAATACATGCCAATCGTGTGTTCCTTTTTTTTTCCCTTTAGGTATACAAGGCAACAGGTGAAGACTTCCTTAAAATTGCAGGAGGTAATTTTTAGGGGATGAAAAGGGATGGTTTGGTCCATCAGCATCTCTAACTTTTGTCTTCAAACTGTTCCTGTTGAATGTGGTCCTTTTTTCTGTCTTTGAACAAGTAGTTGACTTGTATACTATGTATTCTGCTAGCAGCAGTCCAAGATGTTCCATGATTTATCTATCCCCCTCTCTCTTCCACATTCTTGCCATTTTCAAGTGGCCTGTCAATCAGGATTTGATTGGGCAAAGTGATCTTGTATATGAACTTAATTTGTTAGGTCATCTTCATAATAGTGGGAATATAAATGCTATTGATTGCTGGAAAAATGAAACCAGAGTAGTTTTTCAAAACAAGGTAATTGCTGCTGCTGTGGAGGCTTGCACATAAAAACAAACAGATATCACAGTGTAAATACAAGAGATTTATGGAACTGATTTTCTTCAAATCAAATCTTTGCCTGAAACTTAATGGGGAGGATTTAGGGGAAATGCTTATTTAAGGGGAATCTTGAAATATTTGCTGATAATTGAAAGGTTGCAAAATTTGCTTTTCAAACTCTCTCTTAATCTCTTTTCCTCCTCTTTGTCTGCAAGCAGACAAAATTTGAATTAAGAACCAATAAGCTGTTTTATCTCCAATACTGCTTTAAGGTCCTTGTTGCTTCCTGACAGATTTGGGCTGGGGTTTGTAGGTGACTAACTGGATGTCTGAGATTGAAGCTTCAGAGTGGGAGAGGCTGTTAAGCTGTCAACTACACAGCTAACTGATAGGCTTGGTAGTAGTTATACCATTCAGACTAAAGGCACAGACACTGTACGGTGACACTCATGAAGAATGGTGCATGTCTGGTACAACCAGACTTTGCAGACTAAGAGAGCTGTAAATGAAAGGACTGTATTGACATATGAATTTGGTTAGCAGCTACCTATGATTAAGGTAGTGTTAGTAGCATCACTGGTCTTCTAAAGGTGCACTGAAAGTAGAATTGGCAGACTTTGACAGTTCTATCGGGACAGGATGAAATCCCTGAGCTGTTTTCAACATGCCCTTCCAACTTTCTTTCCTATTATATTGTTCTGGGTATGTGGTTGCCATATATTATGGCTCCAGAGCATGCTGAACATATTCCCAAGTTAGAAAGACAAGGGGGCATGGTAGGACAGGTTCTGCTCACACAAGAGACTGACAGACTGTGCTTTCCTTGGACGTTGAACATTGCAAGTACTTCCTATTTTTCCTTTGACTAAAGATTAATCTCCTGTAAATGATGGAGTAACATTATTATACTTTAATGGAAGGTGTCCTATATGATATATCAAGTTTATCAGAGGGTCGTCTTTCCTGACTTCAGAGACAAATGTTGTTCTACCTGCTTAAAAACTGCCTGTGGAGTTATGCCTGTGGAGTTATTACATGGTTGCCTAGACTGAAGTGCTTCTGTACTTTTTCTTGTTAAAGGTACTTCCAATGAGGTTGCACAGTTCTTGTCGAAAGAAAACCAAGTGATTGTCAGGATGCGAGGTCTTCCTTTCAATGTAACGACAGAAGAAGTGCTGACTTTCTTTGGCCAGCACTGCCCTGTAACAGGAGGAAAGGAGGGAGTCCTGTTTGTCACTTACCCTGACAGCAGGCCAACAGGAGATGCCTTTGTCTTGTTTGCATGTGAGGAATATGCACAAAATGCACTGAAAAAGCACAAGGATTTGCTGGGGAAAAGGTACATTGAACTCTTCCGGAGCACTGCAGCGGAAGTTCAGCAGGTAGGTGCAAGTTTTTCAAATGTTGGCTTCTTGTAGTCCAAACTTCTATGCTGGCAGTAGAGGAAGCAAATAATACTTGGCCATGACTTGAAAGCTTCTTTTATCTTTTCTCACTCTTGACTCTTGCTGGAAGGAGTATTGTCTGAATTTTCATGAGACTTTACTCTCTTGAATTGTAAGATCTTATGGTATAGGATGTTCTCAATCATATACAAACCTTTGGGGTTATCGTTTCCAATAGCTTTGTAAAATGTGAATGTGGGTCTAGTGCTTTACGCTACATATTCTGAATTTGACCAAGTCCAATGACAGACTATTCAGAAGGAGTGTTTAACAACAAATCTTGAGCTAAAAGATTGATCTTTAGTCATTGACACAAAAAAGCAAAGCCTTTTGATGTAGTGGTCCTCTCCAGAGTAATGTATCTGAAGAATTCTACAAATTGTCTTTAAGGGCACATCTCTGCCATCTTCTGCAAGCACAGGCTACCTAGCAGAGGGTGGAAGGACTTTGAAGAGTCTAGATTAACAGGGCTTGGTGGACCATTAATTGCAGCTAAACTGTCAGGGAAAAGAAGTAGAGCAGAGAGGACTGTTTAAGTCTCCAAGAAAGATTTGCAGAGCTTCAACTGAGGTAAATGACTTCTAGACATTATCATCTATGATGCAAACCATAGTCATATCATCATAACCAAGAAATGATGCAGCTCTGTTCTCCCCAATATGTAGATACTTCAGTGCCTTGTTTAAAAGGTGACATTAATGATGAGAAGGGAGAGCTGGCAGTGCTCACTCTTGTCATTGCATTTTTCTCAAGTACTCTCATATGTTTCTTTGTTTAGTGAAGCCTTCTGATAGCTGTATAAATGCAAAATAATCTTAATCTTGCCTAGAGAGGGTTCAGGAGGAGTGATTAAATATTCAGGGAACTTTTCCCTGATGGGGTTTTGTTGTTAAAATTATTAACAAGAAATCTCAAAGTGTAACTGTCCTGAGTACTATGACTCAGTAATGCTCCTAATGTTTCTCACATGGACTATGGCAGGCACAGTTAGGGATGTGTGGTAGTGAAATGTCCTTCTAGTTTCCAAATATTACTAAAGTTTTGCAGAGAAGATATTTTTGGCTAGAGGTGTCATCATGGCTCTGTAGATGGTAGAATGTTTTAGGATAGTTTTACAATAAAAATACGGCTTTTGTGTTCTAAGATCTCTATTGAGAGTTGCATTAACTGTTCAAGTAAATTTCCCAAAATAAAACTGTTTTTCAAGAAAAAAAATCCAAAAATTTTTAAAACAATAGAATGACTATAAAAGTGTGCTAGATTCTGAGCTTAAGCCACAACACAGTGCTTAGAATTCAGATGCTTTACAGTTAATATTTGGATCTAGCTCATTTGTTTCTTAAAGTACTGCCTAGAATGAAAACAGGTGGCATTGGGGTTATGTTTGCCTTTTCTAAGTTGAAGAATGAGTAAGGAGGCTTCTGTAATCTGTTTTTGTTCTGCACAGGTGCTGAACAGGTACTCTTCCACACCTCTCATTCCGCTCCCAACACCTCCAATTCTTCCAGTATTACCTCAACAATTTGTGCCTCCCACTAACATCAGAGACTGCATACGTTTGCGTGGTCTTCCCTATGCTGCTACTATAGAGGACATTCTGGAGTTCCTGGGAGAGTTTTCTACAGATATTCGGACCCATGGAGTTCACATGGTACTAAATCACCAGGTTGGTAGGCAACATTTCCACTCTCTACCACTCTTCTGGCCACTCTGCCAAATGCTTGTATATATGGATACAGTCCTGATGATGATATCCATAGGGAAGCACTTTTGGGATTAGCACTAATGGTGTTAATGGGCCTCCAGCTCTCTTATAAAAGTGTACTGGCAATAGATGACTTGAACCCTGCTGTGTCAGCTGCTGCATTTGCTGTAGCGTGGTTTCTTTCACTGAGACCCACATGCTGAAAGCTAAGCCATAGTCTTCGAGGGGTTGGTGCTCCCAGAACAGCAGCCATGGTCCTGACCTGTAGGAGGCTTGAATTGCAGCGTCTTGCTCAACAGCATGCATGATTCCTCTTGTCCCAGGTGAGGAGTGCCATCAAAACACAAGTGTGGGCAACGTTAGCTCCCAAAGGAGTGGTTTGTCCCTGCCTTGCTGAACAATGTGCCGCAAGTCTATTTGAGGACAAATGTGACTGCAGCCCTCTAGAGATAGGAATTCCTATGTCAAAACTAAAGCTTTGGTTTTCCTGTGTTGTTGCTTTCTTTAAACAATCACAGCTAAGCACCGAGATTACCAGCTCATTGATGTGTATGAAGTGTCACATCTTTGTTTTCTGGAAGCCATTTCTACCAAAACCTTTTAGACAAAAGGATTGTGCGTTCTTGTGATCTTTATCTTACTATTCTTGTGACTTCAGGGGCAGGAGTCCTATAACTCTGTGGAGGTGCTCTGAGTGATTCAACTGAACAAACTGATTATTGCTGTATAAAAATGATGGTTCTAAAATTGCTTCAGCTTAGGCTTAATGTCAACCAAAACTAAAAAATACTTCCTGGTCCCGAAGTAAGGCTTCTGTGTTTCAGGAATATGGGGATGGAGAAGGGACCGTCGTTATTTCAGTTCCTGTCTATCTAAAGACACTGCTGTGTCTGTGGGGACTTGACCTAGACAAGGCTATAAAATTGTAATGCATGTGCAGTGCTGGGAGAGACTAAGAAAAGTGCGGATATTAAAGCACAAGTGACGATTTACAGTAGTATCAGCCCTTGACAGCTCTAATGAAAGAACCTGGATGAAGAAATTGGTGTGTGCATATAACCCTAAGGGCTGTCTGCCACCCTTGCCCTGCCCAAAACTATCAGCCTTTTTTTTTTCTTCCAGAATACTGCTTTCCCCTGACTACTAGATTTTTATCTTTCTCTATGTTCCCAGGTTTCAACCCTCTAATCATGAACGACTGTGTAAAGGATGCTGATAAAGTTGTTGTCCCCTGCAAAACGAGAAGAACTGACCTAGAACTTGAGTTAAAACTGGCTTTAGATCTGTCTCTCTAGTATTGGCCGCTTCAAATCAGCGGCTACATGTGGCAAAAATAATTCCTCCCAGTGGTGTATCCCACTCATTTACAGATATAAAAATGTCTTTTTTTTTCCCCTCTGCAGGTTCATAGCAAGTGTTAGGTTAGTAGTCTACTAAAATATCCCAGTCCATGTTGATCTTCAGAAAATAAAATTTAAAGCAAATTGTTTAACAATGAGCACTTGACTGTATTTATCCTTGAATTTTAAAAATAACAGGTAATAAATGGGGACTTGATCTTCCAGTTCTGCATTTGTAGTAAATTGGGAAGAGCAGGTCTCAAAGCACCAAAGTACTCCTGAATGAGAGTCTCTCCCATAGGTGTCATTTTTTTTGGATATAGAAGTAACAAGTTACAATGAAGCTTAATCAAAACAGATGAATATGTGCAATCAGGTTATTACAAGTGAGAAAAACTTTGAAGATGAGAGCTTAAACATGCTGATGAGTGCTCAGGATGACTGACTGTACTTGGCTTTGGAGATGAATGTATTTATGACTGAAAAGACTGCTTAAAACAGCACAAATTATTGCTATGCTGCTGCTTTATGGAACCTACAGAAACATTTCTTTTTTTGTCTGCCTTGTTTGTAGGGACGTCCATCAGGAGATGCTTTCATTCAGATGAAATCTGCAGATCGAGCTTTTCTGGCTGCACAGAAGTGTCATAAGAAGACTATGAAGGACAGATATGTTGAAGTCTTTCAGTGTTCTGCTGAAGAGATGAACTTTGTATTAATGGGGGGCACTTTAAATCGAAATGGCTTGTCCCCACCACCATGTAAGTTACCATGTAAGTTTTGCTTGGGTCTTGCCACTACCCTCTACACTGGGTGCGGGTAGGTATTGGAGCTGCATTGTTGACTCTGATCCTGGTTCTTGGCAAGCATTGTCAGATGGGGGTGTTAAAATAAGGTCTTTTTGTCTTAAATCATCACCAGCTTGCAATCATTATTTTTCCCTTGGGTTGTCAATTATTACAACTGAAGAACTACTTTCACTTTTCCAGTGGCAAATTTTCCCTCCCTGAAACTGGTTGGGGTGAGTGATGATTCTGAAAAGTAATTTCTAAGCCATGCCTAGCTGATCTATACTTATATTTTTTCATCATGGTGAACATGTCAAGTAAAAGACCTTCCCTTTTCACTTCCAAAACTTAATTTGAGAAACCATAGGTAATTCTCCCCTTTGAGATTTAATCACGTTCTGCCTTTTGAACCACAACTGACTGAACTCTTCCTTTGCTTTTTGTTGTTCATACAGAATGGAGGTTGCCTTTGTGGGAGTGAAATACACATGGCTTCTGCCTCAGAGGATTGCAGAATCCATATTTCCTTTTAAACTTTGCATAGAAGTCAGTGTTCATCCTAGTAGCTCTGAAAATCAAACTTCTGGGGGAAATGCTTTAAGAGCTTAAGGGCTAACATACTAAGCATCTCTGCCACATAAATCTGAGCCTGGGGAAAAATAATACTTTGCTTCCAAAATTGTAAATGGCAAGGTAGTCAAGTAGTAGTTTTCTCTGTGTCTTTCTATGCAAGTGTATTTTTTTTGGTTGTGGACCTTTTAAGAAGTGTCTTCTACATGTTAGTCAGAGCCACCAATACAGCTGCAAACTTCCTGGGAGTGGTTCTTTTGAGTGCAAGTAGAACTTCAGTTAATCCTTGGGAGTTTTTTCTTTTAATGAAAGTATCTTGAGCAGGGATCAGCAGTAGGTAGTCCTGTATGTGGTGGCTGTTCCAGATGGGTTGGAATCTTCTGAGACCTCCTAGGACAGGTTCTTCAGCAGAATCACAAATTTTGGAAACACACAGGTGTCAACGTTCCCATTTGCAACTACAAATGCCTGTGATGTACTCCTCAGATAAGGCATTTTGGCCCTGTCATTGACACATTTTACAATACAGTGAGATGCTGACTGTAACTCTGAATAGCAACATTAAAGGCTTACTTTATCTAAAGCTTTATGTTTACTTCTATGGCAATGGGGAGAAGAGGAAAGCAAAGGAAGATAATGGTAAAGGAGGAGGGTGAGCTCATCAGTGAGAATTCATTTAGGGCCTAACATCTTGTTGGAACAACACAAAGAGCAGATTTGGTTTGTTTGTTTTTTTTTTTTTAATTTAGTGTCAACACTTCAAGCTGCAAAGCCATGACTTTTCTCACCTTGCTGTTGATTAATTAAGGGATAAGGAATACCAGAATGAAAGTCTTCTCTCTTCTGTTGAACACTAAATGGGTCTTTGTCAAGGAAGCTTTCTTCTTACTGTAAAAAAGTCTCAAAGTTCTTGAATGCAGACCTCATTCAAATATGAGCCTAGACAAGCAAAACTGACCTATATATCAGAAAGAGACCCTATTTTCCAGAGCAAGAGGTGGCTTTTTGTGTATTTTTGAATTTACTGTTGACTGGAGGCTGGGCACAACACTTTGTAGTCACACTCACATTGGTGGCTCATATTTATTTTCTGTGGTGAACAAGGATGAGAAACTTATGAAGATTCTTCATGTACTGTGGAGTTGTGTATGTATGGTCCTCATTAGCTCTGGAATTTCAGAGGTCCTAATCCATTTTCCATTTGCTCCCTGTAGGCCTTTCACCCCCTGCCTACTCCTTTCCAGCTCCTGCTGCAGTTGTGCCTACAGAAGCTGCTCTGTATCAGCCATCCATGCTTCTGAACCCACGAACGCTCCAGCCCTCCACAGCCTACTACCCTGCTGGGGCTCAGCTCTTCATGAACTACACAGCATACTACCCCAGGTAAAGCAGAGGAGAACCCAAGCTGCAACCAAGAAGTTTTTTTTTTTTTTGTGTCCAGCAAATGCACAAAGCTCACGAAAGAACATTGACTGCTCTGCTAAGGACTTGTGATACCAAGAACAGCTTGTTCAGTATCTTGTTCAGGGAAACAATTTCAGGATAACTAGGGATTTTCCAAGTTTTAGAGTACTGCAGGTAGCAGTGTTTGGGGGGCAGGGGTTTTGGTTAGTGTGTTTGGGTTTTGTTTTTTTTATTTTAAACCTAGGACACACATTTAAGTGGAATATTTTTTATTATTTTTGTTCCACCTAACATTCCTCCTAAACTTATTAGTTTGCTTTGTTATGCCCTCAGTGGGAATTGATGCGTGCAGTACTCCTTCCCATGTCCATAAAGAAGCCCTTGGCCCCTCTTTAGAATGGGTGGACTGGGGTCTGCCTTAACTTCTGAAATACTGCCTCTTTGTTTTTGTAACAAAGTAACTTTTGACCTTTATGATGAAAACTGTTTACTCCTATAAATAAGTAATGCATTGAATGCATATGTAAAGCATATAGAAGCATATGTTCTTCCTGTCCTCGTAAACACCTCTCACAAAGGGCTTTTGGTTTTTCTGGATATATTAGCTATCTGCTACAGAACAAAATCTCTGGGTACCTGTTGCCCTCTGCAGTCATGAGGCCTTGGAAAGAGCCATATTCCCTTTAAGCCATAAACCATTTCTCATCTGTTAGGAAATCTGCTAAACAACTCAAGTTTTTTATCTCTGCAGCCAGGACCAAGTAGCTACTTAGGAAGTCATTAAGCAATATGAACTCTTCAATACCTGTAAGATAACAAAGGATTTCTTATTACTTTACCTATATGTCTGTGAACTGACTGTTGTGGTTTTTTATTAAAATGTTTCCTTCACTCATGAGTTATTTTCTATAATGCCTTCAATATGTTTTATGGTTATGATAATACTACTAAACTCAGCCTTGTTAATGTAAGATTAAGAAAAATAAAATTCCGAACTTGCACTGGCAATATAAAACAAGGTTCTCAATAACAATTCTATATTTCATGAAAACACAGTAGCAGTAATAGTCTGTGGTTACTGACATGCTTTGCTTAAGACAAGAATAGACTGGCCACTGCAGGCTAAGTGTCAGGCCCTAGAGATTTCTCACTGAATGAGATCCCACGAGTCCCATCACACTGGCTGCTTGGGCTGTGGGCATGTATGTTGGGCACAGATTGATCAATCCCAACTCCCAAAATATCCTTTTTCTATTCTTGTCTAACTGGCAGTTCTTCATAGTTCTTAGGAAAACATTACATTGCTTCTCTGCCAACTGCAAATACTGCTCTTTTAAAGAAAATAAGGAAAAAAATTTCTGCAGTAGAGTTGGCTTCTTTCTTTGTTGTGAGATTGGCTGTTTAGGTATTGCTTTTCCATCCAAAGTGTTTGATCTACAGATAATTTGTATCTACTCCAAAAGAGGTAGTGATTCTTTGTAGCTGACTTTTTGGACTTGTTTTTGTTGTTTGGTTTTTTTTTTAATTCGTACTGCTTTTCAGGCAAGTTTCTGTGCTTTGTCCAGGATGCAAGAAATAATTGGGTCCATTTGCAAGTAGCAGTCAGAACTCTCTTAAATGTAGCTTTCTGATTCTGAAGTTTAATTCAAAAATTAAGTATGTGTAGCAGGAAAGAATGGGGTATCCTCTGTACTAAGCATTGCATTTAAAAGCATGTCCAGGAAAAGAAATATAGAGCTGGTAGGTAATGATCAGACAATGATTCATAAATCTAACTAGTGAATATTTATGGAAATAAGGAAAATTTCTTTGAGCAGCTGCCAAAAGCTTCTACAACTTGTGTTTTGCAAGGTCAAGTTGCTTTATAATAGTCCAACTCCATTTTCCATACCAAAATCAACTTAAATGGTGGAAAGGAGGGAGACATTGTTTTGATCTTCAGTACCTATCAGAAGTCCTGAAACTGACTTGTTTTAATGCTCGTACAGCTTTGGTGATGAAACAAATGGTGTAAAGAAATGGATGCCTTCTAAGCTATTGAAATAGCTTTAGTGAACTCCTAATGAAAAAGAGGGAGAGCAAGTTATTCAGGATCTGTCAGTCTTTGATATCTCTGTTCAGCTTGTAATTATATCTGGCAATGTGTTCTGACAGCAAATCAGTGGTCTTGCTCTCTATCTAGTCTCAAGCTTTTAAGAAAGAACAATAGGATTCATGGGAGGGAGCAGTTTCCCTTTATCTAATCCTGGGTGTACTAGGTGCTGTATGTACATTGGAAATAATCACTGCACTACTTGGCAATTGCTAACACATCCTACAGAAACTTTTACCATATACAAACTTGAAAGCTATTGCTACAGGGTAAACAGTTTTAAAACAAAGTTGAATCTTATTGTATTTATTGAGTTCTAATGCCATTTTTACCACTTTTAAGCAGTGCCTTTAAAGCCTCTGAAGTATCTGTCAAAATCCATTCATGTAGTAATACATTTATGCTTTTTACATTTTCAAAAAAATATTTTAAATAGCGTAGTGGAAAGAGGAGCTTCTTAATTCTAGGACTCATAGCCGAAACCTGATATGGAAACTGAAACCTGATGTGGGTTCAAAAACAAACTGGATGAATTCCATGACAGGAAATTCATTGTGAGTTAGTGAATACACAGAAACCACACCTGGCTCAGGAAGTACTTAAACTCAGAATAACTGGAAGAGTGTTCTTGTGTTCAGTGTCCTATGGTAAATTCTTGTGCTGTTGAATCAAGGTGGGTCGGTAACCTTTGTGGGACTTATCTTGAGAGTTACAGGTACTGCTTGAGAGTGTGGGTCTGTTCCAATGTGTTTGTTCAATAGTGGCTAAGTTTGGGTTATCTCCCTGTTGTGCCAATGTGTGCAGTTCTCTCCATTGGAGTGATTTGAGTTAAAGGGTCTTTTTTTATGTGATAAAGGTATGATTCTGATATCTGCTGCACAGTGTAATGTCTTAGTGTTCTCATCTGTCTGCTGATGTCTCTTCCTGCTCTGGATTAGGTATGGGTTTTCTCATTATATACTAATCAGCTTGTAGGAGTATGTATATGTGCAACATACAAATAGCATTAATATTTATGCATGCATATATGCAGAAGTATGTGTGTATGAAAGTGAAATGACCAATCTGAGCAATAATCAAGGTTGGAAAAAAGTCTCACTTGTTCTCTGTGATGAATCAGATTCTCCATAATGATCATCATGGAAAACAAGCTAGTCTCTTTTTCTAACCTTGATTATTGCTCAGATCCTTATTGAAGCACGATTAAGTTACAGGGAGTTTAAAACTGGCAAACCTGGGAACAAGTGGGCGATACCATACAGAGCTGCTGCCAGCAGCTTTGTTTACATATCTCTGTGTCTGGCTAACCAGCATCACTTGACAGAACTGGGTTAGGAAGCAACCATATGTGTATTTAGCCTGGGAGCTCTGTCACAGATGGAGAACAGCAGCAGCCAGAAACAAAACCTCTTTTAGTTGTACTCGCAGCATCACATCAACGCTCTGGACCACAGCTCTTCAACTCTCGTGTTTTTGTTTTTATTATTATTTTTATGCTAAGTATGTAGGCTTGGATTGCATGAAATCACATCTACAGTGATGGGCTCCCTGGATATAAAAGCCTATTGGTGGCTTTTAGTTGCTGTTTAGCAAATGGAGGTCAAATGTTTTAAATCAAGTGTCAGAACCTGGGACTCCATTACCTGTCCTTGCTCCATTGAGCTGCTCTCCATCATGAATTTGTCAAAATAACCTTATCTCTTTAGTTAATGTCACAAACTTGTCACCAGAATGATTGTTTGGGGGGACACTTATTGATTCACTTTTCAAAATAAATGTAGCTTGCCGAGGATTAGAACAGCAGGGATGCCTTTAACTACTACCATATGTCATTGGAGGAGTGTATTAGCAGGGAAGACTAATTGTTGCATTCTTCCATAGGCTGTCATTATCCCTTCATTTGTAGGTTTTAATTAGTAAAACTGCCATGGTGTGTAAAAGCAGCAGAATGGTAATGCCCTGATCAACAGCTATCTGGATACCAGGATAGTAAAATTATTTAAATTAAAAAACCAAACCAAACAAACCCCACCTTTCTTCAAAGCTGGTAAGCCTGTTGAAATGCTGTTGTTGGTAGCAGTGTCCAAGTTTTACTCAGCCCACCATACAAAATGCTGCCATGGAGACTGGTGGAGACTTCTTTTGTTTCCTTAATATACTCAATAACCTGATTTTCAGGTAGCAGCTCTTACTGTCTTCTGACTGTTTCTCTGCTAACTAGTAAAACACTTGGATTTGTATGAGGGATTAATTGCTAGCACAACATTGTGCAAGCTTGCTGCAAAGATCAGTTCAAATATAGTTTTTCCTTTTGCCTATTTACAGCACAGTTCAGTGGTGGGAGAGAAGATCTGCCTGTTGTGCCTGAAGACATGTCTGTCATCCATGCAGGTGGCTTTTTAAAACATTTGCAATGATCTCAGGTTATTCAGGGCACCAAGGTACATTGCTGGATGCTTTGCTTTACTCAGAAGCAGTCTTCCACAGGGGGGTGTTGAAAGTCCCAGCACCACCCTAGGCAGACTACTGCAGTCTTCTGTGCTAGAATTTCTGGATCCATTCCCCCTGCTTATTGTTTTTGTGCTACCAGGACCTTATCCAGCTGGGAAGTTGATTTCAGTGAGCAGACAGAGTGGGCAGTAGGTTATTTGGTTAAACATGGGGAAGGCATCCGTATTGAAGGAGCTTTTGGTGTTTCCAGGGATAGAGCTGGGTTGATCTTGGAATAAGGCTTCATAGAGCTGGAAATTTTTTTTTTTAATTAAAAAAAAAATCTTCCTTGTTGAGAACACCATCTGTGATGTTTCTCCATGATTATATAGTCATAGGGATCTAAATGTTCCTGTTTGATTAACAAGTGACCTGATGGTTTAGTGCTCCTACTTCTGCTATTTGTCAAGTTAAGCAGCCTTTCTTTCTTTAAATGTGGATAAACATTTTAATCTTGGAAAAGGAAGATTATTCTGGCTATGTAAATACTTTTGCTAATAACATATCTTGTTAGTTTTTGTGAACAAAGTACCATGTCAAAACTTTCAACTTTGGTGATTATACCACAAAATTTACTATTAACTGTTGTATGAACCACTTCTAAAAAAGCTTTATATTGAAGCTGCATTTCCTCATGGGCTGCTTTCCAGTAGTGAATATTATAGGCATTATGCTGTAAGCTTGTGCATATGTGCATGTTATAGTCATGTCCTGTGCCAGTCCAAGGAGTATTTGAAAACCCCTACCAGTTTCTCTAGAGATCTGCTGTTCACTGAAGTCTAGGCTCATCTGTCAAATTTTGTCTGGAGGCTATTTGTTAATGTGTACCCTTTACTTTTTCTGTTCCTCCTACCAGATTCAGTCAGAGGATCTGACTTGGGGATGCTGCAGAGATGCTCTGGGTCTACTGAACTTCCTAGACCTAGCAAAGAGGAGCAATAACTTAAGCTTGAAACACTAGAGAATGATTCGGCCGAGTTCTCTTTCACTGCTAGTGTTCTTCTGAGTATTAGAGTAAGGGATATGAAGCAAGACTAACTTGCAGTCAGGACCTGTCTTACAGTCCTGAAATTAATAGCTGTTAATCAGTAGATGATGAAAGGATATTGTCAGTATCTGTCACGATGCAGAAAATAATTAATACTTCACAAACAAAAAATTTTCAGGACTACAGATTGAAAAGGTCATAGGTAAAGTAGGGGTAGAAAATCTGCAGGGAGAGAACTGAAACCTCTAGATGGTGTCTATGCACATATTTGCTCCTATGTGCAAATAGTGCTGGGTATGCTTGTGGTTCTCTTGATTGACCTGCAGGATACTTGGCAGAGATCTGAAAACCTGCTTGGTTATGTATGCTGACTGCTCACAACTCACACCCACTTGTTAATATGAACCACAGCTTCCTTTGGGATATTGGTATCTGTTAAGCAAATGTATAATGGAAAAATTTATTAGGAAATCAGGAGAGACAGTGATCCTCCAATGTTTCCACATAATATTTAAGTGATGAGTGTTTGGGATCCCCTGAGGTGTATAAATGCTACTTGAGTGCCAACATCTACCTTTAGAATGTGTGAAAACTTGTTCTTGCATCCAAAACTGATTTCTGAATCTTAATTGTTGCTTTATTTTGAGATTCTGTGGAGAATACAACAATCTCAGAAATATTGATTGGAAAGAATCCAATCTGCCTGTTTATTAGATCCAAGAAGAAGGATCAATTCATAAGGAAAAAAGGTTTGCATTGGGAAATGCTTCATATCATATTTGATTTCAAGAATTAGATGGATATAAAAAGATTTTAAGCTCTTGCACTGCATCGATATATAGTGATATACACCTGCTAAGAACAACTGTAGAAATTCTGTCTAGCCTGATGTAAAACATGCAAGTATTTGTTCCTGGTGTTTGTTTGATTAGAGAATATAGGCTGGAATACTTGTTTTGTATGCCTGCCTGGACACTTTTCACTGCATTTTCATGTCTCATCTATTGATTTCTCTCTGGAGACGTGACCACTCTAAGTCACTTGCTGCTGTTCCTCTAGGAGATTGTCACCCCTCAGACTAGGCAAACATAGAATTGGCTGGGAACAGTCCATATGCTATTTTCTCTTAGGGAGTTGGAGTAGGTAGCACTCTTAGCCTTTAAGAAAGGCTATGAAAGACCTGAAAAAATATCAAACCTTCCAACATCTACAGATCGACTATTTTGGGCATGTTTTCTTTTTTTCTTTATTAACTCCTGAATAAATTATATTCTTGTGGCATTAATATCACTTTAAAGCAAGACAAGCTTGTCCCTTTGTGGCACTAACCTTTAATATCTGGCAGTTGCCATTGACCACAAAACATGCTGTGTCTACGCAGTCCATAAAACATACGTAAGTGGAAGCAAATACTGCCTTGCAGGCAGATGTGGAGAGTTCCATCCCTATAAGTGTTTGGCGGATACTGACTTGGAGCTTGCATCCCAACTGTGGATGGGCATATCTGCCATGGATTCATATCCTTATTCTATAGCTATGTTGAAAAAAAAATGGTTGGAGACAGCACGTGATGGCTATAAGTTCTAAAGCTGAAAAGTGCACTGGCGGGGAAGACTAATTTTCAGATTCATTAGTGTCATAAGCTGACCCCTGGATCTTATGTTTGAGCATCCGGGTAGTACAAAGATGTATTGACTGTGGCAGTATTTTTTTAGGGATTAGTATGACTATTAATATAACAGAAAAGGCATGCAGGAAACATTAGTGGGAAGTGTTGTGATAAGTCTGTATGAAGATGCTACTCTGCAGCATAGAGTATTACCTCCCTGCAACTGCTTTTTCTGACAATAGGCCAAAATTGACAAAAATTATTGCAAGTGTTATCTTTGGCACCAGATTATCTCTGCTATCCAGTGGAACCACCAGTGAAGATGTCATAAAGGTACCTGGGAATGCAATTGTGGGGATAAACAAGCATTATAAGCTGTTCTTATGGAAAAAGGAAAAGCAGTTCTCTTTCTAGACATGGACTGCTGTTCCCTGTAGAAGCAGCAGTGTTAAACCTCAGCCAATTTAATTTACTTCCTGAAACACCTTGAAGAGGTTTCTCTGAAGGGAGGCTATAAACATCTCTATATTGTCTGGGAATGCCTTGTCTGCTGGGTTTACTTGTTAACTGCTGTGATGAAACTATTCCTTTACATACTCTGTTGCATAAAGGTGACTCAGGGCTTTGCAAATTATGGGAACTCGGTAAGGGCAAGACTGAAAACTGGTGAGAGCAGATGCTTGGGGGCAAATGCACCTACTGGACTTGGAAGCTACAGAGGTACTCTAGAAGATGAGCTTTAATTCAGAGAGATGGAATATAGGCTAACACTGTAGGACCCATGTGTGGGGACGACTCCTCCACAAGGCATCTTGGGACAGCAGCCTTTGAGCTAAACTTGGTCCTCATGAATACCAGCTTAGCTAAGGATTGAAACACCAATGTAAGGATGCAAAGGGAAGATTGATAGAGCCCAGTAGAAATTTCCTCATGATATTTTCATAGCCTTGAGCTGGGAGAACAGAAATGGAGGTTGTCTGGGAGCTACCCCTCTAGTGTGGTTTGGAGAGGTTATCCCGAGTCTAAGGAATAGCAGTGAAATGGTGATGGAAATGGCTAGGTGCTTGATGCTGTGCTCAAGAGATTAAGCAGAATTATTGAGGTAGCTCTGAGCAAGAAGCATGAGCTCTTGGAGGAGTGAGTTCTTAATGTTTTTGGTTATTTTTTTTACTTTCATGAAATTATAGAGTAAGTAGGAGAAGCCAGTGACGTCCTTCAGTATTAGGACAAATTTAGGGGTAAGTGGTCCATGCAAATCTGTTTAGTAGTGACCTTGTTAACTTTTCCCTTAGAGACATTGGGCATGTGTGGCTGTGCAGGACGTGTTTGTCTCCAGGGACACTCTCTTGAGATCAGTCAGTTGGGACTGCCAGAGTCAGACAGTGGTCCTCAACAAGATCCTGTGTGTACCCATAGGTTGTGCTATCAGGGAGTGCTGATTACCCCAGAGTGGTTTCTGTTGTTGAATTGCTCTTAATGCCATGGTGGTGGGAGCATTATGAATGTCTAATTCTGCAGCCTGAACTTGGATATCTGCCCAGCACTTTAAGAAAGGTTAAGGTTGCATAGCCAGCTGCTGGCTCTCTTCTGCGCTAGTTTGGCTTCTGATTGCTTCTATCTTAACTTGTGTTTGTAGTATGCAGCAGAGGATGGACTTGTACACGCAAATGATGCGGCCAGGACAGTGTCCAAAGAATGGATTTGCATTTAAAGGCCCCAGCAGTTAGACTTCCTTAGAGGAGGTAAGGATAACAAACCCCAGGAAATAGGGTTTGGGGGTATCATAGTGTTTTATTCAGGTAACCACCATACACGACATAATTTGTCATTTGCACTGAGAATGTGGCTACTCTTTGCTGGGTCCAGAATGCCATGCTGCAATATATAAAACCCTATGAAAGACATAATTTAAAAGATTTTAACTATTCCAGGCATCTTAAGGGCTGCTGCTTTGCATGTTTCCCAGGGCTTCAAATGCATGCTACTTCAAGGTTTAATACCAGTACTGAGAGCCTGTAGAAAGCTTCTCAGAGTCAGTTTTCTCTGTGGAGCAAAGGGTGGAGATGATGTTACTCTCCTAGCAATGCACTAGGATGAGGTGTTGGTAAGACAGAGTGAGCTACTTTCTTAAGTAACTACAGAATCCAATGTCTAAGCTTCATACTGGTGTAAAATTGCAGCAATGAAGTAGTTTGTATAGTGCAGCTACTCTCTTGCTTTTGAGAGATTTCTGATCAGGCCGCTTTGGCCTTTCAAGTTTGGTTTACTTGATCTTCTGTATAAGAGCAGTCAAAGGGTAAAGTCACCCAGAAACTATTTGTGCAGAAAAATGCAAGTTGAACTGCAAAGTGTGTTGGACCACATAACTTATCGTGTTGCAGTCTCAGAGGAAGATTAGGAATATATTTGCAGAAAATGCTTCTGTAATCTCTAGTCTTTGGAAAATACATAGTTAAAGAAGTGATTACATTTCTTTTATGACCCTTTCTTCTATTCCTTTTCTCAGCTTCCTCTCTGAGAAATAGCAATGAAACTGTTGAGTTTTTCTTTCTTTTGCTTTTAACACAGACAAGATAGGCCAGAGTGTAATCTACTTCTGGTCAAAATCTTCACCTGCAGCTTCACCTCACTGTCATCTGCTCCAAGTGTCATCTGCTACTTTTGCATGTGTAAAAGTGACCATCTCAGCTCATTGGCTAACAAGCTGGCCTTTGGCTGGATTGATAAAGCTAAATCCCATCCCTGCACTAGCACTCTGAGCCATAATTAGCTGCTTAGTAGACTCCTGGCCTAAACTATGCTATATCACTTCCCATCCATTTATAGTGTTGCCGTTCAGTGACAAGGTCAGGAAGCTACTCCAGCTGGAAAAATTCATGGGGCTTCTCTTTCAATCTGTTTTCAGCCAGTTTACAGCTTAGCATGTTGGCTGTGACAGGTTAGCATGTTACCTGTGTTGGCATAGAGACAGGAAGGTAGAAGTGGCCAAAGCAGGCCCTGAGAGATAGTAATGAATAGCATTGCCATGTTGGACTTGATTGTAAAGCTTCACCTCCAAAGGTAAAAGGTCATGTAATAGTGAATGAAGTCTGGTATACTCTTACTGAAGCTCTCCTAACTTTAATAATAGAAAATAACATTGAAATTTTGTGTGTGTAAGGTGAAAACTAAAGCTTTTTGTTCTTCTGTAAAGACTTTGTATTTAGGAAATCAAGAAATGATTATTTGCTTTCATCATGGTATTCAGTGACCTGCACTGACTCTTTCATGCAGATTCCTCCATCTTTTCTGATGTTTTGAACAAACACAGCAAGCCTAAATGGAGATTTTGATTATGTTTCCAGCTTTACCACTTCTCAAGCCAGTTGTGCTCAAGAGAAAAACCACCAGAACTCTGGAAGTGACCAGATGGATCTCTTACTGTTTTAAAGTTCATGCACAATTTTCAGACTTGCATACACAGACCACTAAGCCTTTCACTGAGAGCACAGGTGCTGAAATCATACAAGTCCTTGAGGGTTCTGCTTGATAAAGAAAGTATTAAGCTGCTCTTAACACAAAAATAGTTTAGCATGAACCTACAAAGTCTGATCTCTTTCATTCTTTGAAATAGAAAAAAAGTATTTTTACATAATTTTGCACCTGGATAAAAATTGTTCTTTTTAATTAAAGTGTTTTACAACCTCTAATTTTGCATTTGACATTTTAATTTAAAACATCTTTTGTCCTGTATATATTTGTGTAATCTGCAACGAAACCACTGTAAACTTTACATGCAGGCATATTTAACACAGTGCAGAAATAATTAGGAATGTAAAATGGATTATCTAAGGAAAAAAATGCTGTAACTTCGTAAAAATGTGTGGGATGTTAAATGCTTTGTCTCTGATTCTTATCTTGTATGCTTTTCCTATGCACTCAGGTATTTAAATTTTAAAAGGCTTACAGGAGTGGGCATTTTCAAACTTTGATCACACTGTATACTCAGAAAATGAGAAATGCAGTTAACCTCTCTCCTTTGGTCCTAGTTTTATATTTCCACTTCATGTTCTCCCCACCCTTCTTGGTGTTTGACTGTCGTCTATGCAAGAAAAGTAATGGGACCTGTAGTTAAGAGTCAGTGCCTTGTCTGCTTTAAGGGAGGGTCAGCCAGGGCTGGTAGTTTGAGCTTGGTCTCTCTGGACTGTAGCAAGCAACCCAGCACCACAGTTGTCACTCTTACCAGAGACATCAGATGCTGCACATGCTCTTAAAGAACTGATGTCTTTTAGCAGCCCTGGGCTACCTGCCCTGGAACTGGGCTTCAGGCACAGGAGTAGATCACTACACCTTCCCTTGGCAATTGTAGTCCTCACTTGTGCTGAAGAAAGGGGGGAGGAAACCCTGAAATAGATATGTGAGGTTAAAAGTGGCAAATTGGATAGGTTCTTTGGCACATTCAAAATAAATATTGCAGAACTGAGGAATACAAACACCTTTAGGTAGGTGGTGCTGTAGGAGTATTTAGTTACCATGAACCTAAATCCACAACAGTGCCTTGCTGTTCCTGAAAATAAGCAGAAGGGAAGAAAGAACAAAAGAGGGTGGTGGGGTGACAAAGTAGTCTTCCAGACAAGACAAGGGCTAATCTCACTTATAGTATCTAATTTAAAAAACTCAACCTTCCCCCTTTAATTCTTCCTCATTTTTCACTCTTCTCTTTCCTCGATGCAACCCTCCCCCACTCATTGCAGTCATAGCAATCTAGATTTACATTTTATCCTGGAAAACTTCATACTCTTACATTTGACAGGGCCTTTTTTAAAAATCACCGTTCTGTAAACATGAGTACATTGAAAGTGATTAATTGATGCAAAATACTTTTAAATGGTATTTCCATCTTTCCTTCTGAAAAGATGGTTCTGCCTTTAATTATGTAGCACACTTATAAATTAGTAGTTATGCATAAGGAAAATTAGCCTATATAAGCCACTAAGGAAGTGATGGGGGAATAGACCTTTTGCAGGAATATCACAAAGTGTGCAAATAGAAGCAGACAATGAGTGGATGGGAAGCAGTAGGCCAGAAAACGTTTGGAAATATAAATCACAAACTGAATGCAAAAAAAATTAAATGCTTTTGCAAAAACAAACTTCATATTGGGTTGCACAAATGGGCTTCTTGTTTGGGATGCCTTTGTATTTTTCCAAGTATTCTCTACAGTGTAACTGTAAAACTTCAGCAAAAACTTATAACCAACAGTTTGTTCAAAAACTGAAGAGTGAACAGAAGCAATGTGAAAACATTAGCATTAGCATTGCTTAGTTTGGTGAAAGGAGGCTGGGGTGAGGTATGAGAACAGTATATTAAAAAATGTAGCTATGAAGAGAGAAGGAATAAATTCCTGTGGTGCATGGGACCAGGAACGAGGGATGGGGTTACAGGCAGGGATTAAGGGTTCAGAACAAACCTTCTCCTACCAGCAGTAGTTAAATACTGATCTGAACTGCCTGGGGAGGCTGCACAGTCATCACCCTGGTAATCTTTTGGGTCTGGTTGGCCAAGCACTCATCAGAGACAGCACTGGTATAACTGGTCCCACTGTCAGGCACAGATGTGGACAAGATGTCCTCTTCAGATGTTCACCTTTGTGAGGATACTGCTTTTTTCTTAGGACACTGACCTCAGATGTTATAAAGTTAACTGTGTGTGTTAGCCCCCAACTCAGATCATATATATTTTGCTTTTTTTCATAAGCTCCTACATTTAGGAATTTTTGGAATCTATATTTTCAGAACTGAATCTCTTGTATTCTTTTTGGAATCTATATTTTCAGAACTGAATCTCTTGTATTCCTTTTCAATATGTTTCTCTGTTTAAATTGATTACAATGTTAAATATAATTTAACCTAAAGCTGAATAGAATTTCATTCCCCATTGTAATGTGTGTATGTTTTAGAAAACAAGCTAGAAATGAGATGCTTCCTACAAAAGGGGAAATGTGTGTGTTCTGTTTTCTGTTTGCAAAATTAGTTGGCAAACCTCACAGCTTTGCTATCCCTTAATATCTCCATTATCTCAGTCAGGCAGTTTCTCAGCTAGAGGCAATTTTATTTATTTAAGCAGGAAAGCCTGAAACTCCATCAGTAAAGATGAAAGTCCAATTCCACGATGTATCTTTCTTGAGGTTAAGAGTATTGATTGAACTTGAGATGTGATTCTATTGCTCATGTGTTTGAATGTGTAAAGAACTTGTAATATGAAGGTAACTGGAATTAATCTGGAAAAAAAAGTGAAAATATCTTATACTTTCATAAAGACTATATTTAAATTTACTGTGTTTCATGGAGAAAGTTTTTCTTTCTTCTCTTTTTCTGTGTTCCCACCTCTGTCCTCTTCTGCTTTTCCTAGTCACCTCCTTGGCCTCTCTGGAGCTGGTACTAGGCTGGAGTTGGGCTGTGCCTCGCAATGGGGGAGAAGGGCTGGAGGGGAGGGAAGGGGATGAAAGCACCAAGCATCCTCTGCCAATCTCAAAGTGCTGCACCAGGAGAGAGGATGACAAAGGGCAGGCATGGTCCACTCCCCAGCGCCTCCCATCCAGACCCTGTCCCTTTCTGGTGCTGTGCTCAGGGAAGGAGCCTGTGTTTGCTGGGCTTGCCACCCCCTCAGAACAACTGGTTATTTCAGCATGTGCTCAGACAGGCACAGTCAGCTCCTGGAGCCACATGAACTCCTTGTTGCTGTTTAATTGTTAATCACTTGAATGGAGATGTAAACAACTGTGCTCTCTTGTATCCTCACCCAGAAAGGAGTCAAGTGTTCCTTTTACACACCCTAGGTCACACATGGGCTACTTGGCAAACAAGCCTGGGCAGTCAGAGCGAGTGTAAGCAGGGTGAGTTTGCATTCACCCACCTTTGCCACCTCTGCCCTGCTTGGTTTGTGAAGCTGATGGAAGGTCATGCTGTACTAAGGAAAACAAAGGAAAACATTTGTTTTCACGGTGTAAGTGGAGCATGGTGATTAAAAACTGTTCTCCTGTAGCTCTTGCATGTTGCATGGCAGGTCCTTGGTGTAGTACCTGCATCTGCCCAGGCAACGTAGTTCTGCTCTAGGAGCTCCTGCAATGAGACACTGCAGTAACAGTCACAGCAAACCCTGCTGAAAGGACATACAGCCAAAGCACTGCCTACAGAACCAAGCTGCAAAACAGCTGAAAAAGCTGACTGTGACTGCCCTGAGAAAAGTTATTAAATACCAACACCACTTCTTAATTTACTCCTGTGAGAAACGTGGCTGAACACATCAGCCTGGCTGGGCTCGAGGGAGAAGACTGATTGAGTGGCCCTAGCAGAGTAAGGAGCCCACATGAACTGCTGTAAGCCCTACCCTGGCTGGCTCTCACTGCCCATGACAAACTGTCTGAAACACAGAACTATCATACCATCTCACACCCAAGCTTTGGGCTTTTCTCAACTTTATCTCCTCAGTTAATGGAAGATGTCACTTCTGCCTACAAGCTATGCCCCTAATCATATCCTGGGGCCATGATTTCATAGTACAAGAGCAACCCCATTTGAAAATCCCTTCCTCCTCCCCAGCCATGCTTGCACCCAGCCCTGTGCCAGCACACACCACCTTGGGTCCTGGGCACAGATCTGAGGGTCCAAGGGCATTCTCGGGCATAGAGAAGCAACAGAGATCTTTAACTACTCTATAGTTGGCTATTACTGGAGCTGGATCAACAGTGGCGGCTGCACACACAAGGGAGCCCCAGTGCCAAGCCAGGAATGAGCAGTGCAGAACCAAGGAGCACCATCAACACCACAGGTCTGTCCCTAGAGCATCACAGGATCCCAGGCAATGAAACAGCCTGAAAAGACCCAGGGGAAATTTAGGGCAGACCAGCTGGAGACTCTCACCCTGATGATAGCACTAGCACACCAAATCATCCCACACTCAATCAAGACTTCCCGTGATGGGCGAATGGGGGGAAGAAGGTTATCCCATCCAATCTTGTTGCACTGCAGAAGAGAAATCAAATGCAGGAGTGGTTTGGACCCCAAAAGCTACAAGCCTTGTCTGCCCAAGTAATTAATGACTAATCTCATGCTGATTTGTGAGCCTGACTAGTCATAAAAGAATGGACTTGGGCTGACCACCCTCAGGGAGCCTGGAGGGGGAGTGCTGAGGCCCTGCTGTGAATTGGTGCTGGTATTTGGGGGATTTGGGCAGGAGTTGAGGCTGTATGAGCTCTGTTGCCATGAGATCCTTCATGGGGAGGGACAGAGGGAGATTGGGATGGAGGAGAGTCCTCTCTCACATGGCTGCAGTCACATTTAAGTGCACTTAGCAGTGAGAGCCCACCATAACAGCACAGGAATTAAATGAGAATGTACAGAAATGGGTGCAGAGAAAATTAAAGATGGCCTACATTAATCAGCAAGCCTGGTTTGCTTTTTAGAGAGCTGCTACACATCAGTGCCTGCAGAGAGAATCTATCCATCTTTGTATAAAGAAGCATCGGCAGCAGCAGAATGGGATTTTGTGAGTGCTTGCTCTGAGATCTCTAACACCAAATCCCATGTCTTGTGCCCATCCATGCAACGGGCAGTTGCATGGGCTGCTGCAACCCAGAGGCTGCGGGCTCTGTCCATGTGTGCCCCTCCACCTGCTCCTCTGGTTTCCAGGAAACAAAGGATCACCCATGGCTTTGCTTAGCTTGCAGCCTCAGCCCCTACATCAAAACTAGCATCAGGTTACAGAGGAAGGTGTCTGTGCTGCAAGCTCCCCGACAGCCCCAGCTTTCTGCAAGCAGCAGCAGCGTCTGGCATGTGCTCACCACATGAAAAGGCACAGCAGGCTTCACCTGCATTTTTTAGGAGCCTGATGTGTAACTTGGAGTGCAAGATTCAGGCCAAATACAGAACAAAGTAGTCCGTATATTAAAAAGCTTCAGCCCATGCAAGTCTGCCATCAGGTGAAGTGGGAAGGGATATTACATGGAAGAAATGTCACTTATAAGCTATCACAAGGTAAGCACAAAGTGACAGAGTGACATTACTAGAGCACCCCAGTGCTTATGAGCCATCCCTGAAATAGTTACAACCAGATCGAAAAACTAGTAAGGTAGAGTTGAGACACAAGCTTTAACACTTGATTCTTTTTCTGACAGCATCTGCAAAAATAGTGTGGAATGTCATGACATGTTCATTATTTCTTTCTGACTTCAGGTTAAAAAAGCAACCTTTGTTCAAGAAGACTGCACCCAAAGTTTCAAACCCAACCTAATCTCCAGGTCTCAGGCAAGCTGGGTGTCCTTTCCATGTATGGTCACCAATTCCAGCTGCTCCACAGGTTCAATAATACCCTCACTGGTGCCTGGTGAAGGCTTCTGACTGTGCAGGTCTTGGGTGGTGGCTGTGCAGGTACCCTGGGTTACACCCACCCGGGGAGCTCATGGGCTGTGGGGGCCCTTGGTCTGCAATGCTGCTGGAGCATCACACAACATCACTGTGGATGTTCTTCCCCCTGCTACTCTCCAAGAAGGATCAAAAAGGTGTAATGAGGTAAAAATAAATAGTGACAATGTAAAATTGCGTGCTATGTTTAGCTGTACACCTCAGGGCAGTAACAGCATACTTGAGGTCATTACTCAGACCTTCATCCTTTGTCAGGAAAAAAGAGGAAAACAATGTTTGGGAAAAGCTGGGAGCCTTTGGCACAGCCACCCCATCTTTGTGGGCAGCACCCTGCTGGGCAGAATCAAACCACCCACCCAGCACTGTGTGGCAAATGGGAAAAACTGCTTGAAACCAAGCTCTTGGCCATAAAGGGTTTGAGAATAAACTCCACTTCTGGTCTGTTGTGCAGGTGATTTTCTCCACCTCCCAACTCATCATAAAACCTATGAGCTGTGACCAGCTTTTTTGTTGCTATGAGCAAGTAATTCTGCTATTGACATGACATGTGGCACAGTGAGACCTGGCATTGCCTCCACCAGCTGAGGCTGCAGCCACAGAGAGCACTTCCCAACCTGAGACCATGGAGCCTGGTAGGTGGAAATACAAAATCTGTCTCTCTATGTGTTCTGGGATAAATGTACAACAGCTGAACAACTGGAAGGAAGGACATTTCTAGTTTAATTAAATGAGCAAACTGAGGAACCAGATGCAAGAATAAAGAATAAAGAAAAAAGAATAAAGAAAAAAGAAAAAAGAATAAAGAATAAAGAATAAAGAATAGCTGCCGCTTCTCCAGGAGACAACTTCAGAGCTGGGAGTTGATTTGTGGATGGGCGACTTTCTCCTGCTCCTGTCTGTGAGAAGACCACTGTTTGTCTCTTGGCATGTAGGTGACTTGAACTGACATCAGTGGTGATCATACACTGGTGCTGGAGAGGAAACTGAGCTTTCCTTGCTGGCACATGCTGGCTCTCCCCACAGTGCACACCAGGATCACCTGACAAATCCCACCAGGGTGACGCACAACACACTTTGGGTACTGACAGATTTACAGAAAGCTGCTTAAGGTAGAAGGCAGCTGCACAGCAGCTGTAAAAGGTGCCTGCATATTCTTATTTTGTTGTGTTCAACTCAACTGAACTAATAAGACGAAAGGCAATTTCAAAGCACCTTGCAGATTACCTTGTCCAAGAGCTTCTTAAAAGCTCACACAATTAAAGTGCATTTGATCTAAAAATATGGCATCAGTCATGACAGTGTGTAATAGCTGTAATGTTTTAAGCCAGGAGAATCAGCTCTGTTAAGTGTATCACTTTACAACTGCTGGCACCTGGGAATAGCGTCTGTGTTTCTGGGTCAGTCTTTCAGATCCCACTTTGTCAGACTAAAAGGGACAGAACCTCTTCTACCCAAACATAACAGCTCTCTCTGTACTGTGCACTGCAGTAAATCTAATGGCCAGCAACAGTGCAACAAAAGTCACACGTGCAGCAGGTGAGACAGCTGGTGTCTGTGATTTAGACCATCAGTCTCTGGCACCCCATTTCACTGCAATTTGTGTGCAATGGAAGCGTTTCTGTTGTTTCTGTTGTTTCAAACCTGACACTGCTCGCTCTGTCCCCCCTGCCCCACCGTGCAGAGCATACCCTGGTCCTACTCTCTGGAGACTCCATGGCAGCAGAGTCTGAGCAACCCCTGGTCTCAGGGAACCTGAGTCTCACCTTACTCTTTGCTACCCTTGTGGTCTGACTTCTCTTGTGTTTAGCACAAGGTGGCTAATGAACTTTATCTCTAAGCAAGGGAAAGTGCAAATAGCTTTTATCTCCACAAAGCCAGGCAGTGTGTCCCCCCACCGGCTTGGGGTCAGCAGCATCTATCTGAGAGGTTAAAAACTACCAGCCTCTTATCTACAAGACCTCTTGCAACACAGAGACCTGAGATATCTTGTTTTCTGGCTCTTGAGACAAAGACTGAGGCTTAGGCTGACACTTTAAAGTTTCATTTTGCCAGTTGGGAGTTTGCAGGGCTTGGTGTGTACCATCCCTGGCCAAACAGCCACATCATGGGGCTGCTGTTATCACAAAAGTGAAACCTATTTAAACTGTCATCCTGCTATCGGCTATCCCAGCCCCGCTATGTCCAAGGAGAAGCAAGCAGTCAGTTCAAGGGCTAGAGCTGTTTGCTTGATAAATACTGATGGTGTGGAGCAAGGAGTACTGCAACACTGCTAAAGATCCTTAAAAATGTTCGGAGGATGAAAATTGCCGGCACTGTTGTGATTTTGAAGCTCAAATAATAAATGATTCAACAACTGTACAGTTACCATGGGGATGAATTCTCATTGAGCCTAAAATTACCAAGCCGCTGAGAAGAACCTATTTTTAGTATCAGCGGATGTGTATCTTTAAGAACATCAGCACAGACCTACTACTGTGTGTTTATGTATGCATGCCTGCTCGCCTGTAATTGAGTTTTCTCATGCTAATAATAAAAGCAAAAATAAGTAAATGTCTGACCGCTACAACAGACAATGCAGTGATTTAGGCTGGGAGTGGTAAGTGGAAGTTGCAATTAATACCTGATAAATAAAGCATGCAAAGAGGCCAGATTGCCAGTATGTAACTGAACTAGTAAGCAGAGCCCTATCATTACTGTCAGCTAGCATGCTGCAGTAATGGAGAGTCTATTTTTGGTGTCTGTGAGTATCTAATGGGAAGCACTCATCTGCCCTGTCAGAGCCCCGCGACACAGCAAAACGGAGGCTCAGAGCTGCCACGAGCTGCTGGCACAGATCCTGAATCCCCACACTCAGAGACGGAGTTTGTAAGCGCTGTCTCCCTGTACTTGGCACTTGCGGGAGGTGCGAGGATAACCACGCAGGGAGTCCCCGGCTGAGGCGAGGTGTGAATCCCTGGAGCGGTGACACAGCGCGGTGCGGTGCGGAGCGGTGCGGTGTGGTGCGGTGCGGTGGGGTGCGGTGCGGTGCGGTGCGGTGCGGTGCGGTGCGGAGCGGTGCGGTGCGGTGCGGTGCGGTGGGGTGCGGTGCGGTGCGGAGCGGTGCGGTGCGGTGGGGTGCGGTGCGCTCGCTGCCGGCGGCGCGGAGCATGCCCCGTGCTGACTCACCCACCGCAACCCCGCTCCGCGCCGCCCGCTCGGCCACAGAAAGGGCCCTGCACCGCTGACTTTCACCGAGTTTTCCTCATTAACTCTAACAGCACGGGCTGAAGGCCTGCCTTTTCTTCATAGCCTCATTTCTCCGAGGGAGAGGCCAGAGGGTGGCTATAATGGCGTCTCATTTGGTGATAAAAGGATTGGTTTGTTTTTTGCCAAACACGTAGCAGGATAGACATATCTCTGCTCGCCTCTTGGCACGCCAGTGCAGTACATATACATGCAAAAGGGGTTTGCTAGCAAACCAGCCAAGCAAAAATCAAAATCAGTACATTGCAGCCGGATAGGATAATAAGGTATTACAGGAGACAGTTCAGCAGTTTTATTAGAAAACCAAACAAGCTCTTCTAGTTTCTGAAAGACAAGGGAGAGGACTGTGGTGGTTCAGAGCAGGTAGCAGTGCTCCTGCCTGCACTGCCGTGTGAGGCTCCGGTCACGCCTCTCACAGAGAGCAACAGAAAATAATGGCATCTCAGATAAGAGAGAGGAGAAGAATTAAGGATCAAGAAAAGCCCTTGTGCCGAGACACATTTGGAAAAAAATGTCAACGGTCTACCCCAGAGTCAATTGTGCAAAGGGGCCTTATTAAACCATCCATCATTCCACATTTTTGATATTTAACTGGGAAAGAATGGTTAGTTTCTCAGAGTTGGGTCTTGGAGAGGTGTTGGCCATATACACTCTGCTCTGGGAGCATTCATGCGTCTGTTACAAATGTCTGACTCTGCTAAGAAATGCCACAGTGTTCTGTCACCATAGAAAACTCCACACATGCACACCCCCTTCTTTTTCTTAATATTTGACCTTATATGACTGAAACCTTGGGAGAGCTTGGTTTGGCTTTGAGGAAGCCATCCCTGTGCAAGCTAGCCAACCAATATTGCAGGTGAGATTCAGAGATGATCTCATTCAGAAAAACAGAACAACTTGCCCATGCTGTTGGAGAGTAAAGTCAGAGCTTCAGGAGATCTGGACAGCTGAACTGCCTGGGCTGGCCATGCCCTGTTAAGATCATATATGTGGGCTTTCTTCTGAATTTCCTAATGCCCTTGCCAAAAGAAGAATAGGAGGGTATGTGCAGGGGAGCAGAGACCTACAGGGCACACAGATATGTCTGAGAGGTAGTCTCAGGTCCATGGCTTATCTGAAGCAAAGGATGTGAATTTAAATATGTACCAAACAGAAACTTGACCTCACATACAATTTTCATCTTGAACAACCAAAATTGCAGGGGTTTTGTTGTCTGGGCACAATGATCAAAAACACCCACACAGGTACCAGCCCAGAACAATTTCTGAGAAATCACTGGTACACAGGAAACTCCTGACACAAAAATTGTTGTCAGCTCTTGTCAAGTCCCAAGGCACTGGGTTTACTGAGACAAGAGCTGCCATTATGAATGCAATCCTACGAACACAGGGCACTGGGGTCCTTCAAATCCAGGAAAGGGCTTTTTTCTTGGCCTCTTAGGAATAACCCTTGCCCTTGGGCACACATGACCATTGCACTGGTTTGTTTCCTCTTGAGTCCAAAGGTACAATCTAAATGATCCAGATGTGAGCCATGGAGGATAGTAAGAATGCCCAAAGCACAAAGATGACATCTGCCATCCTTTCTGTCCTTTTTGTCTGTCTTTTCTACTGCTGGAGAAGGAAGTGCATGTGTCTGCCTTAGCAGTATCAGCTGAACAGTGGATGTCCTCCTTGTTGTAGATGAGCAACTTGTGCCTGGGGAAAGGATGGTATTGCTTTTGAAGCCTCACAGATTTCAGTGAGAAATACCAGAATCTAGACATAGAAGAAACTGAGCAGAATGGTCTTTTTAACCATAGGACCCTAAATGAGAGTAGTACTCAAGGTGAATCAGGGTGAATGAACCTATGGCAGAAAAAAGCCTTGAAATTACATACTTGCTAAGGACTACATTCACATAACCTGGATTCCTTATTCCTAGTTGAGATTTAGGGAAACACTGGATGAAATCCATGTACTGCATTAGAAGGGAATATTTTGCTGCAAGCAAATGTGCCAACTTTGTAGGATCTTAGGACAATTCAGGTCAGAAGCATCTCTCAAGAGATCTCCAGTCCAAAAACCTGTCCAAAGCAGGGACAGCTCTGAAGTCAGACCATGTTACTCAGTGTTTTATCCAGTCTAATCAAACCCACCAAGGAGAGAGACTACAGGCTCTGGGCAACCTGCTCCAATATCTGTCTGTCTTCATGAGGAAGAGGTTTATCCTTATATCCAGGACATATGGATGTGGTAAATTATATAATCAGCTTTGCTGTGCCCCAGAGACATCACCAAATACAGTGTGAGTGTTAACAACTGAGTAACAGCAGTTTTTCGAGGGAAGCTGTTGATGCCAAGAACATCCAGGGCCATGAATTTCAGCTGTGAGCTATGAATGACAACGTAAGTGCTGAAGTCTTTGGTACTGACGAAATTTTGTCATCGTTGCTGAATGTACAGTCAAAAGAGCAGCAAGCCAATAGATCCTACTCATACTTAATTTCATTCACTGTGATATGGGTCCAAGTGCAGTAGCAACTAACTAACTTAAACAAAGAAAAAAAGAAGGCGGCAAGTTGAAGAGGAAGGTGTAACTGCTACAACTCCAGTGCTTTCAAAATCACTTTGCAACAACCAAGGAGTCAATAACCGTGCAGGTTCTGTTTTATAGCCACAACTATAGAAATCAGACTGGGCAGTGCTGTACTTCTCCCACTTCCCCATAGAGGCCGAGTTCTAAGTGGAGCATCAGACAAAAGGTTCAGATCTCAAGTGCTGAGGTGTTGAGGAGCACTGATGCAGGGCAAGCCCCCAACCTATGTCTGTCCTGACATCTGTCCTACAAACCCACAATCCCAGAGTGAATCAGTGACAAGAAAAGGGCAAAACCCCAGCAAGACCCAGGCCAACAGCACACCAGAACAGAAGGAATAGTCAGTGCTGTCTACAGTCAGTCTCCACATTTCCACACCCTTTTGTATGTAGTCAGGGATAGCTATTCAAGCCTGACTTATTTTTCTCTGCCATGCAACTGCTTTTCCCATCAGGAAGTTCATTTCTACCTACAGTTCTTCAGATGGGTCTCTAACAATCTTTCCTCTCATGATGGGGCTCCATAATCTGCTCTCAAAGTTTCAGTAACCTCTTTCTTTAGGAGTTAGTAAGGGGAATTGAAGCTTTTGGGTTTCAGTGTAGATCCTTTGACCTAGAGTGTCTGAAACCTCTTTTCCCCAGTTGTTCCCATCCTAGTGTTAGTTCAAATCTCACCTCTGAGCAGTGTTTTCTCATCTTCTGTTTCTCTTCCTGGTCAGTTCCAATGTGTCCTGAGGAGTCTTTCGTGTAGAGCCTGACTTGCAGTCCCACATCCCTCTCCAGAGGTAGCTTCCACAGGAAACATCTACTCCTACTCTTTGATCATCAGCCCTCAGCACTAACTGCAGAAGTGAAAGCATCAGGTCTGATGGGCTGGCCAGCCTCTCTGCTGCTCACAGGGAGAACTTGCACCCTGCCCGTGCTGATCACCCTCCCACCGCCATCCGCAGAGGGCAGATTTGAACCTGAGCAGACACAGGCCATACAGCAGGGCAGCTCTCCTGGCTCCAAAAGCACTGGAACACCCATAGCATCATGCAGAGCTATCAGGAAAATCAAGTGTAACCATGACTAAAGCTCCAAAACCCAACAGCATGGAAGGGACTCTAACCAAGAAGGAGCCGAATATCAGGAGGAGAGCTGCTGGGGGTTATTCCACCACACAGCAGGTGATAAAAAGCAGCTGACTGGCATCCAAGATATTGAGCTACCCAGAGCTCCCCAGAGCCCAGGCCTTACCCAGTATGAGAGTCCCTACAGTTTTAAAGGTTTACTTACATGGGAGGTGATTCTCCCCTTCTACTCTGCTCTCCTGAGACCTGGAGTACTAAAGGAGGCCGAGCAGAAGGCTGGAGAGGGACTTTAGACCAGGGTATGTAATGACAGGATAAAAGGAATGGCTTTTTCTTTGCTGTGAGGGTGGTGAGGCACTGGAACAGGTTACCCAGGGAAGCTGTGGATGCCCCATCCCCAGAAGTGTTCAAAGTCAGGTTTGATGGGGCTTTGAGCAGTCTGGTCTAGTGGAAAGTGTCCCTGCCCATGGCAGGAGAGTTGAAACTGGTTGATCTTTAAGGCCCCTTCCAACCCAAATCATTCTGTGATTCTATGACTATCACTTATAAAAGATCACATTAGGTGTCAATCTATTAATCTCCTCTGCTGAGTCACAAGAGCTCAAATAAACTGAATGACTTGTGAAGTTGAAATCACCCCTGGAAAATCAGTACTCTATTTAGTTTTACCATTCAAGTTAACTTCCTCTCTCCAATTTAAAACTTTCTGAAGTTTATGACCTTAAAAGTAGCAGCTCCTGGATAACACAATTTCAACTTCTATGTGTCTGCAATCATATTTAAAATTACTGAAGCCAAAATAATTGAGACTTTTAATAACAGATAATCTATTATTATTATATTGCTTATTATTATTATTATATTGCTTATTATTGCAATAATAAGGCAGATCTGTATTATGCTGGCTGCAAACTTAAGTCACTCCTGCATGAAGATATCCATCAAAGAGTTATTCAGTGTTGATATATACCTTACAAAAAGGATTTTTATTTTGTTTAGGAAGAGGCAGGTAAACCAGGGAATTTCAAAACCCACTTAAAATTCTATTTCTTACAATAATTTGGCAGTTCTGGTAGGGTCTGATTTGCTTTTTCTAAGATAAGGCCTGTTCAGGAGCAGCTATCAAGGCAACACACATGCAGGACATAGGCAGTATTACAATAAAACACATTTGCCTTAACTTTTATAACAAGACAAAAAGCAAAACTATATTCTTCCATAGATTTTGCTGTATTTTTTCCTGAAAATTTAGTTTTAAATCTAATTAACAGCACACATCCTTTGTATAAATCTATATTTATTCTTAGTGTCAATAAAACGTCTGCACATTTGACCCTGAACACAAGTACTGTTTCAGCAAGTCACCTCTGATCCATGCTTGTGTGTGCACATGCACAGCACCCAGGCTGAGCATGTTTTCCCTTTAGCCCCAAAGCATCTCTGTTTCACTGCAGATTGGAGAAGAGGATCAGCACAAACCAAAGGTGCCCTGAAAGGCTCTCCAGGAAAACAAGGGGGAAAGTGAACACAGGGGCTGTGGATCATTTCTAGACCCCTACTGAGGTAGGCAGTTTGATTTCCAGAGAGTCTTGTGGCCTCTCTTAAAAGGAAAAAAATAAAAAGGTGGGAGAAGAACAGAAGAACAGATCTATATAAATGCAGATGTGGAAGTTTATGTCTCTTATTTCCATCCTGCTACCAGTCTGGCACACTCCAGGCTGACTTACTCCTTTTTTATGGGAATAAGTTTTCTGTGTCCTGTGATCCAGAATCCAGCCACAGTTCAGGTCATAGCTGACAGCAGCTGAGGAAGTTTGCATCAGAGGCATTGGAGGAAAGCAGCTGCCAAAGCAGGCTGGTGAAAACTAACAACAGAGCAGAACAGCAAGATGGAAAACATAAATGCTTGGTTTTTTACCCTCCTAAATAATGTAGAGATGAGATATCACACCAGTGGGGCATACCCATGCACTGACAGATAGGTACTGCCAGAATGGCAAATGCCAATGCTGCCTGCCAACAACAGGAGAGGATTAGGTATCCCCCTCATCTTCCATTTTTCAGGAGAAGTTGGGGATGTGAGTACATGGGTTCAGTCACCTGCTTCAGCCCTGTGTGGTTTCCTCTGGAACACTAAGTTAGTCTTGTAAACAAGCAAAGGCATTGCTATGTGGATTTAAGAACACTAATAACCCAAATTTGCACTTTAACTGTGAGCCCATCCTTCTGTAGATTTAAGCCTTGAAACTAGGACAATTGTTGTGATGTGGGTAGAATAAGCCCCAATCTCTTATGGTAGAATGCTTAGAGCAATAAATATTTACTATTAAGCCAGCCAGGATCCATTTCCTCTAATTAAAACATTTTTATCCTGATGCTGTTTCATCCCTTACCACCAAATGAAAAATGTATTTAAGTCAGTGCTGCTCCTGAAAGCGATCCCATTGAGCTGGAAGACTACAACTTCCCTGGACTGTAAAATCAAACAGAGATCATCTCATGAGGGGCAGCTGATGATACAAGCTCCATAGGGTGTCAGGGAGCAGCAAAGTTCCTTGGATGAGGACTGAAGTACCTACATGAGAGTAAAATGAAAGCAGGTCCATTTATTCTCCAATTTACCACTTGGCTTCCAAGCTCAAAGTTCCAGCAGGATTGTTTTCCCCCCGGCTTTAAAATTGTTGCTGCTATAAAATATACACTTGGGGTGGGAACTGAATGTATTAAACTTCTTCATATAGCTCAGGAGCTTATAGCCTATCCTTAGTGCCTCTTCATGAATGAAGTCCTGCCAAGTCGGTAATTACAAGGAGGACACAGAGACAAGGTGTTTTTAACAATTTCTTTTGATTGCTCATGTCCTACCCAACGCCTGCAGTGATGAAGAGCACCCTTAGCTGCTGTATTACTCTGCCAGACACCACCATATTATATAATGGGAAGGAAAAATAATACAATTTAAATACAGGATATTGCATAAGGAACAGCTAATGCTGCACGTCTCTGAATTTATGGTGCCTGATTTCCTGTGGCTTCCTCTGCTGTGGAGTTTACAGTGTTTACTAATGTGGCTTGGGCACACTGCAGCCTTCCTCTCTCTATGGGCACCAATTCTTTTCCAGCAGCTGCCTTTTGCCAAGGAAATTGCATAATGGCAGTTCTGCAGCTTTGACAAAGGTGACTGGGGCTAGCCACACAGCTGAAACATAATTTTTGGAAGAGAAAAAGTGAACCAAACTCATTGACTCAGGAAATGAGTTTGCTGATGTCATTTTTGTGTTTCCCCAAAGGCATTTATGCAGTCATTGTTGCACTTTAAGTGGTATTTCCCAGCTACTTCTAAAATCAAACAAAAACAAGAAACCAAACCGAACAACAATAATAAAAAAAAACCAAACCAGGAGGAAAGTTGAAAATAATTTTTCTGTTAACTTCACCTGTTTATTGCATTGCAGCTAGGATTTCTCCTCTGATTTCTGCCCTGTGCTGTACAAACTGAAGATGAAGGACACTTGTAACTTGCCCTCCAAGTCACACTGCAAGGTTTGTAACCACCAAGAAGTGACTGAGCTACATTTGAAAGTCAAGTGAACAAGCATACCAAAAGCACCCACCAAAAAGCAACTGAAGAGAATAAAGCTACTTAACATTTGGGAAGAGTAATATAACATGGACAAAAGACATGTAAAAGTGAAATACTTCAACCACAAGCTGAAAAAAATGGCCTGGGTAAGACAGGGAATGCAGGGTGAAGAGATGAAGATCATGGGGTCAAGGACTAGGAGGGAATGAGAAATGTTTTTTATATGGAGATGTAAGAGAAGGCACCAACACTGGGACTGGCCCCAGCTGACCAGAACTTAAATTGTGCATTAACCAGCACACATCCTTCTTCTCCCTTATGCTTTTCATGAGCTGTGCTTGCTATTTGCTTGAAAGGCTTCTTTTGAACCTCATTTTAAGGACTTAGGGTGGAGTCACTACTCTCCCACCATGCCAAGTACCGTGCCAACATAATTTTTACAGCAGATTCTAAGTACTGGTATAATACACACTAGTGAGCTACAAGGGAGATGGGTCACATGAGGGAAATAGCAGACAAAAATCATTCTACCTGCCAGACTTCTGGCTAAATTGAGTCACTTTTAAGAGCTCAGGGAACATGGGAGTACAAAGAGCAAGATACAAGTAGGATGCAAAGCTGAGTTTTGGGCAGAGTCAGGAAAACAGTTGTCCAGTCATACAGAGAAAACTCAGGAGGAGTTAAGCAGCAGTGTAGACTAAGAATGAAAAATCTGTGGCAGCACAGTGCCATGCTAGTGCAACAACACAGAGAGGCACATTGAAAGATGAGGTGAGCCTTCAGTGCATTTGTTTACAATATTATTTAAAATCAAGTTTACCCTCAAAACATATAGCCCCCTGTAGATATAAAGAAATTAAATTTTTCCCCAGTGCATTGAAATGTCACCTGTTACAAAAAGCTAAATGGTTGACTTTTGGTTCTGCAGCTCATGTCATCCACTGCAAAATCTGTGTGTTTTGAAAAATTTTTTTCCTTCACAATATGGAAAAAACAAGGAGCTAAAACCTAGCTAAATGCCTAGCATGAAAACACAATTTTATTCCAAATTTGAACCTGTAGGTAAACTTCTATTTTCACTTATGAATAAAGAAAGTTTAGGCATACTGTGAAGGCCAGATGTATTTCCATTTTGCTTTTCCAGAAACCAGTAACTTATTTGAGGACAGGCACAGACTTAAAATACTATAGAAACCCCACCTCTGAAACACAGATATACAAAACTTAGAAAAATTGTTATTTCTCAGGTCGACACTTTTTATCTTGTTTGGGAAACAAAGCAGATGATGACTTTTATTTCACAGTTTGGATGCCTGCATAGCATAGCACAAGGCAAAGAAAAGGAGAATTTGCAATGAATCAATGGAAACCTGGCAATACTTCAACTGGTCCAACATCTTTTAAAATGCATCTTCCAAAACCAAAATGAGCCATGTTTGATCCGTTCCCTTATGAAGCAGTGACATGTTCTATATTTTGAATAAGACAAAGACTTATATGGAAGATGTGACGAGAAAAGCTGCTGGCATGAGCTTAGGACATTCACACTGTAAGTGACAAAGATGTGTCGGTGAGTTATGCAAGTTATCTGAAACAAGGGCCAAAATTCCTTTTACAGAATCATCACACACTCTGCATAATGCTCAGCTTACTATAACCCTTTTCATATATACATCTCCCAGCCTTGCAAAAGGAGAAAGTAAAAGCTATTTTAGAAGTAATTTAGGAAGCTTAAAAACCAGCCAGTCACAGTGAAATTTATTAGCATCTTTTCTACGCCTCACTTCAACTGCCACTTTATTGAAAAGTGTTATTCTAGTAAAATCCTTAAAAGGAATGTCTCGAGGCTTTCAATGACTACAAAGGACACTTGTAAAGTTAGCTGTTCTCATTAGTATACAGGGGCTAGGACTTGGGGAGAAGGAAGGGGGGGAGGGAAAGGAGATGCAAACGCATAATTATCAGTGGCAAAAAGTTCAAGTCAAACTCGCCAGCTTTCACAATTCCAGCTGACCCCCACCCATATACTTTTAACTGTAGTTAACTATTCAGGCTCCATTGGCTGTGCCCAGCTTTTAGCTCATTTCCTCCAGCTTTTTTAGTAATTAAACTGCTCATCCCAGGGTTCAAATTCAGCATCTGCACAGCAAATACCTACCTCCCTGAGCATCTAAAGGACAAATACAATAATAACTAGTTCCTCAGTTGTGGGTAGTGGTTGTATTCTTTGTATCTGCTATTGAACTTTTTTTTCCTGGAGAAAGAAAGGAACAAGAAAATTGCAAATAAAAACTCATTTGAAGGATAACCTACACAGTACATCATGGTATTAGAGGGTAAGAACCAATGGCAAATCCCAATCTTGTTCCAAGTTGTGTAAAATGCCACAAAAGCAGCCCAAGTTATGACAAAAAGGACCTCAGATGTTAGTAATTAAGGAGGTTCTAAAATGCACTGAACTTTTTTGCATTTTACATGCTTTGATATGGAAAAACTGCATTCAACTTATAAATTAGTCAAGATAAAGCTAATAATAACATCACATACTGGTCCTAATGCAGGAGGAATTCAGCGAGACATCATAAAAATCTTCAACATCAGTTTCTAGTAGTAGCTGTGGCAGAGAAAAGAATTCTAAAATATTTTGTAGATTTAATGTATTCATGAAAGAACTAATCACACAAGTAAACGTAGCTGCTCAAATTGCTCTCTTGGACAAAGGCAAACATCTTCCATTTTCTTTCATGTGGGATTGCTACCTTCTTCAAAGGAGAAGCTTTTACCTCAAATTGAGTGGGGGTTGGGAGATTGTTAAGCTCCAGTCTGTCTAATGTGCTCAGTTCTGGTCTTGAAGCTCAATGACTCCCAAAAACCCAACAGGGGATTTTACAAAGGAAGCTATTCAAAATAGGCATTGAAAATTAATGACCGGCATCAAACTATCAGATTCTGGTTTACAGATTTTTAAAATCTTTTTGATTGCTGCCTAGACCTCTTCTCTCCTTTCTAAAGTCTTTTTTTCCCCTCTGTCCTCAGAGAAAGAAAAAAAAAAACCAAAACAACCCGAGCAAGTGACCAGCACAAGCCACGTTCCTTCCCCAGTACAAAATATCTAATTTTCGTTTCAGTACGATTCGACTCCTAAATTCCAACAGCCACGTTCTCGGCTGCTCGAAGGGGCGTCTCACTGCTTCCGAATGAACGCTGCTGGCAAACAAAGGGGCTCAGTTGCATCTCCGTGCATTAATAACCGGTGTCCCACTGCATCAGACTATGCGGATTGTTGTGGGGATTGGTTTTTTTTTCTGCTTGCAAAATGGAGATCTTACAACTGAAACAGGATCAAGGGGGAACGTGCCTGCCGGAGCATCATCCACACAGTTTTGTTCTCATGAATCAGAATTCATTTCCTCTTAACAATGAGACACAGACCCCAAAATAAAAACAAGACCACGTTTATTCAATACAGACAGGTTAATTAAGACAGTAAGTCCTGTAAATCAGGAACACATTTCAAACGCTCCGGTACGAAGTGCATATATTTAAAATCAACAGCTGCATCTTGTACTTGAGCCATTGAGTTTGTCGGGGAAGGGTGGATTCAGGGTTTTTCTTTTTGGTAGAAAAAACTTGTTTCGGCTACCTTATGTGAACAATGCATCTCAGCCTCCATTCACTCATTTGTTGTTAAGTCCAGCTGCCTTCCAGCTTTGATATTCACATTTTTAAAAACTGCTTCATACAGTCACAACGAGAAATAATAACAATAAACGTTAAAATAACAACAAATAAACCCCCAACAAAAAACCAAAACCAGCCCGGGAGGGGAAAGGAAACACCTCCCGTCGGGGTCAGCGAGGATTATTGCAAATGGCTCCTGGGAGACGGAGCAGCTCCGCGGCAGCGGGGGACCGGCGGCGGGGGGGTCCGCGGCCCCGGCCGGGCTGCCCCGGCGGGGGGAGGAGAAGGAGGAGCTCCCAGGGAAGGCAGAGGAGGGACGGTGGCACAACAACAGCTCGGGGCGGGCGGCGTGCGCGGCCTCGCCGGCCGGGGCTCAGCGGGGTCCGCGCCGCGGGTGACCTTGGGGCGGGGGGTTCGGGCACCCTCCC